>QRFJ01001468.1:175015-308197 GCA_006176705.1 Cocos nucifera | reverse complement strand
AAGATCGGTCGAGTGATGCATGCCCTTTTCTCAAGTTCTCAAGCAACCAAAGAACTTCCACTAGATGATGGAGTGCCAACGGGTATTTGAGGAGCTCAAAAATTACCTTGGCTCACCCCCACTACTAGCTAAGCCTAAATTTGAAGAAGAATTATTCTTGTACCTAGCAGCCTCTGATCCCGACCTTCAATAGCTTTAACATTCAACAGATCTTAATAGTGAAAAATATCAAAGCCGACCTTCTCTCCAAATTAGCCACACTCGCCCTAAGCAAACTATCAAAAAAAGTCTTTTTTGAAATTCTGAAACACCCAAGCTCGGAGGAGCAATAATCTATGATGCAGGTTGACCATGAGCCTAGCTGAATTGACTTGCTAGTTGCCTATCTCAAATATGGGGTTCTCCCTCATGATTCAAAAGAAGCTCAAAAATTAAGAAACCAAGCCTCCCGGTATGTTCTATATGATGGCAAGTTGTATAAAAGGTCGTATTCTTTGCCACTCTTGAGATATCTCCGATCTTCAGAGGCTAATTTTATATTATGGAAAGTGCATGAAAGAATCTATAGGAGTCACCAAGGGGCTAGATTCCTATCTCACAAACTATTTTGGCAGGGCTACTACTGGCCAACCATGCATCAAGACTCTATGGAGTATGTCAGGAAATGTCATCGATGTTAGAGGAATGCAAATATTCAAAGATAGCTAGCTTCTGAGCTTACCCTCCTGAATGTCCCACGGTCATTTGCACAGTGTAGGATGGACATACTTGGACCCTTTCCTATGGCATTTGGATAGTGGAAGTTTCTGCTGGTGGCAATTGATTGTTTCATAAAATGGATTGAAGCCGAATCTTTAGCAAAAATCACCAAAGCTAAAGTGTAAAACTTTATCTGAAAATCAATTATGTGTAGATTTGGTCTACCATGAATCCTTATAATAGATAATGGGCATCAATTTGCAGGGACAAAATTTATTGAGTTCTACGAAGATCTAAATATTGCCCACAACATTACATCAGTAGCCCACCCGTAGGCTAACGATAAGGCCGAGGTAACCAAATAAACCCTGCTATAGGGTATTAAAGCAAGACTTGAGAGAGCAAAAGAGAGGTGGGTAGACAAACTCTATCATGTGCTCTGGGCATACCGAACTATCCAAAGACTATCAACTAGGGAGAGTCCATTTGCCTTGGCCTTCAGAACAGAAGCGATCATCCTAATAGAACTCAAACTTCCATCAGCATGAGTAATGGCATTCGATGAACAGCACAACTCGTAGGATCTCAAGGCTAACCTCAACTTATTGGAGGAAAGATGGAAAGAAGCTCAAGTTCGGATGGCATCCTACAAGCAGAAGATAGACTATTACTACAACTCCAAAGGGGCAAGGTATTCAAAGTGGGGGATTTGGTACTTTGACAAGTAGTTGTTTCACAACCTTAAAATCAAGGAAAGCTTGCCCTAAATTGGAAAGGCCCATATGAAGTCAAGGAGGTCATGTGGCTCGAGACTTATTGTTTAAAAGAGCTTGAAGGGACTGATCTTCCTTGATCTTGAAATTCAGAAAATCTACGAATGTACTACCAGTAATTCCATCTTAATAATGAAGGAAAACTAGCAGGATTTAGGGCATGCCTTTCAAAATTTTTTCAAAAATTAACAATAGCGAAAGCAGAATTAATCTAAAGTTAATTCTATGCATACTATGATCTAATCATAAAATCCTACTCAGGATCTTTGACATGTTAATATGCATTAGAAAAATAAAATACTTTCGATCAATAAATCATATTTATTGATTGATCTATATTCAGAATATAATACTTGTGCGTGGGTAGATGAACACCATAATCTGGATCCACCGAAAGATGCTCTCCCATCGCGCTGCTGCTGCACACGTGTCCGACCTCTATGATGAGTCCACATGGAGCTCCTAGTCCTAATCAGCCCCTCTAGAATGCTAGCTTCTCTCCGGAGTCTTCGACAGCTGATCATTGTTGATCCAATCGATAATTTGCCCCTGATCTCTTAGACACTCAAGAAAATCAAAAAATGCAATGAAGGAAGATGAGATGGTGGTGAAAGCCGATGGAGATCTAGTACTCAAATACTCCACCCAAAACCTAGAGTCCCAACTCTAAGATTTCAGCACACACCCATAAGGATCTTGACACTCTTCTCTCTCATGGCAAAAGAGATGCACCTTCTCTAATTTTTGTCTTATAGAAATCCTTCACGAAACCTCACGTACCCCATGCATTTCCAAGGCATCTCTCCTTGCGCATGCCCAAAAAATCCTTTTTTTTAATAGGCATCAATGCATGGAAGGATAAGGATAGGTTTGGTTGAACTTGTTTCAACCAATTCTCTAGAATTCAAAATTTAAGAGGACTACTTACCTCTTTCCATCACCCATCATAATGTTTAGCATGTAGAAGGACTCTCTCTCTACGAGCACATGCTAATGAAAAAATATTGGCAACAAAAGGTGAATGGCGTTGAGTATGGAAGCTTGAACTAACTTCAACCTCCAACACATTTGAATTAAAAATTCAAGTGATTCATCCTAATCCAACTTCTTGGACCAGGTCATAAAGAGATAAGAGATGGGGTGTAGAAGGCTTCTTGGCATGAGAATTCCCGCGCACATTCCCAATGTGCATTGAGAAAGAGAATGGGTCAAAGGTCAATGGCGTAGGGAGAATTCAAACAAGCTTTGAATTGGTCCAAATTGGTTTCATCCAAATCAATTTATCTAGATCCAATTAGATCAGATCAAACCCAACCAAATTAGACTTAACCCAAATCAATAAACTTTTAATCAAATTAGAAATTAATTAGGTCCAGCTCCTAATCAAATTAGGGTCGAATATCCCATAGCGATCAGATGAAAACATGATTTGATCTGGTCAACTAGATCGAATCAAATTCAATTTGACTTGATCAATTTCTCATCACTCAATCAAATTGAGTTAATCAACAATTAATTTCTTCACAGTATCGGATGCCGTGACATACTCCACCTCGCACAGAGAATCGGCCATAGTGTGCTGCTTGGAACTCTTCCACCAGACTACTCCACCATTCATAGTAAACACATAACCTGACACACTCTTGCTGTCATCATGATCTGATTGGAAACTGGAATTGGTGTATCCCATAAGTTTCAAGTCAGTATCTCCATAGATGAGCCACTAATGCTTGATATTTCTTAAATACTTTAGGATTATCATCACAACCTTCCAACGATTCTCACTTAGATCAGACTAGTATCTGCTCACTACTTCTAGTGAGTATACCACATCTGATCTCGTACATGTCATGACATACATAATAGAACCCACTATCGAAGCATATGATATTCTACTCATATGCTCTCTTTTTGAGGAGTTGTCAAACAATCCCTCTTCGAGAGAGAAATTTCATGACCTATCGGGAGATAGTCCTTGAAATGCTCCATGCTGAACGTCTTCAGCATGGTATCAATGTACGTAGACTGGGATAATCCAAGCAATCTTTTAGATTTATCCCTATTGATCTTCATCCCTAGGATGTAGGAAGTGTCTCGCAAGTCCTACATGGAGATTTGTGATGATAGCCAAACCTTTATTCTCTATAATGCAGGGATGTTATTTTCGATTAAGAGAATATCATCCACATACAGTATAAGAAATACAACTACAAAATCGTTAGCCTATTTGTACACATAAGGTTCTTCTCTATTCTTAATGAAGCCATACATTCTGATCACCTTATCAAAATATATGTTTCAACTCCGAGATGCCTGCTTCAATCCATAAATGGATCTCTGAAGCTTGCACACCTTGGACTCATCTATGGATGTGAAACCCTCAGGCTGTATCATATACACCTCTTCATCCAGCTCTCTATTTAGGAAAGCTATTTTTACATCCATTTGCTAGATCTCATAGTTTAGGTATGCTGCTATCGCAAGCAAAATCTAAATGGGCTTGAGCATTGCCACTGGAGAAAATGTCTCATCATAATCAATACCATAATGCTGATGATATTCCTTGGCAACTAGAAGGGCTTCATAGGTCTCCACCTTCCCGTCTGCACTCAATTTCCTCTTGAAAACCCACTTACACCCAATGAATTTTATCCCTTCAGGTGGATCAACTAGTGTCCATACACTGTTAACCTTCATGGACTCCATTTTGGACTTCATGGCTTCAAGCCATTGATCAGAGTCAGACCTCTACATGGCATCCATGTAGGTGATCGGATCCTCGTCGTTCTTATCGAGTTCTACAAGATCACCATCCCAGACCAAGAAACCATACTATCTATTCAGTTGATGCGGTACCAGATCTCCTCAAGGGTGCCTCTATAATGGGCTTTGGGTTTGATCTTATTAAATCTAGTTCTACAGGTTTACTAGAATTTGTTGGTTCTTCCATCTATCGAACTTCACTAAGTTCAACATTAGAGAAAGTAGTTCATTCCATAAGAAACTTCTTTTCCAAAAAGACTGTCCTATTACTGATGAATAATTTTTGTTCTTCAGTAAGGTAGAAATAAAAACCTCTAATTTTCTTGGGATATCCTATGAACAAGCACTTATCGGACCTAAGTCCAAACTTTTCTGCCTGCAAATGTTTCACATAAGTCGGACATCCCCAAACCCTAAAGTGCGAGATTGTTGGCTTATGTCTAGTTTATATCTCATATGGAGTTTTTGTAATAGACTTGCTTGGAACAGCATTTAAAACATAACATGCAGTCTCTAATGCATAACCCCAAAAGAAAATTGGCAGACTCCGAAATCCCATCATGGATCAAACCATGTCCAATAGGATTTGATTCCTCCTTTCAGATACACCATTATGTTGTGATGTTCCAAGAGGGGTCCATTGTGAGAGAATTTCATTCTCTCCTAGATATGTCAAAAAGTCATCGAAAAGGTATTCACCTTCTCAATCTAATCAAAGAGCTTTAATACTCTTTTCAAGTTATTTTTCTACCTTATTTTGATATCATTTAAATATTTCAAATGAATCAGATTTACTCTTCATAAGATAGACGTACCCATACCTAGATAGGTCGTCAATAAATGTAATGAAGTATGTTAGGAATATGTGCTCTTTCCACATGGATCGACGTGGCCATCAGTGATTAGCCAAGCAATAAGAAAGTACTTCTTAGAGATCTCTGTGGAAGCACGATCAAATAAATCAAGGAATATAGAAGAAGAGAAGAAAAGATTTTCAGAAGAAAAGAGCTTTTATTTAGTATATTTCAGCATCTTTACAATCTTGACCTATTTTCAGTATATATGCTTTATAAAGGGTCAAGCCCAAGCTCATAGAAAACTTTTCAAATCCAAATAACTCACGTACACAAAATAATAACCCACAAAAATTGAGTCGGCCCAGTTTCAGACTAAATCAGCTAACCTATGACTGGGTCGGCTCAATCCCAGACTGAGCCAACCCAATTGTGTAGTGTGCGAATAGATCAAAAATACTACTCTCTATCTAAATTTTCCTCTGAGACCTAGCTGACCCAGTCTTGGACTGAGCTGATCCAGTTTCCAATTGAGCCGGCTCAGTCTCAGAGTGAGACAACCCAGTTTTTGAACTTTACTATTGAAACTGATTCTTCTTTTCGCTCGCTCCCATCTTTTCATTATCTGTCTTCTCATATTTTCAAAACTTAGGAGTGCCACTTTTGAGCTCACATTCTCCACCTTGGTGCTTCCAAGTCCTTGTGAACTCATCTCTTCTTAATAGACCCATTCGTGCCACATATCTTTGAAAGCTATCTCTGGGGAGTACCTTCGTGAGTGCATCAGACTGATTCTTCTTGGTATGTACCTTCATTAGTTCTATTTTACCTTCCTCCACCAGCTCTCTGATCTTGTGGTACCTCACGTCTATATGCTTTGTACGCGCATGATAGACTAGGTTCTATGCCAACAATAGAGCACTCTGACTATCACTGAATAGTATTATAACCTTGCTCTGCTCCACCTCCAACTCATCAATCAGCCTCCTAAGCCAAAGGGCTTCCTTTGTGGCCTCCGTTATCTTAATGTACTCAACCTCTATGGTGGATAAGGTCGTGATTGGCTGAAGGATTGATCTCCAAGACACCAGTCCACCATATACGCAGAAAAGGTATCTAGTAGTAGACCTCCATGTATCAAGATCATAAGTATAATTTGCATCAACAAACCCTTTCAGAGGATCTGAACCTTCACACATCTTCACAAATTATTCTTCAAATCCTTTTGGCTACCCACCAAATACCAAACCATAATCCCTTGTTCCATGCAGATAACTCAATATCCATTTCAATGCTTTCTAGTATTTCTTCCTAGGGTTAATCATGTATCTACTAACCGTGCTCACAGCATGTGCTATATCTAATCTACAGCACACCATAGTATACATCACACTGCCTACAACATTTGCATAAGGGACTCGTGAAAGGTATATGCCCTCAAGCCAATCAAAAAAAAAAATATTTTTGGGCTGTTCTTTGTCTTCCAAACTCATATAATGATATTTTAAAATAAATAAAGGCATTTATTTCATCATATGCAGTGTTTTATTATTTATTTAAGATTATGATGAACCCTATAAATTAAGGCTATGGTTTTAGGATTATGATGAGATCATACCAGTGAGATCTAAAATCTTAAAATCCTAATTTAAACATTCCTGATCAATGGAACATTGAGTTGGGGATCAATGTTTCCGGTAAGACTAGCACAACTTTTGTATGCTCAATTGAGAGGGTGATTGATCTCACAATCACTTTTGTATGACACTAATGCAAGGATGTGGGTGCTCATTAGAGAATGAGTTCACCAAATTGATCCAAGTTTAGAATATCTAATGGAGTCTTATCTACATGTCAATAGATGATTCTCATAGTGGAATTATGCATGTAATCCTTTGACCTAAAACTACCATAGAATCTTATATATATGAATCCATATTTTGGTTCATACTCATTCATGACTCAGTCATGTATGGGGTGATCTAGATATGGTAGATTATATATGAAGGTTGTGAATAGGTTAATGTGGAATTGATCACTCCTGGTAAGAGAAAATTGCATCCTGCCTACTTCAAACTAATGATGATTCAAGAAGACTTTGATCAAAGCATGATGAAAATTAGAAATGATTTCTAATATTTCATTATATGAATCATCATCATAAGATTGAAAGAGAAATGAATATGATATTGGGTTTGACATATTTCCATGCCCAGAGTCATATTTAGGATGCAGGATGACCGAAGGATCTAGTTGCATGACAACATTCCACTAAAGGATATTTTTGGTATTTCCATCAAAATTTCACATCTTTCGGGAAGTCACGATATGTTGCTAGACATCAATCATGTCTCGTGGGTTTGATCAAATTAAAATTTTAATTTGATCATTAAATTAGAAAGTATTCTAATTTGTCAAATTGGATAGGCTAGTTTTAACCTAAATCGGTTTAGTTGAGTTCTAACCAGATTAGGTAAAATCACACCTAGACCCACTAATGGCTAGATGTGGAATCCAATGGGTCACACACAAAGAGAATTAATTAAGGATCTAATTTGATTAGACCATGTTTGCAAGATGAACATGCTAGCACATGTAGCAAACCCTAGCACTCAGATTCGAATTGAATTCGAATCAGCTTTCAATTTGGGTTAATTAAGGTCCGATTTGAGCCAAATTGGATTTGGTCTTGATTTGGATTAACCTATACTGATTGGGCTTTAGATGGGGCATCATATACCAGAATCCCATGGGCCAGATAGTCACTCTCTCATGCATGGGAAGTCTTTCATGCGTAAAGAGTTTTTGGCACATGGGATTAAGTTGGTGCCTACCTTCTTTGACTTTTCCTCTTTCTGCATGTCGCATATTTTTTTAAATGGGCATGGACATCAGATATGGGGTGCAGAAGAGTCCTTCTATAGGTTAAATACTCCATTATCTATTTTCTATTTGCATAAGAAGGGACACTTTATCACCCAGGACTCCTTACCGCCCACTCTTCCTTGGTGCCTCTTGGACCAAGTCAAAGTTCCTTGGGACCTTGACTATTCAAAGATCATCTCCATGCCATTTTTCTGAATGGGCATCCCTTTTTAAGGCCATTGGATGGCTTTTTTTATCTGATCTAATGGATGAAAATGATTGCACCAAAAATGAAAGCCCACAACTCTTCGTAAATAACTTACGTAGAATTAGTCTGAGAGTTCTTCTGCTTTAAGGCACCTCTTGGACCTAGTCTACATGTCATTATTATCTAATGAGGCATGAGATAGACTGAAGAGACATAAGATTATATTTTAAAAGGGTGCGAGAAAATGTGTTGGCACCCTTACATACATTATAAATAAGGGTGCACACCAAGAGTTCGGAAGTTCTGAAATTATCTTTCTTTCTTACAAGTATTTTCTTATTATCCTAATTTTTTCTTTCCTTCTCTTGTCTAGACCTTATCCTTATAAGGATAAGAACTCATTTTAAGACAAAGAGATTAGGAAGAAAAATTAAGAAGATAAGAAAAAAGAAAGATAGGTAAGGAGAGGCACGGTGACATAAAGGCTAAGGAAGGTCTTGCCCTTTTAATTAAAGTTCTTATTATTAAAATTTTAATTATATATAAATCAGAGGTGTTGGTGTCTTGATCAAGTCTCAGTGTGGATCAATATTGGATGGTGAATACGTGGGCACCTAGTGGAACCCCTGATAGACTGCCGGCAATTAGGGACAATTCAGGTTTTAGCGATAAGAGGTATGTTCTAATACATTCTTTTATATTACAAATACATGTTATATGATTTAATTGCTAATAAGGTGGTCCTAGGGTTCAGATTTAGTTTGTATGATTTCATAATTTTGCTTTGAAATCCATGCTTTTGTCCTGTACACCAATTCTATCAGTGGTATCAGAGCAATCCTTATTAGGTTAAATCATATAATGCTTTGCTTATCAAATAATGGTATAAATAAAAAATATGATATAATCTTTTTAGTATGTTATTTATATGATGAGATCATATTTTTTTTATTTATCATAATGAGATTATGATGTATATATTATTCTTTAAAGGTTGCCCTGACATAGTGGAAAGTATTCACTATGTAATGATGGTTGTCCTAGAATAATTATATATGTTAATATATATATATATAAATTTTATCATAATTGGTGCTTTTATGCATTTAATTTGATTTAAATTAGAATGTGCATCAAGACCATTTAAATCTCTCTTTAAAATTATATTAAGTTGTAGTGTAATTAATCTATAGCTGAATCAGTCAAGTGTATAATTGATCAATCAGTGTCTAGGAAAAATGGTTCATGATTGGTAAAGAGAACATGGTTTTTTAATTGGTTCTGTTGTGCAAATTTATTGATGTCTAAGAAAAGCAACAAGGGGACCCCGACTTCTCTCCCACTTACCTGGTCGATTTGATTAATTTAATTCTAGATTGAAATGCTTAGTATTATATTCACTACATTATGGCCTTCCTTCATACTAGATTCTTATTATATACAGAACCATATTAGTTTTGTAGTGTAACCACAAGATCTATCATAGGGAATGATGTAATATTAATCTAGTGCATTGAGATGCTTACAGCATTTTGAATATACTGCTTTATTGTGTAACCACAAAAGCAGTTATATTTCATTTTGACTGTATAGAAATGAAGGGTTCTATTTAAACTAAAACATTAAAGTTTGTTATGTTAACACAAGGCTATTAATATTTTAGAGGCAAAAATTTTTTGAGAGTTGCATAAAATACAATTGGAAAGAGTTTCCTACCTTTGAACTTATAACAGATTTGTTGTGCAACCACAAGACCTTTTATAAGGAATTAGGGCCTTATTCTCACTAAGAAAATCAATTAGAGGTTTATGTTTTTTGATTTAACAGTGGAAGACATAATTAAATTAAAGTCCTAATTTAATTATGTTTGTCATCATGAGTTGTTTGCTTATGTATTATTTTTTATTATGTAGATTAAATGGCTTCTTCACTTTCATTGCGTTCAATTTTGCATTCAAATAAATTGACTAATCAAAATTATGTGGACTGGCTGAGAAACCTAAAAATAGTACTCAGTCAAGAAAAACTCTACTATATTCTTGTTGCTCCTGATCCTAATCCATTTGGGAAAGATGCCACAGATGAAGATAAGTCCACATATAAGATGTGGCAAAATAATTCTCTTACTGTCAAATGCATCATACTTGCCTCAATGAGTAATGAATTACAGAGGCAGCATGATAGCATGGACACTCAGTCCATATTGCTCAATCTAAAAGAACTTTATGGAGAGAATAGTAGAACTGCTAGATATGAGATATCTAAGCAATTGTTCCATGCAAGAATGATAGAAGGAACATCCGTATAAAATCATGTTTTGATGGTAATTGATCTAATCACTCAATTAAGTCAATTAGGTTTTGTTATGGATGGAGAGTTAAGTCAGGATTTGATCCTACAATCACTTTCTAAATTATTCTCAATTTGTCATAAACTATCACATAAATAAACTGAATTCTTCCTTGCCTGAGCTATTAAATATGCTCAAGACAACAGAAAGTCATATCAGGAAGGATAAGGCTCCTCTTCTTCTTGTAGATGGGATCTCCAAGAAGAAGGCAGGCAAAAAGGGTTCAAAGAGAAGGTTGAACCCTAAAGGTGGTATAAATAAGAAGAAAAAAGAAAAGAAGGTCTCCGAATAGATGACCTATTTTCACTGCGGCAAAATAGATCATTGGAAGAAGAATTGCAAGGCTTACCTTGCAACCATGAAGTTTGATGCAAATAATGCACCAAAAGGTATGTATGAGATACATACTATATTATCATTAAATTCTTTCATTTCAAACTCTTGGGTATTAGATATCGATTGTGGTTTTTATATCTACAAATCTTTGCAAGGGCTGTAGAAAATTAAGAGTTTGAAGTAAGGTGACTTCAAGCTCTATGGCACTGGAGGAGAGTCTATCCAAACAGAAGCTATTGGGACAAATATATTGAAGTTACCTTCTAGAAGGATCTTAGAGCTTACAAATTGTTATTATATGCCTAAGATCATTAGAAATATTATATCTATACCTTTGTTAATTAAACAAGGTTATAGTCTTAATGTAACGAGTGAAGGTTGCTGGATTAAATATGAAGGGAAATCCTGATTTTTCGGTCCAGGTTCGTCCAGATCTGATCAGATCAAGAGATATATTTCAAAAATTTTCTCTTGATCTCAATCAGATCTTGATAAGTTTTAGATTCGATTATTATTATTTTAATAAATAAAATAAAATAAGATAAATTAAATCAAATTTAATTTACCTGATTTGGGTAATCCTATTACCCTGTAGATGATCCTGATTGCAGCGGAAGGTTCTGGATCTTAGCCATGCAAGCGCCTGGCCTCTACCGGTATCCACTTGGGTTGGATCTGGAGATCCTCTTCTTCTCTATCACACCTCCAAAAATCAGATCTGGATCTGATCTGGAGGATCTTCAAAACTCTTTTGAAGATGAGCAGTCGTCCTTTGCAGCAGCGCAGCCTTCTTATTTTGATCGCCTTTCTTTGATCTGAATCGCACCAACCAAGGTCCAAAACTCCTTTTGGACGTGGAGAGCAAGGGGAGAAGAGACTATGGCATGGAGAAGGAGGGGAGAGGCAGCCTTGGGGCGTGGGGTTTCTCAATTGAATCGCTTAGAATCTGAGTTGGGCGCAGGGTCTTATTTATAGACTAGCTGTGATCCAACTCCTCTTCCTTCCCAACCAATCACAACCCTTTGTGAAATCAGATCTAAATCTGATTGGTGGGAATAGAGACCCCTGGATTCCTCCTTAGAGGGTGCCTAAGACCAGTCAAAGTTGGTTCTTAGAAGAACTCTAATTGGAATCCAAAAAGGAGATGGAGTCCTTGTCCAACAAGGACTCCTAGGCGCCTCCAACTTGGGCACACGCCTAGGGTGGCGTGCGCCCTTCTCCTTGCCAGGTTCTGGCAGGGGGACAGGCCCCCACCAGCTCTCCAATAGGTGCATGACATGTGGTCAAAAGTCAAAGTGTCAATGGTCAACGTTTGACCAGTCAAAGGTAGACTTTTGACCAAAGTCAAAGAACAAGAAATGGCAGGTGACCAAAAATGGCAGGTAATGTCTTACAAATAAGACAACCTTTTCTGACTTGGACAACCTCCAGTCAGACCATATGAAGGCCTCTGATTTGAGCACAAACTCCTTTGGCTCAGACAGGACAACTTATTTATGATAGCAAAAGAAGAACGTTAGGTTCAATCGAGTGCTAGCACGATTTCCTTGAACCTAATTGAATCTCATTCAGATCAATTGAACTAGATCAGTTCAATTGATGATCACCAGATTCAAACCCTTGTTTGTGTGACCCAGTTAGGTTCAGTTCTGTATGGTAATGGGATATGTCATGATCTCTATCATCGACATCATCGAAACTCCTTTCGATGGATCAGAACTCTTCTGATTCGAACAGCTAGAATGATCGATCATCTAAATCATTCTAATTGCTCCCAAAATCCACCAGTGACACCTAGCAGTATATGGTGGCAACCCATCAGAGCTGAATGCGAACCTCTTGGTGCAGCTACCTGTGTGATTCAGTTCTTCTATCTTGAGCCCCGATCAGATTAGGGTTAAGGTGAACTCGTCAAACCCTAGTCTCTGTCATATGATGTAATCATTCGATTCGAGTCCAATGTGAAAATCTAAATAGAAACTCTTTCTATTATTTCACTCTACCATGGCCATGGATTTCTGGACTTGATTCTCATGATCATCATAGGGCTACTCCTCTACCACCGAGGTAGATAGATTCCATCTTGATGCAATCCAGTTCCTACAATGAACATGCTATAGCCAACATACACCTCAGGGTTCCATATGGCTAGGAGACCGAGTAATGGTGTAGTCAAACTATAACACCCTCAAGGTGAACTGCCGATGCATCTCAGGTCAAAGAACCAGACACACTACTGCAGCATCGAGTCAGTCATTGACGAGAAGGTAGACTCCCTAATGACTACTCGAGGTGGTCACGCTCAGTGCCCTCGTTCTCTAACGAGTACCTGTACTCTCGCTCCGGTGTCTCCACACCGTAGACTCAAGACTCATCTACTAAAGAGAAGCGATTGTACACCAACCTTCCGGATCAATCACCATCCTCGTGATGATCCTATGGTCGGGAGCAATTTATGAGTTAATAATGATTATTCATGTCTTAAATTTTCAACTCTTGAAAATATGAATTATCATTACCATTAACTCAAAGGATGTATCACAGACACTAAATACACATATGTGATAGAAAATAACCCATTTATTGATTTTAGTCAAAATTATAATTTTGCCCCTAGAAGTGTATTACAAGTGTCAGCCAATTCTGGCTTCTAGGGCACATATATCTAACAATCTCCCACTTGTCCTAAAGCCAATTGGCTACAAGTCTAAGTCCCATCTTCTCAAGGTGGGCTTCGATCTTCTGCTGGCCCAACGGCTTTGTAAGTGGGTCTGCCACATTATCTGCGGAGTTGACTCTCTTGACCTCGACGTAACCCTTCTCGAGGTAATCGCGGATGAGGTGGTATCGCCGCTCAATATGCTTGGATTTCTGGTGAGACCTCGGCTCCTTAGCAAGGGCTATGGCGCCATTGTTGTCGCAGTATAGAGGAATGGCATCTGATGGCATTACTCCAATTTCTGCAGCAAACTTCTTGTACCAGAATGCTTCCTTCGCAGCCTCTGATGCAGCGATATATTCTGCTTCCATGGTGGAATCTGCTATCACAGTTTGCTTGGAACTCTTCCAGCTGACAGCTCCACCATTGCACACAAACAGACTCCCAGATGTCGACTTTCGATCATCTATATCGGACATGAAGTCCGAGTCTGTGTATCCCTGGACTTGGAGTTCTCCGTTACCAAAGACCAACATCATATCCTTAGTTCTTCTCAAGTACTTAAGGATACATTTCACAGAAGTCCAGTGTTCTTCACCTGGATTTGACTGATATCTGCTTGTGACACTCACAGCATGGGCTATATCAGGTCGTGTACATAGCATGGCATACATGAGGCTCCCTATTGCAGAAGCATAAGGGATCTTGCTCATGCGTTCTATTTCCTCAGGTGTGCTGGGGCACATCTTCTTGGAAAGATGAATACCATGTCTGAAGGGTATTAATCCCCTCTTAGAGTTTTCCATACTAAACCTCTTTAGTACTTTCTCTATGTACATCTTCTGTGAAAGTCCTAGCATCCTATTCGGTCTATCCCTATAGACCTTAATTCCTAGAATAAAGGATGCTTCACCTAGGTCTTTCATGGAGAATTCCTTGGACAACCACATCTTGACTGATGTCAACATGGGAATATCATTCCCAATAAGGAGGATGTCATCCACGTACAATACGAGGAAGACAACAGCGCTCCCACTGACCCTTTTGAAAACACATGGTTCCTCTTCATTTTTGATGAAACCAAACTTTTTGATCACATCATTGAAACGAGTGTTCCAGCTCCGAGATGCTTGCTTAAGTCCATATATGGACCTTTGCAGCTTGCAAACCTTGTGATCAGTATCACTGGATGTGAAACCTAGCGGCTGTTCCATATAGATATCTTCCTCAAGATATCCATTTAGGAATGCCGTTTTCACGTCCATTTGCCATATTTCATAATCGAAATAGGCTGCAACAGCAAGCAATGTGCGGATGGATTTTAGCATAGCTACTGGGGAAAAGGTATCCTGATAGTCAATATGCCTTCGCGTTGACTATAACCTTTTGCCACCAATCTAGCCTTGAATGTCTCCACATTCCCATCTGCACCAATCTTTCTCTTGAAGATCCATTTACACCCAATAGGTACTATACCTTCTGGTGGATCTACCAAGGTCCAGACTTGGTTTGAGTGCATCGAGTCAATTTCTGACTGCATTGCCTCTAGCCATTTCTCGGAGTCGATATCTGATATCGCCTCGTTGTAGGTTTTGGGATCATCACCATGAGCACCATTACCTACGAGGAACATTTCCTCTACATCCTCTGAAATAATACCTAAGTATCTTTCAGGGGGACGGGAAACTCTTTCCGATCTACGAGGTGGAGGAGGTAGTGTTCTTATTGGCTCAACCTGATTTGGTTCCACTTGGTCCTTAGCTCGTTCTGCTTGTGAGACTTTCTCATCAAGCTTGATCTGCTTTTCCAATGCCGCTATCTTGAATAAACTATTTTTCAAGAAAGATGGCATGTCGACTCACAATCACATTGTGGTCTTCTGGAATGTAGAAATAGTATCCTAATGACTCTTTAGGATATCCTATGAATCGAGCTCTGAAGGACCTAAACTCTAACTTGTCCGCTTGTTGTCTTTTGACATGAGCCGGACAACCCCAAATTCTGAGATGACTCAGACTTGGTTTCTTACCGTGCCATATCTCATACGGTGTGGTAGGAACGGTTTTAGAGGGAACCCTATTCAGTAGATAGATTGAAGTTAACAATGAGTGTCCCCAAAGAAAATCAGGGAGGTCTGTGAAGCTCATCATGGATCGAACCATATCTAATAGAGTCCGATTTCTCCATTCTGAAACCCCGTTGAGTTGAGGTGTTCCTGGTGGAGTCCATTGAGAGACTATGCCATTATCCTTGAGATAGTCTAGGAATTCCCTGCTAAGGTATTCACCTCCTCGATCTGATCGAAGAACCTTAATGGGTTTTCCTGTTTGTTTTTCTACTTCATGTCTGAATTCTTTGAACTTTTCAAAGGCTTCAGACTTGTGTCTCATAAGATACACATACCCATACCTAGACAGATCATCGGTAAAGGTAATGAAGTAGACAAAATTGCCTCTAGCCGGCACATCAAATGGGCCGCACACATCAGTATGTACTAGGGCAAGGAGATCTGTGGCCCTCTCCCCATGTCCAACAAAAGGGAGTTTAGTCATTTTGCCTTGAAGACAAGGATTCACAAGTTGGATATGACTCAGAAGTCAATGGACTCAATAGCCCATTTTTCTCCAATTTGTTGATCCTATCTTCTGCTATATGACCTAATCTCAGGTGCCATAGATATCTGTCGTTTGGACTATCCCTAGGTCGTTTGGCATTCACGTTTTGCTCGATAGTTAGAACAGGTACATCAATATGTAGCTGATAAAGACCATTAATAAGGAAACCATTTGCAATTTTATTTCTTTCATAAAGAATGTTACAATGGTCCTTAAAGAAGGTGATCACATAACCTTCTTGTGCTAAGCATGAAACAGAAATCAAATTCCTGCTAGCTGCAGGCACAAAATAACAGTCTTTCAAAACTAAGTCTAAACCAGATGGTAATCGCAAGAGGGTATGTTCCCACGGCTACTGCAGCAACTCTTGCTCCATTACCAACGCGTAGGATCATGTCTCCATCCCTCAGCCTCCTGCTATCCTCAAGACCCTGCATAGAAGTGCACAGATGAGCACTAGAACCAGAGTCAAGCACCCAACTGGATGCAGAAGAAACCGTAAGGTTAGACTCAATAACGAGCATACCTCCAGAAGGACCTTCCTTCTTGTTCTTCAGGGTGGCCAGGTAAGTAGGGCAGTTCCGCTTCCAATGGCCGTCGCTGTTGCAATGGAAACACTTTCCTTTGCCATCGGCCTTTTTCTTCGATTCTGCCTTCTTCTTCTTTGATCCTTCCACCTTTTGCTTTTTCACAGACTTCTTTTTCTTTCCATAAGACTTTCTTTTGGAAGAAGTCCGTTCCATAGCAAGAACTGAGCCTTTAGAACCTTTCATAGAAAGCTCAGCGGTAACCAGCATATTCATTAACTCGGCCAAGGAATTCTGAAGTTTATGCATGTGGTAATTCATGATGAATTGCCCATATGCATCAGTCAAGGATTGCAGAATGATATCGTTCTGCAGGTCCAAGTCCAACTTCACACCGAGCTTCTCAAGCTCTTCCATGTCCTTGATCATTGTCAGACAGTGATCTTGGACTGACTGCCCATCACGCATCTTAGCCTTAAAAAGTCATTTTGTGACTTGATATTTGGCTGCGCGACTCTGTTCACCAAACATCTCCTGCAGGTGAGCCAACATTTGGCGAGCAGTCCCGATATCCTCATGTTGGCGCTGGAGCTCATCAGACATCGAGCCCAACATGTAATATCTGGCCTTATTATCTTCGTCAATCCATTTTTCCAGAGACGCTCTCTGTTCAACAGATGGACGGGCTGGTAATGTGGGAGGGTCCTGGTCCAAAACATGGGTTAACTTCTCGAACCCAAAATAATTTTGTAGTTCCTGAGCCAATCTTTATAATTGGGTCCAGTCAGTCTATGTGTGTCCAGGATACGTGCCAATGGGTTGGACGCAGACATATTTCCTGTAGAGAGTCAAAGATTCTAGTTAGATACTGTAATTTTGACTTGACCAATTTGTTTAGGGATTTTATTTTTAAACAAATTAGCTCCCACTATTTTCTCGGATCCCTACACTCCCTCTGTAGAGATGCGAAAATCTCCACGATTAATGATTTCTAGTGGGTGGTGCGGTCTCACCAACTGACTCATCACCTCACCTAACAGTTATTGGTGATGGGTTAGCCAATGAGTGAACAACTCTTGTTCAATGATTCTCTAATCATGGTGCACCCAAACTTGGTCTCTAATTCATGAATCTCACCGTATCCGAATATTGATCCACTCCTTAGTTAAGTCAGACCCACCATTTGCATAGACTGGGTTCCTAATTGAGTCTCTCACCGTATCCGGAAATATTGAGCCCAACTCATCCTCCAGCCCATAGCATCCAATGCCTAATAGACATGGTTGCATCTTCCCGGTGCAACTGAGCCACTGTATCCAGCCGAGAACAATCAACCCCGGGAAGGGCCCGCACATCTACAATGGTGGAAGACCTCAGACTTAATCTTTTCTTAGGGAGAATTGATTCAGGTCTCATTAAACTAGACTTGGCTTAGTCATAACAATTATGACTAACCTAGTGGCATGGGTTAGCTCGGATTATTGACCACCTCAGATCAGAACTGTGTCAACAGATATGGCCAGGTAAGTGAGACCGGTGGAAGGAATATGCCATTAACTCGTACAAGAACGCATTCAGGTCGAGTAGCTTCCAATTAAAAACCAGTCGGTCGTCTATGCCAAACTTACCTTAGACACCAAATTGTTGAGTCAGAACCAATTGGGTTAGCCTACAATCCAGACTCTAACCTCTGAGCCTAATTAGGTCTTGCTTGATCGTGACTCGATCTTGACCCAGACTTAATCCTATTAGGCTGGTCAATTTAAGCATTGTTGATCCCATCTAACCAACTCTTGATTCGGTTTGATCAACCGCTTAGACCTAATTGAGCTACCCAAGCCCGAACCCAGTATTATGAATATGTCTTAGATCTGAAAATTCTCAATTTTAGACCTAATTAATATTCCATAAACTTAATTCTTAATTAAGTAGGGTTCATAAACAAAATATGCACAATAAATCCTAGGGTTTCAGGATCTAGGGTTTTGCAGAAAGTAAGTTTTGGGTTTCTGATTAAGGACGAACACGCAGCACCCCTACACATCATAAGAACACCCCATCGAATGGGAAGAGAGGGCCTTTAAACCCTTCTTCGTTCTTATGACCGGACGGCCAAGAGGAACGCCTTAATCAGGAACATTCAATACTACAAAACAATATCATATCTATATCATATATCTCATATATAAAGTAGATCTAATCATGGCATATTTTGCATACATCTCATGTATCAAATCATGCATATTTTTCAGATCTAAATTATCTCATAATAATCTAAAAAATTAGATTTAAATTGATCTAATCAAAATAAATTCTAATCTAGACAATTATGTAGAACTATTCTACAACTATTCTAGACATGCATCAATCATATCTCATATGATATTCAAAAATTAAATAATTTTTATTTGCTATTTTTTAGATGTTATTATAACACTTATAATATCAGAAAAATAGTAAATAAAAAGATCTAAAATATGATTTAATCAGATTAAATCAAAAATATGCAAGAACTATTCTATAGAACTATTCTATTCTAGAACTAGTCATGCATATCTTCTAATCTTAGATCCAAATTATTTAATTTTAATTTTTTCTGATTTCAGATCTGATCACATCTCATGTGACATCTGAAAATCAATTATTTTCTAATTAAAATAAATTTAAAATCAGATCTAAATAATTTAGAACCATGGCTCTGATACCAGTTGAAGGGAAATCCTGATTTCCCGGTCCAGGTTCGTTCAGATCTGATCAGATCAAGAGATATATTTCAAAAATTTTTCTCTTGATCTCAATCAGATCTTGATATGTTTTAGATCTGATTCTTATTATTTTAATAAATAAAAAATAAAAAAGATAAATTAAATCAAATTTAATTTACCTGATCTGGGTAATCCTATTACCCTGTTGATGATCCTGTTTGCAGCGGAAGGTTCTGGATCTTAGCCACGCAAGCGCCTGGCCTCTACCGGTATCCACTCGGGTTGGATCTGGAGATCCTCTTCTTCTCTATCACACCTCCAAAAATCAGATCTGGATCTGATCTGGAGGATCTTCAAAACTCTTTTGAAGATGAGCAGTCGTCCTTTGCAGCAGCGCAGCCTTCTTATTTTGATCGCCTTTCTTTGATCTGAATCGCACCAACCAAGGTCCAAAACTCCTTTTGGACGTGGAGAGCAAGGGGAGAAGAGACTATGGCATGGAGAAGGAGGGGAGAGGCAGCCTTGGGGCGTGGGGTTTCTCAATTGAATTTCTTAGAATCTGAGTTGGGCGCAGGGTCTTATTTATAGACTAGCTGTGATCCAACTCCTCTTCTTCCCAACCAATCACAACCCTTTGTGAAATCAGATCTAAATCTGATTGGTGGGAATAGAGACCCCTGGATTCCTCCTTAGAGGGTGCCTAAGACCAGTCAAAGTTGGTTCTTAGAAGAACTCTAATTGGAATCCAAAAAGGAGATGGAGTCCTTGTCCAACAAGGACTCCTAGGCGCCTCCAACTTGGGCACACGCCTAGGGTGGCGTGCGCCCTTCTCCTTGCCAGGTTCTGGCAGGGGGACAGGCCCCCACCAGCTCTCCAATAGGTGCATGACATGTGGTCAAAAGTCAAAGTGTCAATGGTCAACGTTTGACCAGTCAAAGGTAGACTTTTGACCAAAGTCAAAGAACAAGAAATGGCAGGTGACCAAAAATGGCAGGTAATGTCTTACAAATAAGACAACCTTTTCTGACTTGGACAACCTCCAGTCAGACCATATGAAGGCCTCTGATTTGAGCACAAACTCCTTTGGCTCAGACAGGACAACTTATTTATGATAGCAAAAGAAGAACGTTAGGTTCAATCGAGTGCTAGCACGATTTCCTTGAACCTAATTGAATCTCATTCAGATCAATTGAACTAGATCAGTTCAATTGATGATCACCAGATTCAAACCCTTGTTTGTGTGACCCAGTTAGGTTCAGTTCTGTATGGTAATGGGATATGTCATGATCTCTATCATCGACATCATCGAAACTCCTTTCGATGGATCAGAACTCTTCTGATTCGAACAGCTAGAATGATCGATCATCTAAATCATTCTAATTGCTCCCAAAATCCACCAGTGACACCTAGCAGTATATGGTGGCAACCCATCAGAGCTGAATGCGAACCTCTTGGTGCAGCTACCTGTGTGATTCAGTTCTTCTATCTTGAGCCCCGATCAGATTAGGGTTAAGGTGAACTCGTCAAACCCTAGTCTCTGTCATATGATGTAATCATTCGATTCGAGTCCAATGTGAAAATCTAAATAGAAACTCTTTCTATTATTTCACTCTACCATGGCCATGGATTTCTGGACTTGATTCTCATGATCATCATAGGGCTACTCCTCTACCACCGAGGTAGATAGATTCCATCTTGATGCAATCCAGTTCCTACAATGAACATGCTATAGCCAACATACACCTCAGGGTTCCATATGGCTAGGAGACCGAGTAATGGTGTAGTCAAACTATAACACCCTCAAGGTGAACTGCCGATGCATCTCAGGTCAAAGAACCAGACACACTACTGCAGCATCGAGTCAGTCATTGACGAGAAGGTAGACTCCCTAATGACTACTCGAGGTGGTCACGCTCAGTGCCCTCGTTCTCTAACGAGTACCTGTACTCTCGCTCCGGTGTCTCCACACCGTAGACTCAAGACTCATCTACTAAAGAGAAGCGATTGTACACCAACCTTCCGGATCAATCACCATCCTCGTGATGATCCTATGGTCGGGAGCAATTTATGAGTTAATAATGATTATTCATGTCTTAAATTTTCAACTCTTGAAAATATGAATTATCATTACCATTAACTCAAAGGATGTATCACAGACACTAAATACACATATGTGATAGAAAATAACCCATTTATTGATTATTAGTCAAAATTATAATTTTGCCCCTAGAAGTGTATTACAAGTGTCAGCCAATTCTGGCTTCTAGGGCACATATATCTAACAAAATGGGCAATGATTTGTTGACTCTATGATCATCATAAATAATACTTTACTCATTGTCGACATCAAATTATATAAAAAAAGGTTCTTTGATCTTTTTGATTATGAATCATTAGAAACTTATGAATCTTGTCTCATGGGTATAATGACTAAGAATCCATTTAGTGGACATGGAGAAAGGACAAAAGAGTTATTAGACTTATACATACGGATGTATGTGGTCCTATGACAACTCAAGCCAGAGGAGGATACTCCTATTTTATAACATTCATTGATGATTTATCTAGGTTTGGATATGTGTATCTTATAAAACACAAATCAAAAGTCTTTGATAAATTTAAAAAGTATCAAAGTATGGTTGAAAAACAAACTGGACATTGTATAAAAATCCTTTGATTTGATCGGAGAGGAGAATACTTATCTAGTGAGTTTCTAGACTATCTTAAAGTTAAAGGGATTCTCTCTGAATGGACACCTCCTTATACACTGCAATTAAATGGTCTAGCAGAAAGGAAAAATCATACCTTATTAGATATGGTACGGTCCATGATGTGCTTCACTGAATTACCTATTTTCTTCTGGGGCCATGCTCTGGAGACTGTAATTTATATCTTGAATAGAGTACCTTCTAAATCTATATCTAGTACTCCATATGAGATATGGAGAGGTAAGAAACTTAATCTTAAGTATTTTAAAATATGGGGTTGTCCAGCATATGTCAAAAAAAATTTTGGACATAAGCTTCATGCTAGATCAGACAGATGTCTATTTATTGGATATCCTAAAGATAGTATAGGATATTTATTCTACCATCCTATTGAATAAAAAGTATTTGTAAGTAAGCATGCCACTTTCATGAAAAAAGAATTTATCCTAGAAAAGGGCAGTGGCAGAAATATTGAACTTAGTGAAGTTCAAGATAAACAAATAGAAATTTCTCAACCAAATAATCACATAAAAGAATCAGAACACATAACTCCTATCCATAGGTCTGAAAGAGTATGACATACACCTATGAGGTATGGATTCATTATTAAGAACAATGAAGCCCAAGTCATTAAGAATGATGAACCTCTGACCTATACAGAAGCAGTCAAAAGTAAGGATTTTGACAAATGGCTGGCTGCCATGCAATCCGAAATGGACTCCATGCACACCAAGAAAGTATGGACTTTGGTGGATGCACCAGAGGATATAAATCCTATTGGATGCAAATGGAGTTTTAAGAAAAAGATTGGAGCAGATGGTCAAATTGAAACCTACAAGGCTAGATTGGTGACTAAAGATTTTGGCAAAAATAGGGGATTGATTATGATGAAATATTTTCACCTGTTGCCATGCTCAAATCTATTCGGATTATGCTTGCTATAATAGCATACCATGACTATGAAATATGGCAAATGGATGTAAAGACTGCCTTCATTAATGGTTTCCTTGAAGAGGAGGTCTATATGTCATAACCAGAGTGATTTGAGTCAAATGAGAGACCAAATCAGGTATGCAAGCTTAAGAGATCCACTTATGGATTAAATCAAGCATCAAGGAGTTGGAACATCCATTTTGATGTAATAGTAAAAGAGTTTGATTTTATCAAAATGTTGATGAACCATGTATGTACAAGAGAACTAGTGGAAAAACCATAGTCTTCTTGGTTTTGTATGTAGATGACATACTCCTCATTGGGAATGATATCCCAATGTTGCAATCAGCCAAATTATGGCTATCAAATATGTTTTTTATGAAAGATTTGGGAGAAGCATCATATATACTAGGAATAAAGATCTATAGTGATAGATCTAAGAGGATGCTAAGCTTGTCCCAATCTAGGTACATTGACTTAATACTGAAAAGATTCAGTATGGATGGTAGTAAAAGAGGTTACTTACCCATGAGTCAAGGCATACATCTCTCTAAAAAGATGTCTCCAAAGACACCTGAAGAGAGAAATAGAATGAGTTCTGTTCCTTATGCTTCGATTGTTGGATCAATAATGCATGCCATGTTATGTACAAGGCCTAATGTTGCTTATGCCTTAAGCATTGCAAGTAGATTTCAAGCTGATCCAGGAGAGGATCATTGGAAAGCTGTGAAAAATATTCTTAAGTACTTGAGAAGGACTAAAAATATTTTTCTAATGTATGGTGGTTCTGATCTTAAACTAGAAGCATATTTTGACTCAAGTTTTCAATCAGACCCAGATGATAGCAAATCCATTTTAGGATATGTCTTTACTTTGAATGGTGCAGTAGTGAGTTGAAAGAGTACTAAGCAGCCAACTATAGCTAATTCAACTACTGAGGTAGAATATATAGCTGTAAGTGAAGCCGCCAAGGAAGCTATCTGGATGAAGAAGTTCATCACTGAATTGGGTGTTATTCCTGAAATTAAGAATCCAGTACCACTTTACTACGACAATACTGGAGCTGTTGCTCAAGCAAAGGAACCTAGGTCTCATCATAAATCCAAACACATTCTGAGATACTTTCATCTCATTCGTGAAATTATTGAAAGACAAGATGTAGTCATAGAACGAGTTGACACAAAGAACAACATAGTAGATCCATTCACTAAGGCTTTACAACTACAATTGTTTGATCGCTACCTTGATTGTATGGTATTAAAATATAAGGGCAATTGGCTTTAAGTGCAAGTGGGAGATTGAAACGTATATGCCCTCAAGCCAATCAAAAAGAAAATTATTTTTGGGTTGTTCTTTGTCTTCCAAACTCATGTAATGACATTTTAAAATAAATAAAGGCATTTATTTTATCATATGCAGTGTCTTATTATTTATTTAAGATTATGTTGAACCCCATAAATTAAGGCTATGGTTTTAGGATTATGATGAGATTATACCAGTGAGACCTAAAATCTTAAAACCCTAATTTAAACATTCCTGATCGATGGAACATTGAGTTGGGGATCAATGTTTTCGGTAAGACTAGTACAACTTTTGTATGCTCAATTGAGAGGATGGTTAATCTCACAATCACTTATGTATGATACTAATACAAGGATATGGGTGCTCATTAGAGAATGAGTTCACTAAATTGATCCAAGTTGAGAATATCTAAAGGTGTCTTATCTACATGTCAATAGATGGTTCTCAAAGTGAAATTGTGCATGTAATCCTTTGACCCAAAACTACCATAGAATCTTATATATATGAATCCATATTTTGGTTCATACTCATTCATGACTCAGTCATATTTGGGGTGATCTAGATATGGTAGGTTATATATGAAGGTTGTGAGTAGGTTAACATGGAATCGATCACTCTTGGTAGGAGGAAATCACATCCTACTTGCTTCAAACTAATGATGATTCAGGAAGACTTTGATCAAAACATGATGAAAATTAGAAATGATTTCTAATATTTTATTATATGAATCATCATCATAAGATCGAAAGAGAAATGAATATGATATTGGGTATGACATATTTCCATACCCAGAGTCATATTTAGGATGCAGGGTGATCGAAGGATATAGTTGCATGATAACTTTCCACTGAAGGATATTTTTGATATTTTCATCAAAATTTTATATCTTTTGGAAAGTCAAGATATGTTGCTAGACATCAATCATGTCTTGTTGGTTTGATCAAATTAAAATTTTAATTTGATCATTAAATTAGAAAGTGTTCGAATTGGTCAAACTGGGTAGGCTAGTTTTGACCTAAATCGGTTTAGTTGAGTTTTAACTTGATTAGGTCAAATCACACCCAGACACACTACTGGCTAGATGTGCAACCCAACGGATCACACACAAAGGGAATTGATTAAGGATCTAATTGGATTAGACCATATTTGCAAGACGAACATGCTAGCATATGTAGCAAACCCTAGCACCTAGCTTCAAATTGGATTCGAATTGGCTTCCAATTTGGGTTAATTAAGGTCCGATTTGAGCCAAATTAAATTTGGTCTTGAATTGGATTAATCTAGACTGATTGGGCTTTAGATGGGGCATCATATACTAGAATCCCATGTGCCATAGAGTCTCTCTCTCATGCATGGGAAGTCTTTCATGCGCATAGAGTTTTTGGCGCATGGGATTAAGTTGGCGTCTACCCTCTTTGACTTTTCCTCTTTCTCCATGTCACGTATTTTTTTAAATGGGCATGGACATCAGATATGGGGTGCAGAAGAGTCCTTCTACAGGTTAAATACTCCATTATCTATTTTCTATTTGCATAAGAAGGGACTTCTTGTCACCCAAGACTCCTTACCGCCCACTCTTCCTTGGCTCCTCTTGGACCAAGTCAAAGTCCCTTGGGACGTTGACTATTCAAAGATCATCTCCATGCCATTTTGCTGAATGGGCATCCCTTTTTAAGGCTATTGGATGGCCTTTTTTATCTGATCTAATGGATGAAAATGATGGCACCAAAAGTGAAAGCCAGTGACTCCTTGTAAATAACTTATATAGAATTAGTTCATGACTCCTTCTGCTTTAAGGCACCTCTTGGACTAAGTCTACATGTCGTTATTATCTGATGAGGTGTGAGATAGGCTAAAGAGACATGAGATTATATTTTGAAAGGGTGCAAGAAAATGTGTTGGCACCCTTACGTACATTATAAATAATGGTGCGCACCAAGTGTCCGGAAGTTCTGAAATTATCTTTCTTTCTTGCAAGTATTTTCTTATTGTCCAAATTTTTTCTTTTGTTCTCTTGTCCAGACCTTGTCCTTATAAGGATAAGAAGTCTTTTTAAGACAAAGAGATTAGGAAGAAAAATTAAGAAGATAAGAAAAAAAAAAGATAGGTAAGGAGAGGCAAGGAAGGAAACATAAAGGCTAAGGAAGGTCTTACCCTTTTAATTAAAATTCTTATTATTAAAATTTTAATTATATATAAATCAGAGGTGATGGTGTCTTGATCAAGTCTTAGTGTGGATCAACATTGGAAGGTAAACACGTGGGCACCTAGTGGAACCCCTGACAGACTACTATCGGTAATTAGGGAAAGTTCAGGTTTTAGCGATAAGAGATATGTTCTAATACTTTCTTTTATATTACAAATGCATGTTATATGATTTAATTGCTAATAAGGTGGTCCTAGGGTTTGGGTTTGGTTTGTATGATTTCATAATTTTTCTTTGAAATCCATGCTTCTGCCCTATACACCAATCCTATCAACTCATTCTATGTACTCTCTCTCCTCTTCTGATGGGGGCACTGTAATTTGGAGAGAGACATATGGCTCGACAATGATGTCTCTACTGGTTTGGCCTTCTCCATCCCAAATTTCTTCAGAACCTTCTGGACATACTTTTTTTGTTATAAATGTAGCACTCCTTTGCACCTATCTCTGTAAATCTCCATTCCAAGGATTTTCTCAACTAGATCCAAATCTTTCATCTCAAATTTAGATGATAATACCCTTTTCAACCTTTTCGTAGCACCCATGCTTCTACTGGCTGTGAGCATATCATCTACATATAATAATAGGTATAGGGCATCCTCCTCATCTACATTCTTAACATAGATACAACAATCATATTCACATCTGTTGAAACCCAGGCTTAAGACAAAGCTATCAAACCTTTGATATCACTAACGAGGGGATTGTTTCAAGCCATACAAAGACTTCCTGAGCAAACACACCTTTTCTTCCTGTTGTATCTTCATGAAATCATCTGGCTGCTTCATGTAGATTCTTTCCTCCAAAGTCCCATGAAGGAAGACCATCTTCATGTCCATCTATTCTAATTCCATGTTATGTTGTGCCACCAATGATAGCAAAACTCGAATAGATGTATGACACACCATAGGAGAGAAAATTTTTATGTAGTCAATCCCTTCCCTTTGTGAGTATCCCTTTGCTACCAGCCTTGGTTTGAATTTGACTCCACCTTGTTCTGAAGGTGCTTCTTTCTTTGTGAATAGCCACTTTGAGCCAATAGGTCGAGCACCCTCTGGAAGATCCACCAGCTGCCATGTCTGATTCTTCTCAAGTGATTCCTTCTCCTCCATCATGGCCTGCATCCATGAATCATGATCTTCACTCTTCATGGCATCTGCATAATTTTCTAGATCTCCATTAGTAGTGATGAGTGCATAAAAGATAACCTCATCAATATCTTATCTGATTGGTCTTCTAATAGTACGTTAGGGTTTGTATAAAGCCACTCCCACTGGCACATCTCTGCCTGATGTCTATGGTTGCTCCTGCACATCTATCTGAATTGCTAGCCCTCCATGCTGATTTTCAATCTGAGATAATACTTTTCTACCCAGCTCCACCTCAATAGGAATACTCTTATAAGTGGATGTAACCTATATGCCTCATTCTCTGACTAGCCACCACTGCTAACAGGAACGCAATGTTGTCGTTAAGACACCATATTTATCAGTTTAAATTCGACTCTTTACTTTTTAAATTAATTAAAAATTATGAAGAGAGTAGTGAGTCAGATCGAATCCATAAAGAGGTAATGATTTATTTCTAAAATCTTTGATTCTTTTATTTTTTTTATTATTTTTTTAAAAGAAAAGAAAACAAGGGTTTTTAAAAATTAAAGTCAAAAAATAGATTTATAAATAAAAGTAGAATTTAAATTATGTAAAAGTAAATTTGATACTAAGATCTACTATTTAGATCTTAGCAACTACTCGCAATAAAATTAAAAAGCAATAAAGAATAATTTATTTAAAGACCTAGAATTGAAAAGAACAATAAAGCTTTCTTTATTAAAATTAAAACTCAGATGCAAAATTTGAATACAAGAAATTAAAGAAAAGAAAATTCAAAATTTTAATACAAAAAATTAAAGAAAAAGAAAGAGAAAACTAGAAGAAGATCGCAGATCAGCGTAGGCATGGAGATGGCATAGAAGACTGGCCCTTTTTCTCAGTACTGTAGCTTTAAAGCAACCTTTAACCTAGAGCTTGGCTTTCACCCTGTACCTTGGCTTTCCTTCCACTCGATCTGTCCATTTCTAGAGGCTTAGGGTCCTTTTTATAGAGCTAGGAGGGTTGGATATTTTTTTCTGGAGGCAATGTGGGACTAATAGCCTTTGTAATCATTAAAATACAAAGAAATCTAAGTAAAATTTAAATCAAAATAGCTTTGATATGAATCTAGTAAGTTTGGTGAAATCTAGCCATTCAATAGGAATCTAACGATCCAAAAATCATCAAAATCGGATGCGTATCAGCCCAGATCAGATTGGATTAAATTTCGACTGTTCGATCACGCATTGATGGAGAAAATCTAGTCGCAAATCATGCATCGGGAGTCTTGATCATCATCAGGAGTGTTTTGAACCATTGGATCACCCCCTGGATCAAGCGCTACCATTGGATGGCGATCTGCATGAAGTCTGAAGCTGAATCAAATCTGGAAATAACCACAGCCGTTCGATCTTGACCGTAAGCTACCACAACCATCCGATGGCGCAATTACTGTTCTTATAGACCGCATGGATCGACTGCACTACACACCGCAGCCAATCAGCACCTCTGTTGTCGAGTGAAAAGACCAGATTGCCCGATGAGCGCCTAAGATCAGTCAAAGTTGGTTCTTAGAAGAACTCTAATTGGAATCTAAAAAGGAGATGGAGTCCTTGTCCAACAAGGACTCCTAGGCGCCTACAACTTGGGCACATGCCTAGGGTGGCGTGCGCCCTTCTCCTTGCCAGGTTCTATCTGGGGGATAGGCCCCCACCAGCTCTCCAATAGGTGCATGACATGTGGTCAAAAGTCAAAGTGTCAATGGTCAATATTTGACCAGTCAAAGGTAGACTTTTGACCAAAGTCAAAGAACAAGAAATGGCAGGTGACCAAAAATGGCAGGTAGTGTCTTACAAATAAGACAACCTTTTCTGACTTGGACAACCTCCTATCAGACCATATGAAGGCCTCTGTTTGAGCACAAACTCCTTTGGCTCAGACAGGACAACTTATTTATGATAGCAAAAGAAGAACGTTAGGTTCAATCGAGTGCTAGCACGATTTCCTTGAACCTAATTGAATCTCATTCAAATCAATTGAACTAGATCAGTTCAATTGATGATCACCAGATTC
Organism: Cocos nucifera; assembly: GCA_006176705.1. NCBI lineage: Eukaryota > Viridiplantae > Streptophyta > Magnoliopsida > Arecales > Arecaceae > Cocos > Cocos nucifera. The sequence continues at coordinate 278,591 of QRFJ01001468.1, read as the reverse complement.
AAACCCTTGTTTGTGTGACCTAGTTAGGTTCAGTTCTGTATGGTAATGGGATATGTCATGATCTCTATCATCGACATCATCGAAACTCCTTTCGATGGATCAGAACTCTTCTGATTCGAACAGCTAGAATGATCGATCATCTAAATCATTCTAATTACTCCCAAAATCTACCAGTGACACCTAGCAGTATATGGTGGCAACCCATCAGAGCTGAATGCGAACCTCTTGGTGCAGCTACCTGTGTGATTCAGTTCTTCTATCTTGAGCCCCGATCAGATTAGGGTTAAGGTGAACTCGTCAAACCCTAGTCTCTGTCATATGATGTAATCATTCGATTCGAGTCCAATGTGAAAATATAAATAGAAACTCTTTCTATTATTTCACTCTACCATGGCCATGGATTTCTGGACTTGATTCTCATGATCATCATAGGGCTACTCCTCTACCACCGAGGTAGATAGATTCCATCTTGATGCAATCCAGTTCCTACAATGAACATGTCATAGCCAACATACACCTCAGGGTTCCATATGGCTAGGAGACCGAGTAATGGTGTAGTCAAACTATAACACCCTCAAGGTGAACTGCCGATGCATCTCAGGTCAAAGAACCAGACACACTACTGCAGCATCGAGTCAGTCATTGACGAGAAGGTAGACTCCCTAATGACTACTCGAGGTGGTCACGCTCAGTGCCCTCATTCTCTAACGAGTACCTGTACTCTCGCTCCGGTGTCTCCACACCGTAGACTCAAGACTCATCTACTAAAGAGAAGCGATTGTACACCAACCTTCCGGATCAATCACCATCCTCGTGATGATCCTATGGTCAGGAGCAATTTATGAGTTAATAATGATTATTCATGTCTTAAATTTTCAACTCTTGAAAATATGAATTATCATTACCATTAACTCAAAGGATGTATCACAGACACTAAATACACATATGTGATAGAAAATAACCCATTTATTGATTTTAGTCAAAATTATAATTTTGCCCCTAGAAGTGTATTACAAGTGTCAGCCAATTCTGGCTTCTAGGGCACATATATCTAACAATCTCCCACTTGTCCTAAAGCCAATTGGCTACAAGTCTAAGTCCCATCTTCTCAAGGTGGGCTTCGATCTTCTGCTGGCCCAACGGCTTTGTAAGTGGGTCTGCCACATTATCTGCGGAGTTGACTCTCTTGACCTCGACGTAACCCTTTTCAAGGTAATCGTGGATGAGGTGGTATCACTGTTTGCTTGGAACTCTTCCAGCTGACAGCACCACCATTGCACACAAACAGTCTGTCAGATGTCGACTTTCGATCATCTATATCGGACATGAAATCCGAGTCTGTGTATCCCTGGACTTGGAGTTCTCCGTTACCAAAGACCAACATCATATCCTTAGTTCTTCTCAAGTACTTAAGGATACATTTCACAGAAGTCCAGTGTTCTTCACCTGGATTTGACTGATATCTGCTTGTGACACTCACAGCATGGGCTATATCAGGTCGTGTACATAGCATGGCATACATGAGGCTCCCTATTGCAGAAGCATAAGGGATCTTGCTCATGCATTCTATTTCCTCAGGTGTGCTGGGGCACATCTTCTTGGAAAGATGAATACCATGTCTGAAGGGTATTAATCCCCTCTTAGAGTTTTCCATACTAAACCTCTTTAGTACTTTCTCTATGTACATCTTCTGTGAAAGTCCTAGCATCCTATTCGGTCTATCCCTATAGACCTTAATTCCTAGAATAAAGGATGCTTCACCTAGGTCTTTCATGGAGAATTCCTTGGACAACCACATCTTGACTGATGTCAACATGGGAATATCATTCCCAATAAGGAGGATGTCATCCACGTACAATACGAGGAAGACAACAGCGCTCCCACTGACCCTTTTGAAAACACATGGTTCCTCTTCATTTTTGATGAAACCAAACTTTTTGATCACATCATTGAAACGAGTGTTCCAGCTCCGAGATGCTTGCTTAAGTCCATATATGGACCTTTGCAGCTTGCAAACCTTGTGATCAGTATCACTGGATGTGAAACCTAGCGGCTGTTCCATATAGATATCTTCCTCAAGATATCCATTTAGGAATGCCGTTTTCACGTCCATTTGCCATATTTCATAATCGAAATAGGCTGCAACAGCAAGCAATGTGCGGATGGATTTTAGCATAGCTACTGGGGAAAAAGGTATCCTGATAGTCAATGCCTTCGCATTGACTATAACCTTTTGCCACCAGTCTAGCCTTGAATGTCTCCACATTCCCATCTGCACCAATCTTTCTCTTGAAGATCCATTTACATCCAATAGGTACTATACCTTCTGGTGGATCTACCAAGGTCCAGACTTGGTTTGAGTGCATCGAGTCAATTTCTGACTGCATTGCCTCTAGCCATTTCTCGGAGTCGATATCTGATATCGCCTCGTTGTAGGTTTTGGGATCATCACCATGAGCACCATTACCTACGAGGAACATTTCCTCTACATCCTCTGAAATAATACCTAAGTATCTTTCAGGGGGACGGGAAACTCTTTTCGATCTACGAGGTGGAGGAGGTAGTGTTCTTATTGGCTCAACCTGATTTGGTTCCACTTGGTCCTTAGCTCGTTCTGCTTGTGAGACTTTCTCATCAAGCTTTGATCTGCTTTCCAATGCCGCTATCTTGAATAAACTATTTTTCAAGAAAGATGGCATGTCGACTCACAATCACATTGTGGTCTTCTGGAATGTAGAAATAGTATCCTAATGACTCTTTAGGATATCCTATGAATCGAGCTCTGAAGGACCTAAACTCTAACTTGTCCGCTTGTTGTCTTTTGACATGAGCCGGACAACCCCAAATTCTGAGATGACTCAGACTTGGTTTCTTACCGTGCCATATCTCATACGGTGTGGTAGGAATGGTTTTAGAGGGAACCCTGTTCAGTAGATAGATTGAAGTTAACAATGAGTGTCCCCAAAGAAAATCAGGGAGGTCTGTGAAGCTCATCATGGATCAAACCATATCTAATAGAGTTCGATTTCTCCATTCTGAAAACCCCATTGAGTTGAGGTGTTCCTGGTGGAGTCCATTGAGAGACTATGCCATTATCCTTGAGATAGTCTAGGAATTCCCTGCTAAGGTATTCACCTCCTCGATCTGATCGAAGAACCTTAATGGGTTTTTCTATTTGTTTTTCTACTTCATGTCTGAATTCTTTGAACTTTTCAAAGGCTTCAGACTTGTGTCTATAAGATACACATACCATACTAGACAGATCATCGGTAAGATAATGAAGTAAGACAAGAATTCCTAGCCGGCACATTTCAAATGGGGCCGCACACATAACAGTTAATGTACGTAGGCAAGGAGGATGCTGTGGCCCTCGTCCCATGTCACAAAAAGGGAGTTTGGTATTTTATGGCCTTGAAGACAAGATTCATAAGTTTTGATGATGACTTAGAAGTTTAAATGGATCAATAGCCATTTTTCTTTCCAATTTGTTGATCCTATTTCTGCCATTGGACTAATCTCAAGTGCCAAGATATCTGTCATTTGGACTATCTAGGTCGATTGGCATTCAATTTTGTCAGTATATTTAAAACGGAACATCAATATGTGTAGCTGATAAGACCATTAATAAGGAAACAATTGGCTAATTTTATTTCTTTCATAAAGAATGTTTACAATGGTCTTAAAGAAGGTGATCACATAACCTTCTTGTGCTAAGCAGAAGAAATCAAATTCCTGCTTGGCTCAGGTACAAAAATTAACAGTCTTGGTTTAAACCTAAGGTCTCAACCAGATGGTATCGCAGAGGGTATGTTCACGGCTCTGCGATGAAACTTTGCTCCCATTCAAATGCGTTAGGTCATGTTCCATCCTCAGCCTCCTGCTATCCTCTCAAGACCTGAATAGAGATGCACGTAATGAGCACAGAATAGAGTCACAGACACCAATAGATGCAGAAGAAATCCGTAGAGGTTTTAGACTCAAATAATTGAGCATACTCCAGGAAGGACTTCCTTCTTATTCTTCAGGGGTGGTAGGTAAGTAGGGTAGTTCCCGGCTTGCCAACTGGCCATCAGATGTGTTGAATGGAAACACTTTCAGCTCGAAGAAATCAACCCCGTGGAAGGGCGCACATCTACAATGTGGAAAATGAACTCCAGACTTAATATTTTTCTATTAGGGAGAAATTGATTAGGTCTCTTAAACTAGACTTGGCTTGACGTCATAACAATTTGACTAACTGAGTGGCATTGTGGTCATCTCGGATTATTGCTCACATCTAGAATCAGAAACTTGTGGTCAACAGATATGGCTAAGGTAAGTGAGACCGTGGAAGGAATATGCCTTAATCGTACCAGAATGCATTTTTTTTAGGGGTTCGAGTTAAGCTTTTCCCAATTTAAAATTAAAAAAAACCCCAGAAATCGGTGTCTGTGCCAAAACTACCTTAGACACCACAGATTGTGGAGAGCCAGAAGCAAGTGGAATTAGCCTATAATCCAGACTCTAACATTGAGCTAATTAGGACTTACTCTGATCATGCATCGATCTTGACCCGGACTTATCTCTGTTAGGCTGGTCATTTAAGCTTGTTGATCTCCTCAACCAACTTTGATTGGTTTGATCAACACGCCTAGACCTATAATTGAGCTACCAAGGCCCGAACACGTATTATCTGAATATTTTTAGATCTAAAATTCTCAGTTTTGGACTACCCCACCAATATAATTTCATAACTTAATTCTTAAATTAAGTAGGTGTTCATATAATAAAATATGCACAATACAACTCCGTAGGGTTTCAGGATATACGGGTTTTGTAGAAAAGTAAGTTTGGGTTTCTGATTAAGGACCGAAACACGAGCACCTACACACATAGAACACCCCCATCAATGGAAGAGAGGGCCTTTAACCCTATTTATCATTCTTATGATCGCGGACGGCAGAGGAACGCGCATTAATCGAGAGACATTCAATGACTACAAACAAATTCAGATCTATATCATTAATATCTCATATCTTAGAGTAATGCAATTTAGAGTCATAAGTTGCATGCATTTGATATCATCTCGATGTATTTTTAAATCATGCAGTTATTTTACGACTTAATTATTCAACATAATAAATCTAAACAAAATTAGATTTAAATTGATCTTAATAAAATAATCTAAATGCTGAAAAATTATGTAGACCTTTCTAACAAATATCTAACAATGCGATCAATCATATTTGATATGAATATCTAAAATTAAATATTTTTATTTCTATTTCTTTAGATGTTATTATAATCTTTATAATAGTCATAAAAATAAGTAAATAAAGATCTAAAATATAATTTATTAGCATTAATCAAAATATTGCAAGAATATTCTAGTAAGACTATTTCTATTCTGAATAGTCATGCATATACTTCTAATCTGTAGATCCTATATTATTTATTATTAATTTTTTATTAATTTAGATTCTGATACAATCTCATTGACACTAATAAAATTAATTATTTCTAATTAAAATCAAATTTAAAAATCAGATCTAATAATTTAGACACTGAGTCTGAATACCAGTTGAAGGAAAATTCCTGATTTTTCGAATCCAGGTTCGTTCAGATCTGATACAGAAGATCAACGAGATATAGTTTCATCAAATTTCTTTCTTGATCATATAATTCTTAATATATTTCAGAGTCTAATTCTTATATTTTAATAAAATAAAATATAAAAGTAAAAATTAAAGTCATTGTAATTTACCTGATCTGGTTGTATCCTATTAACCCTGTTGATGATCTGTTCATGACGGAGAGTTCTGGATCTTAGCATGCAAGCGCTGGCTCCTATCGTATCACCCCCCCCCTCCCCCCCAACTCAGGTTGGATTCTAGAGATACCTCTCTTCTTATCAACCTCCAAAATTAGATCTAGATTGATTTGGAGGATATTCAAAACTCTTTTGGAGATGAGCCCAGTCGTGCCTTTGCAGCAGCGCGTCTTCTTATTTTATAGTAGTGCGCCTTTCTTATTGATCTGATCGCCAGCAACGGTCCAAACTCTTTTGATGTGGGAGAGCGGGGAGAAGAGACTATGTCATGGAGAAGGAAGGGAGAGGCATGCACTTGGTGGCATGGGTTTCTAGATTGAATTGCCTTTTTAATCTGAGTTGGGCGCAAGGTCTTTTATAGACTAAGGTGATCTAACTCCTCTTTCTCCCAGACCATCAATCCTTTGTGGAATTCAGATCTAAAATTGAGGTGGTGGGAATAGGAGACCCTTCATTCGTCCTTAGAGGGTGGCCTAAGATCCAGTCAAAGGTTGGTTCTTAGAAGAACTCTAATTGGAACTCAACAAAGAGATGGAGTCCTTTCCAACAAGGACTCTAGCGCCTCAATTGGGACACACGCACTAGGGTGAGCATGCCGCCTTCCCTTGTCAGGTTCTGCGTGGGAGCAGGCCCCAGCTCTCCAATAGTCGTGCATGGACATAATGGTCAAAAGTAAAATGTGAATGGTCAACATTTTGAACCAATCCAAAGGTAGACTTTTGACCCAAAGTCAAAAGAATAAGAGAATGGCAGGTGACCAAAATGGCAGGTCGTGTATTACAATAAGACAACCTTTTCTGACTTGGACAAACTCTGTAAGCTATGAAGGCCGTGGTTTGAGCCAAAACGCCTTTGGCTCAGACAGGATAACGTTATTTATGAATAGCAAAAGAAGAACGTTAGGTTCAATCGACTGCTAGCACGATTTCCTTGAACCTAATGAATTCATTCAGATCAATTGAACTAGATCAGTTTCAATTGATGATCACAGATTACAAACTTATTTTGTGGTGACCCACGTTAGTTTCAGTTCTTATGGTAATGGGATATGTCATGATCTCTATCACGACATATCGAAATTTTCGATGGATAGAATTTCACTGATTCGAACACAGCTAGAATGATCGAATATCTAAATATTCTAATTGCTCCCAAAATCCACCAGTGACACCTAGCAGTATATGGTGCACCCATAGAGCTGATGGAACCTCTTGGGTGCAGCTACTGTGTGATTCAGTTTTTATCTGAAGCCCCCGATCTGATTAAGAGGTTAAGGTAACTCGTCAACCTAGTCTCTGTCATATGTGTACTCAATTCGAGTCGAGATCTAATGTAAAATCTAATAGAAACTCTTTCATTATTTCCTCTACATGCATGGATTTTCTGGATTGATTCTCGGAATGATCATCAAATCAGGGCTACTCTCTACACCGAGGTAGATAGATCATCTTGATGGCAATCCAGTTCTACAATGAACATGCATAGCCAAATACCCTCAGGGTTCAATATGGCTTAGGAGACCGATATGGTGTAGTCGACTATAACACCCTCAAGGTGAACTGCCAATGCATCTGGTCAGAACAGACACCTCCTGCAAGCAATCGAGTAGTCTTGACGAGAAGGTAGGCCTCTTATAATGAATACGTCGAGGTGGTTAGCTCAGTGCCCTCATTCTCCTAACGAGTAATCTGTACTCTCCTTCGGTGTCTCCCACCGTAGACTCAAGACTCATCTACTAAACGAGAAGCGATTGTACCCAACTTTCCGGATCATTCACGCATCCTCGTGATGATCTATGGTCAGGAGCATTTAATGAGTTAAATAATGATTATTCATAGCCTTTAAATTTTCAACTCTCTGAAAATATGAATTATCATTATCATTAACTTCAAAAGATGTACTCACAGACACTAAATACAGCATATGTGATAGAAAATAACCCATTTATTAGCTTTTAGTCAAAATTACCAATTTTGCCTCCTTAGAAGTGTATTACCAAGTGTCAGCCAATTCTGGCTATCTAGGGCAATAATCTAACATCTGGATCTAGCCATGCAAGTGCTTGGCCTCTATTGTATCAACTCACGGCTGGATCTGGAGATCTCTTCTTGTTCTATCAGTCTCCAAAATTAAAATCTGAATCCTGATTTGGACGGATCTTCAAATAGCTTTCGAAATTCACAGTTGTCTTTTGCAGCAGCGCAGCTTCTAAGCTTTCTATCATATTCTCTACGCTTATGGAATTGCCCACTGAGATCCAAACTTCTTTAGACGTGAAAAGGAGAGGGAGAAGATGTCTTGGCATGGAGGAGGAGAGTAGAGGCAGACTTAGGGTGTGGGAATTATTCAACTTTTGAGTTGGATTGTAGGGTCTTAATTAATAGACTACTGCCATGAATCCCAAACTCCTCTTCATCCCAACCAATTCACAACCCTTTGTGAAATCAGACTCTAAATCTGATTGGTGGGAATAAGAGTCCCGTGGATTTCAATCTTTAGATTGGCCTAAAGACCAGCCAAAGTTTGGTATCTTAGGAGGGTCCTTCAAAATCAAAAAGAAGATGGCAGTCCCCATCGTCCAAAGAAACTCCTAGGCACTTAAAGGGTGGCGTGCACCCTCTTCTTGGCCAAGTTTTGGCAGGGGAGGAAAGCCCACTAGCTCTCCAATTGGGTGATGAACGTGGGACAGAAGTCAAAGTATCAATGGTCAATTATTTGACCATCAAAGGTCATTTTGACAAAAGTCAAAGGATAGCAATGATAGGGTGACACAAAAATGATAGGTATTCTTTACAAAATAAGAACTCTTTCTGACTAAAACAGGCTCCAGTCGACCAAGTGAAGGCTTGATCGGAACTCCTTTGGCTCAGTCAGGACAACTATATATGATAGTCAAAAGCAAGAATGTTAAGGTTCAATTCGAGTGCTAGCATGATTTTTTTGAACTAATTGAATCTCATTCAGATCAATTGAATTGATGTTTTTCAATTGATGATACACCCAGTTTAAACCATTTGTTTGTATGACCCGGTTAATTCTATATGAATAATGGAGATAAGTCATGATCTCTAAATCATTGACAATATCGAAACTCTTTTCGAGGGATTGAACTCTTCTGTTCGAAACAGAACTAGAATGATCGATACATAAACTAATTAATTCTAATATGCTCCCAAATCACAGTGACCCTAGCAGTATAATGCTGGAAACAACCATGCAGAGCTGATGCGAACCTTTGGTGCAGCTACTGGTGTGATAAGTTCTTCTATCTTGGAGCCCGGATCAAAATTAGGGTTAAAGTAAACTCATTAAACCCTACGTTTCTGTCATATGATGTAATCTTCGATTGGAAGTCGATGTGAAAACTAAATAGAAACTCTTTCTATTATTTCACTCTACCATGCGCATTGGGCCTTCTGGACTGATTCTCATGTCACCGTTAGGGCTTGCTCCTTTTAAACCATCTGAGGTAGATAGATTCCAACTTGATTGCAATCCAGTTTCTACAATGAACATGCTATAACAACATACACCTCAGGGTTCCGAATGGCTAGGAGACCGAGTTATGGTGTAGTCAAACTATAAACACCTACAGGTGACTGCGATGCACCTGTCAAAGAAACCAGACCACCATGCCAAGCATCGAGTCAGCCTAATTGACGAGAAAAGTAGACTTCTATATGGATACTCGAGGTGGTCATGCTCAATGCCTGTTTCTAATGAGTACCATATACTCTCCTCCAGTTCTCTATACCGTAGATCAAGACTCATCCTACTAAAAGGATGATTGTACACCAATCTTCCAAAATCAATCACCATCCTCTCGGATAATCTATGGTCGAGAGCATTTTATGAGTAATATATGATTATTCATGTCTTAATTATTTCACTTTTGAAAATATGCAATTATCATTACATTTAACTCAAAGGAATGTATTTCACAGACACTAAATACACATATGTGAGTAAAAATAACCCCCAATTTTTTTATTGATTATAGTCAAATTATAATTTTGCCCTTGAAGTGTATTACAAGTGTCAGCAATTTCGGCTTCTAGGCGCACATATATCTCTAATAATCTTTCACGTTGTCTAAGCCAATTGGCTATAAAGTTCTTAAGTCCCATCTATTTCAAGGTGGGCTTCGATCTTCTGCTGCCCAACGGCTTTGTCAAGTGGGGTCTACCGCATTTATTGTGGAGTGACTCTCTTACCGTCAACGAAACCCTTTCTCGAGTCAAATCACGGATGAGGTCGTATCGCGCTAACGTGTGCTGGATTTTTTGGTGAGACTCGGCTCCTTAGGCAAAGATATGTGCCATTTATTTGTAGTACAGAGGAACGACATCTGATGGCATTTTTTTAATTTCTACAAACAATATTTTGTACCACATGCTTCCTTCTCGAGCCTCTAATCGTAGTATATATTTTGTCCTAGGTGGAATCTGCTATCATGGTTTGCTTGGAACTCTTCCAGCTGACAGCACCTCCCATCTGCATCACAAACGACTTCCAGATGTTCGATTTTCGATCTACACATCAAATTGAAGTTCGAGTCTGTATATCACCTGGACTTTGGTGTTCTCCATTCCAAAGACCAACATCATCCTTAGTTCTTCTTAAGTAACTTAAGGATATATTTCACAGAAGTCCATATGTGTTCTCACCTGGATTGACTGATATCTGTCTTCTGCACTCACAACATGGCTATATCAGGTGTGTAATAGCATGGCAATACATGAGGCTCCCTCATTGCAGAAGCATTAAGGGATCTTGCTCATCGCGTTCGATTTTCAAATGTGCTAGGGCATATCTCTTGGAAAGTGAATACATGTCTGAACGATTTAATTCCTCTTAGGTTTTTCATACTAAACCCTCTTTGTATTCCTCTATGTACATACTTCCTGTGAAAGTCTAGCATCTTTTGGTCTATCTATAGACCTTCAATTTCTTAAGAATAAGGAGCTTCACCTAGCTCTTTCATGGGAGAATTTCTGGACAACCATATTTTTGACTGTATAACATGAGAATACTCATTTCCAATGAAGGAGATGGTCATCCACGTACAATATGAGAAAAGACAACACACCACGCGCTCTACTGACCTTTTTTAAAGACACCGTTCTTCTTATCTTTTGATGAAAAACCAAACTTTGATCACCAATCATTGAAATTGAGTGTATCCGTTCAACTGCTTGCTTAAGTCCTATATAATAGACTTTGGTAGTATTGCAAACCTTGTGATCAGTATCATTGAAGTGAAACTAATGGTTTGTTTCATTATAGATATCTTCCTCAAAGATATCCATTAAGAACTCTCATTTTCACATCCTTTTGCCATTTTATAATCGAATAGGCTGCAATGGCAAGCAATGTGCGGTATGAATTTAGCATAGCCACTGAAAAGTTATCCTAATGTCAATGCTTCACGTTGGACAAACCTTTACCCCTAAGTTCTAGCCTGTGAATGTCCCCAATTCCCAGCTGCCACAATCTTTTCATATTGAAGATCCATACAACCATAATGTACTATATCCTTCTGCGATCTGCCAAGAGTTCGACTTGGTTTGAAGTGCATCGAGTGCATTTCTGACTGCATTATTTTATGCCATTTTTTGAGTCGATATTGATATCGCACTCTCGTTTAGTTGTTCGAATACCAGCATGAGCACGCATTACGTACGAGCGAAACATTTTTCTACTTCCTCTGAAATAAACCTAGGTATCTTTCAGTATTGAGGACGGGAAACTCTTTCGATCTATGAGGTGGAGGTATGTAGTGTTCTTATTGGCTCAACTTTAGATTTGGTTCCAATTTATCCTTAGCTCGTATGTAACTTGTGAGACTTTCTATCAAGTCTTATATTTGCTTTTCCAATGGCGCTTCTTTGAATAAACATTTTTTAAGAAGATGCTGGTCGACTCACAATCACATTGTGGTCTTCTAGAATATAGAATAGTACTATTGACTCTTTAGGATATCATATGAATCAGATGCTTGAAGGATCTAACTCTAACTAGTCCGCTTGTTATCTTTTGACATGAGCTCAGACACCCAAATTCTGAGATGATCAGATTTGAGTTCTTATGTACCATATCTTATATGGTTGGTAGGAACGATTTTAGGGGAAACCCTATTCAGTAGATAAATTGAAGTTAACAATGAGTATCCCAAAGAACAAATCAGAGAGGTCTGTGAAGCTCATCATGGGATCGGGACCATCCAATGAGTCCAATTTCTCCATTCTGAACAACCCCATTGAGTTCGAGGTGTTTCTGTGGAGTTCATTGAGAGACTATGCCATTATTTCTTGAGATAGTCTAAAATTCTCGACTAAAGGTATTCACCTCCTCGATTTGATTCGAAGAACACTTGATGGAGTTATTAGTTTGTTTTTTCTACGTTCAGGGTGTTGAATCGTGGAACGGGCAAAAAGCCGCAAACGGTTGGTGGTATAGAGAAACCAATCAATACCCACCAGAAGATCACGAGAAAGGTAGTGAAGAGACAAAAATGCCGTTGCCACAAATCGAATAGCGCCGCCGACACTCAGTATGTCACTATGGCAGAAGATCTTGTGGCCCTTTCCCAATGTCCTACTTAAAAAGGGAGTTTAAGTCTTTTGCCTTGAGACAAGATTCACAAGTTGGATATGTTCCCGAAATTCACACGGAACTCATAGCCCATTTATTCTCCAATTTGTTGATCCTGCTCTTCTGTCTATATGACCTAATCTAGATGGACATAGACACCGTATCATTTGGACTACTCCCTAGGTCTTTGGCACAATTCACAATTTTGCTCGATAGTTAGAACAGATATATCAATATATAACTGGATAAAGATCGTTATAGGAAATCATTTGCAATTTTTTTCTTTCATAAGGAATATCAAATGGTCCTTAAAGAAGGTAATCACATAGCCTCTATGTGCCAAGCATGCAAATAGTAATCACATAGCTATAGGAGCATAATAAGTCTTTCAAAACTAAGTCTAAGAATCAGAATGGTAATAAATGAGGGTATGTTCACATCACTACAGCAATGCTTGCTCATTTTTGAGAGAGTGTATGGATCATCGTGCTCCATTCTTCAGCATCTGTATCCTGCAGAAGACGCCTACTGGAAGTGCACAGATGAGCACATAGAACCAGAGTCAAGACCAACTGGAGTCAGTGCAAGAGATCGTAAAGATTAAAGACTCCAGATATAACAAGGCATTATAATCACCTCAGAGACCTTCCTTCTTTGTTCTTCAAGGTGCTAGGTAGTAGGGTGTTGCCACTTTTAGTGGCCTCACTTGTTGCAATGGAAATATTTTCTATTAGCAGCGACTTTCATTTTTGGCTACTGCCTTCTTCTCTTCTTTGCTCCTTCTACTTCTTTGCTATTTCAAACTTCTTTTTCTTTTTTATATGAAGACTTTTCTTTGATAAAGAAGTCCGTTTCATGTAAGAGAATGAGCCTTTAGAACCTTTCATAGAAAGCTCAGCGGTGAACCAGCATATTATAGTAATTCGGCCAGGAATTTGAGTTTATGCAAGTGGTCAATTCATGATGAATTTTCATATGCATCAGTCAAGGATTGTGAAGTACATCATTATTGCAGATCCAAGTCCCTAACTTCACACCGAGCTTCTCAAGCTCTTTCAAGTTCTTGATCATCATACAGATACGTGATCTTCGTTGATTGGCCATCAGCATTCATTAGGCCTTATAAATAAAGTCATTATTTGTGACTTGATACTTGCTGCCGCAACCTGTTACACCAATACATCTCTTGCAGGTGAGCTAACATTGTGGCGAGCAGTCCTAGATAATCTTCATGTTGGCACTGGAGCTCATCAAACTCGAGCCCAACATGTAATATCTGGCCTTATTATCTTCGTTATTCTTTTTTTTAGAGCTGCTCTCTATCAGTGGATGGCTGGCTGGTAAGGTGGGGAGGGTTGGTCCAATATCACTGGGTTTTAACTTCTCAAGAACCAAAATACCATTTTGGTAGTTCTGAGGCCAATCTTTACTAATTGGGTCTGGTCCAGTCTATGTGTTGTTAGGATACCTGCTAATGGGGAGTTGGATGCAGATATATTTTCAGTACAGTAGAGTCAAAGATTCTAGTTAGATACTGTAATTATGACTTGACACAATTTATTTAAATTTTATTTTAAATAAATTAGCCTTTCACTATGTTCTTGGATCCTACATTCCTCTGTAGAGAATTGCAAAACATTCCATGATTAAATGATTTCTATGGGCTGGTGCGGCTCTACACTGGCTCATACTCACCTAAGTTATTGGTGAGGGTTAGCTAATGAGTGAACACTCTTGTTCAATGATTTTTTTAAATCGTGGTGCATCAAACTTGGTCTCTAATTCAATATCATTACTATATACAGAATAATTGATTCCACTTCTTAGTTAAGTTTACCCACATTTTGCCAGACTGGATTCCCTAATTGAGTCTCTCACCGTCATCTGAACTATTGAGCCCAATTCATCCTCTAGCCATAGCATCCATGCCTTAATAGACATGGTTGCATCTTTCCGATGCAACTGAGCCATTTTTCTGTATCAGCCAAGAACAATCAATTCGAAAAAATGGCCACGACATCTATAATGGTGAAGCCTCAAGACTAATCTTTCTTAGGGAGTAATTGATTCAAGGTCTCATTAAACCTAGACTTGTTCCAATAGTCCATGACAATTATGACTAACCTAAGTGGCAATGGTTTAGCTCAATTATGTATCACCCTCAAAATCAGAACTGAGCCAGAAGATCAATGGCAAGGTCAAGTGAGAATCGATGAAGTGATATGACCATTAACTAGTACAAGAAGCTTTCAAATCGAGTGCCCGTAATTCAAAAATCAGTCGGTCGTATCTGCCAAACTTACTCTAGACAAAAATTATTGAGCTAGAACCAATTGTTAGCCTATCAATCCAGACTCTAACCTCTGAGCCTAATATGTTTGCTTGAATCCGGGACTCGAATCTTGACCAGACTTAATCCCTAATTAGGCTGGTCAATTTAAGTATTGTTGATCCCCATTAACCAACTCTTGATTTGGTTTGATCAACCACTTAGACCTAATTAAGCTACCCAAGCCCGAATCAGTAATTATGAATATATCTAGAATTAAAATTCTTAATTTATATCTAATTAATAATTCCTATAATCTTAATTTTTAATTAAGTAGGGTTATAAACTAAAATGCCCATAAATCCTAGGGTTTCAGGATCAAGGGTTTTGCCAGAAAGTAAGTTTGAGTGTTTCTGATTAAGATGACGTGCAGCACCCTACACGTCATAAAGATACCATCGATGGGAGAGAAGGGCCTTAACCCTTCTTCGTTCTATATTGGATGGCTAAAGAGGAATGCTCTTAATCAAGCTGACACATGTAATACTACAAAACAGTTTTAGATCTATCATCATATATACTCATATATCAAAATTTAAGATCTAATCAATGGCAATTTTGCATGTTCATGTCAAATATCCGCTTTGAGAACTTCAATTTATCTCATAACTATAATTATGAGAAAATAGGACGTGATGAAATGCTATAAAATATAATACGATAACTTAATATAGAGAGATAGTGGAATGAGTTGCTGCGACTAAGCTCTAGATCTATCAGTACGAATCATATCTCACTATAGATGCACGGCTTAATATAAATATATTTTATTATATCTATTTCATTGTAGATTTTATATTGGATAGTGACAGTCATAATAGAAATATAAGTATAAGTGCTAGGAATAGTATTAATGAAAGTGAACATCACACTAGAACTTATGTTCTAATTGACTATTCCATATAGACTATTCATATATTCTAGTAACTGCTCATCTAATGATTATCGGATAATCTTAATGAGTATCTAAATTATTTAATTTTAATTTTTTCTAGTTTAGATCTGACAATCTCATGTGATTCTGAAATCATTATTTTTGAATAAAATAAATTTAAAATCAGAACTAAACACTTTAGAACTTGGTTGATACCAGTTAGAAGGAAAATGCCTGATTTCCCGGACTAGGTTCGTTCAGATCTGATCGGATCAAGAGAATATATTTCAAAAATTTTTCTACATTGATCTTAAATTAGACTTAGGATGTGTTTAAATCCTAATTTTTTATTATTTTTAATAATTAAAATAAAAATATAGATAAATTAAATCAGATTTGATTTTACTTGATGTAGGGTATCTAATTACCTAAGTTGATGATCCTGTAAGCAGTGCAGGTCTGGATTCTAGCCACGAAGTGCCTGGCCACTTATAAGTATGCATTAGACTGGATTAGATATCCTATTATTTGCTCTATCATGTCTCAAAAATCATATCTGAATCTGATTTGGAGAATCTTCAAAAAAGCTTTTCGAAGATCAGCAGTTGTCTTACTGCAGCCAGCGCAGCTTCTAAGTTTCCTACACTTTCTCTCGGGTTGGATCTGCACCAATGGATCCCAAACTTCTTTGGGACAATGGAGAGGAGAGGGAGAAGATGGTTCAATGGTATGGAGAGGAGGAGAAGAGCACAGCCTTGGGGAGTGGAGAAATTTTCACAACTTTAAGTTGGCGCAGGGTCTTATTATAGAGCTATGCGTGATCCAAACTCCTCTTCAATCCACAACCAACTCCAGCTTGTGAAATCAGCATCCTAATTGATTGTGGGAATAGAGCCCTTGATCATCTCTTAGATGGTCGCTAAATAGCCAAGTATGATCTTAGGAGGAAGTCTAATTGGAATCCAAAAAAGGGATGGAGTTCTATCAAACAGCGGACCTAGGCGAACGGTGGAGTGCGCCCTCCTCGCTCGCTTATTTCGATAGAGGGATAAGCCCCACCAGCTCTTGCAAAATAGGTCGTGAACAACGTGGATAGAATTCAAGTATTCATGGTCCAATATTTGGATCAAATCAAAGATCAACTTTGACCCAAAGTCAAAGGATAAAAAATGGCAGTGATCAAAAATGGAAGGTATCTGTTTACAAATAAGACAACCCTTTTTCTGACCTGGACAAGGCCTCTAGTTAGACCAAGTGAAGCCTCTGATCGGGAGCCCAACGAACTCCTTTGGCTCAGTCAGAACAACTATTTATAATAGTAAAAAAGATAACGTTAGGTTCAATCGAGTGATAGAACGATTTTCTTGAACTATTGAATCTCATTCAAATATTGAACTGGATCAGTTCAGTGATGATCACCAGATTCAAACCTTATTTGGTGTGACCTAGTTAGGTTAAGTTTTGTATGGTATGGGATATGTTTATAATCTCTATCATTGACATCATCGAAACTCCTTTCGATGGATCAGAACTCTTTGATTCAAACAGGCTAGAATGATCGATCATCTAAATAATTCTAAATGACTACAAAAATCAACCAGTGACACCTAGCAGATTAGATGTGCAACCCATCAGAGCTGAATGCGAACCTCTTGGTGCAGCTATCTGTGTGATTAAGTTCTTCTATCTTGAACCCCGATCAGATTAGTGTTAAGGTGAACTCATCAAACCCTAGTTTCTATCATATGATGTAATCATTCGATTCAAGTCTGATATGAAAACCTAAATAGAAACTCTTTCTATTATTTCACTCTGGCATGGCCATGGGCTTCTAGACTTGATTCTCATGATCATCATAGTGCTGCTCCTCTACCACCGAGGTAGATAGATTCCATCTTGATGCAATCCAGTTTCTATAATGAACATGCTACAGCCAACATACACCTCAGGGTTGCGAATGGCTAGGAGACCGAGTAATGGTGTAGTCAAACTATATTACCCTCAAGGTGCCGATGCATCTCAGGTCAAAGAACCAGACACACTACTACAGCATCGAGTCAGTCATTAACGAGAAGGTAGACTCCCTAATGACTACTAGAGATGGTCATGCTCAGTGCCCTCATTCTCTAACGAATACCTGTACTCTCGCTCCGGTGTCTCCACACCGTAGATTCAAGACTCATCTACTAAAGAGAAGCGATTGTACACTAACCTTTCGGATTAATCACCATCCTCATGATGATCCTATGGTCGGGAGCATTTTATGAGTTAATAATAATTATTCATGTCTTAAATTTTTAACTCTTGAAAATATGAATTATCATTACCATTAACTTAAAGGGTGTATCACAAACACTAAATACACATATGTGATAGAAAATAACCTATTTTATTGATATTAGTCAAAATTATAATTTTGCCCCTAGAAGTGTATTACAAGTGTCAACCAATTCTGGCTTCTAGGGCATATATATCGAACAACTTCAGTAGTTGTAGTTAATCAAAGTCTATACATCTAACAAATGGATGCTGATCGTGGCTCAATGGTCAAGCCCGAGTCTTTAGGCAGACCAAATCAAAACTAACAATCCAATTGATGTCTAAGATAAGTCTGGCATCCCAGATTGATGGTTTTTAATTGACAGCCTGCTTACCTGGCCATTTTTTATGGTGTCTATGGTAAGCCTTGGCAGATCCTTCCACCGATCTCACTTATCTGGCTAATGTAGTTAATCATATTTTTGATTAGGTAGCTCATTGATTCATGCTAACCCGTGTCACATAGGAAATCAGTGAGACTGATTTTATTCAATGAGACTGATTTAGGTGTCCATGGACCATAATTGATCCTAGTCCTCATCAGTGACTTGCGAAGTCAGTGGAAGGACTTGACTTGGTGAAGTCAGTGGGAGCAAATTGGTTCATGTTCTTTCTATCCTTAAATTATTAATAATTTAAATTCTCTAAAATTATTAGATCCTTAAAATAATAAAGTTATGGGGATAACGGAGTTATAGCCTCCCATTAAGGTGTTTGATAATGGGTCCATTAACTCAATAATCATTGGAGGCTCAAAGGCCTGGTGCTTGTTGACTAATGGAATTATCATCCATCATATGATGACTTGGATGTGTCTCTTTAAAAGTGGTTAGGTTGGCCAACCAAAGTTAGACCAGATCATTCATTGGTTGGATGTGCCAAGTATGGTCATGTTAATGGTTGGATCTAACTGGACCATTTTCTAAGAATGCCAAGCCAACTAATTAGGGCCTGGGGCAGAATTAAAATTACTAGAAATTATTTGGAGAAATAATTGGTTATGAACCTACCCTTAGATATATATGGATGGGCCAACCAAAGTTGGGCTTGTGTGCAATGTATGTGGATTCTAGTACCTACTAGGGAATTAAAGTAATTCCTCGAATTGGAGGTAGAGGCTACCAGTTCGAATAAAATAGTGGAAGAACCTTTAGACTAAAGTCCAAGTCTTTAGGTTTAAAATGATTCATATACAATAGGTCATTGTTCTCTATTAAGGCTAAATCCTAATTGCTCCTATCACTATTAGATAGAGAAGACTTATGAACCCAACTTCGATAATCAGTATCTAAAGTTGAATATTAGTTCAGTAGTATGAATGAGTTTGTATTGAGATTTCTGAGCCTGATCAAAATAATTAGTCCAAGATTAACCCAAATCAGGCATAGTACTTCTAATGTCTGAAATAGGATCATAGGAAGAAGATTTGTCTTGCATTCCTTGACCACAACAGGCTGAACAAGAGAAAGGAGCAAAAGTTGCTTATTAAAGATGTTATATGATAACACCTTAAAACTTCTCTGTATGTAATTCTACTACTTGGGTATTAGATACTAGTGGTCTTATGCAATTCATTGCAAGGACTTAAGGTAAGTGGAATGTACACATCCTAGTTAGATTATGTCATGGATGTCTATGTTTGGCATTATAGGCTTAGTCATATTGATAAGAACAAGATAAATGGATTAGCTTGAGAGAGAAACCTCGATATCAATGATTGTGAATCATTGATAATCTATGAATCTTATCTTCTTGGGAAGATAACAAAATCACCTTTTACTGGAAAAGGTGAAGGAGCCGATAAAATTCTAAGTCTCATACATAGTGATATATGTGGACCTTGAACTTAAGTGCCAAAAGAAGACATTAATATTTCATTACAGACGACCTATCTGAGCATAGGTACATCTAAGATGAATCATTTGAAATGTTCAAATGATTCAATAATGAAAAAGAAAAATAAACTAGATAAGGTATTAAAACTCTTCGATCAGATCGAGGAGGTAAATACTTATCCAGTGAGTTTGTGACATATTTAGGAGAGAATAGGATTCTCTCTCAGTGGATTTCTTTTCGGAACACAATGTATCTAAAAGAAGAAATTAAACTTTGTTAGATATAGTTCAATTCACAATAGGATATACTTGTCTGTCTGTTGCAGGATTGTGCTCCTGAGACTATTTTTTTACTCTGAAAATTTATACGAGTTAATCTATTGCATGACTTATATGGTAGGGATATGCGAATCGTACTAGCGGTGACCTAGACTCTCTCACTTTCGGGTTTGGAGTTGATCAGTTTATGTCGTATATTTGCACACAGATAAACTTAGATCCTAGTCTAATAAGTGTTTAAGGGTTATTAATTATGCTATGCTAAAGAACATAAGATGTTCATCAGCAATAGGACATTTCTTTTGGAAAGGAGTTCCTTAGAGAAGAAACTGATGCCTATCAAGTTGAACTTGTAAAAGTTTGATCGGTAGAAAAGAACCAACATTATCTAATAAATCTACAGAATCAAATTTGATCAGATCAAATTCGGAGCCCATTAAAGTGTGACCTTTAAGGAGATCTGGTAGAGTACCGCATTAGTTGGACAGATACTTTAGTGTCTTGGTCCAGGATGGTAATCATGTTGAGCTCAATGAGAACAACAAGGATCCAATCACCTATAAGGATACAGTGCAGTGGCCTAATTCTGAGAAGTGGCTTGGAGCCATATGATCCAAATTGAAGTCTATGAAAATCAATAGTGTATGGGCATTAGTTGATCACTTGAAGGGATAACATCCATTGGGTGTGAATAGATTTTTAATAGGATCAGAGTAGCACAAATGGGAAGGTAAGGACCTATAAAGCCCATTTGAGTATCATCTTAGAGTTCAAACATACATTCTGAACGTATATCTTAGTTATGAACAAAAACAAACCCTTTATTGGGCAAAATGTTTTGTAGTGTTATTTTTTGTGATGTTTGAGGATGATATTCTCTTAATTCAAAATAGCATTCCAACATTGCAAGGAATAAAGGTTTAGTTGTCATCTTATTTATCCATGTATGAGATTAAACATGGTATACTCACTAGAGGTAGTAAGCAGATTTCAGTCTAATCTAAGTAAGAGCCACTAGAAGATTGTATAGACAATCCCTTAGTATTTAGAAAATACTAAGATCTAGTGACTCAAATATGAAAGTACTGACTTAAAATATATGGATGTTTTGATTTCAGTCAAAACAAGATGACAACAAGAGAATGTCGACTCATACCCTAATTATAGGAGCAATCTGCTGGAAATGTTCCAAGCAGGATACTTTAGCCTATTCAATTAGCGACGTAGAGTACATCATGTCATATGATGCTACCATGTAAGCTATGTAGTTACTGAGGTTTATTAGCAGGTTGGAAGTGGCACCCTCCACCCATGGTCCAGTCCTATCATAGCACTGGAGCCATAGCTTAAGCTAAAGAACCGAAGGACCAAAATATTTGATAAGTACCATAAAATCACCAATAAAAGTATTAATTTATTAATTAATTTATATTTATTTTTAAAAATTAATAATTAATTTATACATATTTTTAAGAAATTAATATTTTTATTAATTAAAAAATAATTTAAAAACTAATTAAAAAATAATAAAAATAAAAATAAAATATTATTATCAATAAAAATAGCTCATTTTTTTGATCATAACGAAATAAGTTTGAAGCAAATCGAAGCTAAAATGGACCAGATATGAATTTTTTTTAAAAAAATTAAAATAAAAAAGAAAAATAGCTCAACTGGCTCCTCAAGCCAAGCCGTCAAGCCAAGCCAAGCCGTCAAAGCCAACTTAGCCATAGAAGCCGCCAGCTAGTTCATGATCCAAGCATAGACTGCCAGCTCAGCGACAATCGATGAATCATTGAGCGACACGTGGTGGACCAAGATCCTTAAAGGGTTTACAGAAAATCTATCGCGGCTCATAAGGCATTTTGGTCTTTTCACTCGATGATAGGAGGCACTGATTGGCTGTGGTGTGTGGTGCAGCCAGTCCACACGATCCATGAAAATAGTAAGTGCAGGATCATGCAGCTGTGGTTGCTTGCGGTCAAGATCCAACAGCAGTGGTTGGTTCCAATTTTAGTTCAAACTCCAAGCGCCATCTGACGGCAGCGCTCAACTGAGAAGACGGTCTAATGGTCCAGAAAGCTTCCGACTTGATTAAAACACCCAGAACTCGATCCAATGGCTAGATTTCCTCCTGATTAATGCAATCAAATGGCCAGAATTTAATCCAACATGATCTGGATTGATACACATCCGATTTAGCCATTTTTAGACCATTTGATTCATACCTGACGGCTAGATTTCATCTAGAGCAACAGAATTCATCTAGAACTCTTTTTAATCCAAATTTCACTCAAATTTCTTCCTATTTTGATAATTAAAACATCCTTTAGTCCTACATTGCCTACAGAATAACTCTCCAGCCTTCCAATACATATGAATAAGACCCCAGGCCTTCAAAATTCATTATCTTCGATCAAGATGAAGCTTTGGTACAGAGTAGAGCCAGGCTTTGGATTAAAGGCTATTTCAAAGCAATGGGTGCTGAGAAGAAGAGCTGGGCTTCTACACCATCTTTCTACCGATGTCGATCCAAGATCAAAGATCAGCCTATTTTAATTTCTTTTTTTTTAATTTTATGTATTTAAATTATGAATCTTTTAATTAATATAATATTTATTTTTATGCTCTTTAATTTCATGCTCTTTATTTTTATTGCAATTTAATTTTTATACTTTAATTATTGCTCTTTATTTTACTATAAGTAGATGCTAAGATCTAATGAGTAGATCTTAGTACCAAGTTTACTTTTCTGCATAATTTAACTTCCACTTCATAATTTTAATTTTTAATTTTTGACTTCAAATTCTATTTTCAAATCCTTTTCTTTTTTTTTTCAAAAATCAAAGATTTCAAATCTAAAACACTACCTTTCTTATGAATTTGACCTGAGTCACTGCTATCTACATATTTTTAATTATTTTAAGAAGTTGGATTAAACGGATAAACACAGTGTCTTAACGATAATATCGCGTTCTTATCAAGTTTTTGGTATCATTGCCATGGAAGGCATGAAAATTAAAATTTTTGATTTCTTTAAATTTTTTTATAAATAAATTTTGAATAATTTTTGATTTTTTTATTTTTTATAAATATTGCTTACTAACTTTTTATTTATTTATTTTATAGAAAAAAAAGAAAAGAAAGAAAGCATCTAATCTTGTTTGGTGAGATCAATCTTAACCCTAGTTTTTTTTATTATTTATTTTATTTTTAAATTAATTTAAAAAAAATACCCACTTAAACCTAATTAAAAATCTCATGATAAGAGTAGAAATCCTAACTGCTTAGAGCATCCATTATAGTAGTTTTTATTTTTATTTTTGGTGATTGCTGGAGGCAAGGTGAGCTTTTCAAAATTTAATTAATTACATGCATCTAGTTCAATTGCATAGAACCCCTTGCTTAAAAATTTGAATATGTATATCATATTGAATCAATTTAAGGGCACAACCCATTAAATAAGATAAGATGGAGATTTGATCATCCTTCCTTGGCCCACAAACAACCAACCTTCATATTGCATTAACCCAAACCTTAACTCTTAAAATCAATTAGAAGTCAACCCTTAAGGATATTCAAGCTCAATAGGATAAGAAAACCTTAGAGTTGGACCGAGTTCAGATTGGTTAATTACTTGATATCTAAAGCAAGTAGTTCAAAGAAGGTGGTTTTCAATTGGTTCCGTTGTCTAATCCGGTCAACTCTATTAGTATCTAAGAAAAATAACAAGCAGGGAGCCTCCCACATCTTATACTTACCTGGCCAAGTCAATTAATCAGTCTTGAGCTTGGAGGGCTCGAAGGTGACCTTGGCAGTTAGGAGCTATCTAGATCTAGGATAATTCTTAGACATGATTGATTGACCAACTTGATTGCTAACCAATATCAAACCTAATTGAACCTAATTCTTCTCTCTCTTCTTAGTTCTAGGACTCCTTAAGACCTCTTCTTTAGAACTTTTATTTCTTTATTTTTTTCTCTTCAAAAATAAAATAAAATAAATTTAAAATTAAATTAAAAATTAAATTAAATTAAATTAAACTAACTAAAAAAAATATTAAAAATAATAATTAAAATAAATTAAATTAAATTAAAAATAATAATTAAAATAATTTTTTTAAAAAAAATAATAATATAATAAAATAATATAAAAAATATAAAAAAATCTAAAAAATTTTGAACCATACATTAGGGTTACACAAATATATGTACAGTAGAAAATCACTTTTACTGATTTAGTTGAACTTAATTGAATGATTGATTCATATTAAACCCGATAATCAAATGGCTGATCTGAACCTAATAGTTCAAAAATTAGATAAAGTTGACCTTCTTGTCCAGAAATTAGATCAACTCCTAACTCTAGGTCAACAATCTTCTACACAATTCACATCATCTTCTAATTATCAGAAGATTTATTCAATCTGTGCTAGCCCAACCCATCATGTGAGTGAATGTCCTAGGCTGCACAGTTTTTACATTTTATCCAAGGATAAGTTCAAGCTGCTCAAGGATACTCCAAATTGATTAATAATCCAGTTTCAAATTTATATAATCCAGATTGGAGCAACCACCATAATTTTTCTTGCACATCCCAACAGACTCAGGCTTAGACTCAAATTTTACCTATCCAAAACTATCAAAATAGGCCCCAATACCAAAACTATGCCTATAATAATGGTCAGCCTAGTCAGTTTACCCAGCCATCATATAACAACTAGCTATCATGCCCACCTCCTCAACAAACCAATTTAGCTGATGATAGATTTAACCAACTTCAATAATTAATTTTGAATCAACAACGATCGATCTTGACACAACAAGAATCTATTGTCAAGCTAGAAGCTCAAATAGGATAATTAGTTGAGTCTAACATGAGGAAAGAACTAGATTAACTACCAAGCCTACTAATTTCAAACAATCCACCTAATGTCCACCAACTACCTGGATCAAGTTATCAATTTAATGTCTCACTT
Source organism: Cocos nucifera (assembly GCA_006176705.1). NCBI lineage: Eukaryota > Viridiplantae > Streptophyta > Magnoliopsida > Arecales > Arecaceae > Cocos > Cocos nucifera. The sequence goes on along the minus strand of QRFJ01001468.1, from coordinate 253,574 downwards.
AAGAATCCCCAATTTGAGATTGCCAAAGTAATTCTTGAACTTAAAAGCTATAGAATTCTCATAGATCCATACCAAGACTAGATGAGAGAGGCTAGTACTGATGCTAGCCAAAATAAAAATTTAGAGGAACAAGTGAGTACTAAGACTAACCACATAGAAGAATCTAAGCTCGAAACTAGTACTGTTACTGGTTCTAGTTTAAATGAGATAGACATAGAGAAGAAAAGAATAGATAATTTACCCGAGACTTATAAACCTAATGTCCTATCTGATTCTTCTTACAAAAATCAAGAGGCATGTAATGAAGTATCAATGAAGTTGTTTAAGTAAGATCATATTAATTTACCTCCAGAATTAAACCCGCCTTTAGACACCCTTCTAGTACCTGATGCATTAAACTTAACTCCTAATTTAAAAACTCAATTCATGAGCATTTTAGAAGAACAAATAGGAGAAATTCTTAATAAACATGGCTCTGAGAATAGGGTTATAAATTATGTTCCTAAAATTAACAATGACTATATCAATAGAGGGATAAGAAATTATCTTTCTGAGATTGTCAATCCAAAACCATTAGAATTTGTCAATCCAGTATTTGACATAGGATAGTAAGCTGCATTGTGTCTAACTGAAGACGATAAACTTAGTACTTATTGGGAGGCAACCCAATATTTAGTTTTCTTTAGTTTAATTTATCTTTTTAGTTGATTTTTTTTTTACGATAATTTGAATAAGTTGGAGGGAGAGCTTAAATTTTCAAAGGTATATGCTAGACCAAATACATTAAGTCGAGTGCATTCTTTCATATTCTTTATTATATCCTTTATTTTTTCTTCTCCATTGAGGACAATGTTGATTAAGTTGGAGGGGGAAAAATAAAAATTTTAAAATTTTTAAGTTCTCAAAAAAGTTAGTATTTAGTATTTAGACACCTGATTATGCTTAAGAATCAAATTAAACTAAGCATTTTTAAAAGAAAATTGGTGCATAGATCAGAGAATCTATGAGATATTGAGGAATCAAGTATTAAGAAAATCCAATAAAGAGTTAAGTCCAGAATATAAAATATTTTTTCTTTGAGCATTTCTAATTTTTTCTACCAGCATCAAAGAAAAGTCGACTTTTTATGGACTTATGTAGGGTAACTATACGTTTCTTTATATAAAAAAAATTATTAAAATAAAATAGTTTTCAAGTACTTCTCACTAAGTAACCGGACCTCTTTGCCTAAGCAAGCTTTGAGTTTCGCATCAAAAGATGGAATGGGCAAAGAAGCTCATTGTAAAGCTAGTCTTAACTCGTAGTCTATTTGATTCGAGCTAGTAAGCCCGAGGGGTATTCTATACCTAGTGCCCTAAAGCCAACTGATTTGGAAGTCATTGGCTCAAGACTCGCTACATGGATCAAATAGAAAGCTTAAGAAGTTATGACACAAAATAAATAAATAAATAGTAATAATAATAAATAAAAGATGAAAGTAATAATACACTTGTCCATATAAAAGTTTAGATGATTCAAAGATAAAGATGGGATAATTTAGAAAAAGTTCAAAAAAATTTAATATTTTTTATTTAATTTTTCATTGGTAAATATTAATACCCCAATGATATACCTCACTTATACTCTACTGAATATCAATGGCCATTTTAAAAATCGCTTAGATAAAATTCAAAACTCTAAAGTTAAAACATATTTAAAACTAAATTTTTTCTTTACTCGAGGATGAGCAAAGCTTAAGTTGGAGGGTGTGATAAGTACCAAAAAATCATCAATAAAAGTATTAATTTATTAATTAATTTATATTTATTTTTAAAAATTAATAATCAATTTATACATATTTTTAAAAAATTAATATTTTTATTAATAAAAAATAATTAAAAAAACTAATTAAAAATAATAAAAATAAAAAATAAAATATTATTACTAATAAAAGAAGCTTATTTTTTTAGTCGCAACAAAATAAGTTTGAAGCAAATCGAAGCTAAAATGGATTAGATATGAATTTTTTTAAAAAAATTAAAATAAAGAAAAAAATGGCTCAGCTGGTTCTAGAAGTCAAGCCATCAAGCCAAACCAAGCCATCAAAGCCAACTTAGCCATGGAAGCTGCTAGTCGATCCATGATCCAGGTATAGACCGCCAGCTCAGCGATAATCGATGAATCATGGAGCGACACGTGGTGGACCAAGACCCTTAAAGGGTTTACAAAAAATCTATCGTGGCTCATAGGGCATTTTGGTCTTTTCACTCGATGATAGAAGGTGTTGATTGGCCGTGATGTGTGGTATAGTCAATCCACATAGTCCATGGGAATAGTAAGTGTGCGATCATGTAGTTGTGGTTGCTTGCAGTCAAGATCTGACGGCGGTGGTTGGTTCCAGTTTTAATTCAAACTTTAGGCACCATCCAATGGCAACGCTCAACCCAAAAGATGATCCAATAGTCCAGGAAGCTTTCGACTTGATTAATACACTCAGAACTCGATCCGATGACCAAATTTCCTTCTAATTAATGCAATCGAATGGACAAAATTTAATCCGATCTGATCTGGGCTGATACACATCTAATTTTGGTATTTTTTGGACTGTTTGATCCATACCTAATAGCCAGATTTTATCTAGAGTAGTAGAATTTGTCTAGGACACCTTTTAATTTGAATTTTACTCAAATTTCTTTCTATTTTGATGATTAAAATGTCCTTTAGTCCCACATTGCCTAAAACTCTCCAGCCTTCCAACATCTATAAATAAGACCCCAGGCCTTCAAAGTTCATTATCTTTGGTCAAGGTGAAGCTTTGGAATAGGATAGAGCTAGGATTTAGATTAGAGGATGCTTCAAAGTAATGGATGTCAAGAAGAAGAGCTGGGCTTCTACACCATCTTTTTGCTGATGCTGATCCAAGATCAGAGATCAGCCTATTTTAATTTCTTTTTTTTTCAAATTTTATGTATTTAAATTATGAATCTTTTAATTAATTCAATATTTATTTTTATGCTCTTTATTTTTATTATAATTTAATTTCTATACTTTAATTATTGCTCTTTATTTTACTGCAAGTAGATGCTAAGATCTAACAAGTAGATCTTAGTACCAAGTTTACTTTCTGCATAATTTAACTTCTACTTCATAATTTTAAATATTAATTTTTTACTTCAAATTCTATTTTCAAATTCTTTCTTTTTTCTTTCAAAAATCAAAGATTTCAAATCTAAAATACTACCTTCCCTGTGGATTCGATCCAACTCACTGCTATCTATGTTTTTTTAATTATTTTAAGAAGTCGGATTAAACTGATAAACATGGTGTCTTAACGACAACATCATGCTCTTATCAATATTCTGCATCATTTTCATCTTAGATATTTGATCTGAGTGATGTCGATCTTTAGAAGATCGATGTAAAAGGAGAACTTAATCAACCCATTTGCTAAAGCCTCGGAACTAAGAAGTTCTGCAAACTCAAGTGAAAGATAGGATATTTGATATCATTCTGATTGGCTTTAGTCTAAGTAAAAGTTGTTAAAAAATATATCCTAAAGCCAATCATCTAAGTAGTAGATGATTGAAATTAGTATATGAATTATCTAATAATAATAGTAATTTGGCTATTTCATCATAAAAGTTTTACCTTTCTTAAATGAACTCCTAAATTATGATGAAGTCCTTAGAACTACAATCAATTAATAAAGAAGAATTTATTGGATGGTTCTTAAATTATTCATAATCAAATAATAAGTTATTAATAAGGATGATAACTTATCGAGTGTAGGTCGCTGTATGCCATATGCGTTGGTTGTCCTCGTAATCAAATGATATGGAGACACCGGTATGACATCCAGGTGAGATATAGGAGTGCATCTATACTAAACGTGATCAATGTAGCACTCTAATATCAAAGAAACCTAGCTAAGGTCAATGGGTATAAGTATCCCTCTGACCTGAGATCACCATGGTGACTTTCGAGCAACTCACTGTACTTTGGTGCTGGACTATCTGTATTTTAAATATAGTTGATGGAAGGTTTCTGGGTATAGTCAAGTACTTATAGAATCAGCGTATGAGTCAAGATGGGATTGACCACTCCTGAGAATGTCTCGCTGTATTTTAATTTAGCAAAACCTAGGCCTGGGTAATCCTCATGAGATATCACAAAATTTGCAAAATTTTGAGACACAATAGAGATGACTTGTATGAGTGTTTGATAGCATACTCAAAGTCATCTTGAGCATTATAGATCATAGGAATAAATTATATGGTAATCATGGGCTAGGGTTCTAAGAATGTTGCTTTGCATACATTTGACCTATCCGGATGTCGAAAATCATTGCTAGGTGGTAACTTTGATTGGTACAAAAATTAGTTTCTATACTTCCGACTTACGTTCGAACCTATGGGGTCACACACATTAGAACTTGTAACCTGATTGGATGGTTAATCGATGATTGAGAATCATTTTGGGGTCAAACATTTAATAAGATTGATGTTTGACCTAATGTAAGTATTGCAGGAGAATTGATTAGCAATTTGATTGCTAATTGGCTCTATTTGATTGAGCAATTAGGTTGAGATCAAATCTAATTGAATTAGATTTAATTAAATTTAGTTTAAATATAATTAGATTAAGTCTAATTGAATTATTGAATAAGTCAATTGCAAGGGAAGAATAATTTTTTATTTGACTAGGACTTGGGTGCACTTGATTGACTTAGAATTTAAATTAGATTTAAATCATGATTTAATCTAATTTAATTAGACTCCTAGTTGGACTAGGATCATCCTTAATTAAATTATATTTAATCTAATTTAAATAAAATTTAAATTAGTTTTAAAATTTTTTTGATCTAGTCAAATAAGAGGAGTCCCAGTTGGACTGGGACTCTCTCTCTCTTTCACTTGCACCTAAGAAAGCCCACACCATATTTTAATTCTAGATTTTATTTCTATAATTTCCATGCCTAAGAAATGATTTCCCACATCCTATTATCTAAGGAATTAGATTTAAATTTGATTTGATCAAAATTAGAAGGAAGTCGGAAATTATTTCCTACTTGGAAGAGTCTTCTTTGACCCAAACTCCTCCCTCCCTTATGCACCAACTCTACCCATGCCCCTCTATCTTATTCGGCCATTTCTCCCTTGGTTTTGTACATGAGAATCAGTGGTTACATGAAAAAATAAGTGGGAGGGGCATCCAACTGGAAGTCCAAGAGGGGCATCCAAGAGTTGGACGCCCCAAAGAAGTCCTCCTTTGACTAGGTTTTGACCTAGTCTTGCAATAAATGGTGGATGCCTCTTATGAGATGGTTTAAGGATGTGAAAAATCTTAGAAAAATTATGAAAAATTAGAGGAGAAGGAGGAGAAGTCATGGATGATTTGTGGTGCCAATATTCTTGGAGAAGAGCCCTCAATTAAGATATTAAATGTTGATGTCTTGAAAAGATAAGGTAAGAGAAGATTGTCATCTCTTATATTTTTTTTTTATGTTTCTCTCTTCCTATTTTATTTATGATTTTTATATGATAAAAATCTAAGAGAGAGAGAGGAAGGTCTTGAGGAAAGATGGTGCCAAGATCCTTAGAGAAGAGGTCTTCATCTGGACATCAATAGTAGATGTCATGAAGGCACAAAGGTAAGAGAAGATTATCTTCTCTTTATTTTCTTTTGAGTATCTTCTTCTTCATTATTTTATGTAATTTTTATATGATAAAGATCTGAGAGAGAGAGAGGAAGAGGGTGTGGAATCTGTGCTCCAAGATGTTGGGACATGGTGATCCTTTTTGGATATGATTTGATCATGTCCTGATACGAGAAGAAGAAGAGAAGAAGGTCTTCTCTTAGGGTTTCCTTGAGAGCTCTTCTTCTGAATTTTATTTATGAGATTTTTATGAGAAAAGTTTGAGGGTGTGATATCTAGAAAATTAGAAAAAAATTTAGAGGAGAAGGTCTCCTCTAATCCTAGCATAGAGGTGTTTTCAGGACATCAACTATTGATGTCCAGAAGAAAAAGATTTGTCTTCTCCTAGAGTTTTTTTCATATGTCTTTTTATTTCTATTTTATGGGAGATCCAAGGGTTGGATTCCTCCCTCATTCCTCCTTATGTTCTTCATCTCTTGGATTGTCCAAGTAATCCAAAGAATATGTATTTGATTAACCATCAGGAGGGATCTGCGAGAAGCTAGCACTTCGAATGGATCTTCGTTCGATGAACCATCAATCTGTGTTGCAGGTTCGTGTGGATCACCTGTAGAGGCCGAACACATGTATGGCTCCAAAGGCAACAATAGATTCAACTGTGGAGTTCTTGACCTGCATAAAGGTAAAAGATCTGATCTCTAGGTGACCTAGATGTGATCTTGGGTTAGATCAGAATTATTTTAGATCTAGGTATTGATATGATCAATACCACCTATGATTAATTTAATTTCATATTTATATTTGCATCATAACATATTATAGATCCTTGATGTAGGGTTTTATAATTTGATTACATACATGTTGTAGATTAAATAGTTTAATCTATGTCTTTCGCTGCTTTATATTTCGAAAAAGTTTTGAAATCTATGCATGAAACCTTGCATATTTCCTATCAGATTTTTTTTGTGCTCTTAGGCACAATATATGGTGACTCTAGCCGAACTTCCCTCTCTTGCAACCCGCAGCACCTCTCCAGTCGATCTCCTTCCCATGTGTCGATCTCCTTCCTCGCGGCTTCGAGCAGTGGTCGAAACTGGTTAAAGAAACTACTCCGACCTTCTTCCCCCATGCGCCGAAGTGCAACTGATCGTAAATCCAAATTTGCACCTCCATCCACCTCTATGGCCGAGCTGCAAGCTCACAATAGCCAACTCCACTTCTTCACTAAGATCTATGCACTCCTAACATGGTCGAGGTCCACAACATGCCAAAGCCCGAGGCCATCAGCAAAAGGCCATAATCTCCGTACACGACTATGAATTTTATCTACTGAAGCTGAGTTGATACAAAAATATATATATATAATAAAATAATAAATAAAGAAGAAAAAAAGAATAGAGGAAGAAAAAAAGAAGAAGAAGATAAAATCTGATCTAAATCAGGATGATCAAACAGAACCCACGATCTCCCAAATAGAGAACTCATGGTAAAAGACTTTCAAACTTCTATCCATTATTATTTTTCTTTTTTTTCTCTTTCCTGCAAGGCTATAGGATGCCAAAATCATGGCCGAATCTAAAGCCAATTAAGACTAAGTTCAAGAAATTAAAGTTGAAGCTAAAGCTAAAGTAAAAATAAATATTGAAGCTGAAGTTAGATTCTAGACCAATCCGAGGTCAAGTTCAAGATCTATCTAAAGTGAAAGCAAGACAAATCCGAGGCAAAGTATTTAAAGTGGGAGACTTGGTACTTTAGTGAGCGGCTATTTTGCAATCTTAGAATCAGGAGAAGCTCGCACCAAATTAGGAGGGCCCCTATGAAGTCAAGGAGGTCATCCGATCCGAAACTTATTATTTGAAGAAGCTCGGAGGAGCGACACTCTCGTGCCCCTAAAATTTGGAGAATCTATGAATGTTACTTCAATAAAACTCTCTCTTTCTGACACCTCTATTTTTTGGTTCGAAATTGTATAATGACATGAAATAACTCAATCAAACTTCATTTGAAAACAAAGCGAAGACCTTATTAATCTAAGACGAGATGAGGGGAGAGGCTCTTCCAACAGTCCTTATGCATCCCTACTGTCCTGTTAGGAACAAGAAGAGAACCTCATCCTAACTTAAGCAAAGTGAAGGCCTCATTAATCTAAGATGAGATGAGGAGAGAGGTCATTCCAACAGCCCTTATGTGCCCCTACAGTCCAGTTAGAAATAGGAGAAGAACCTCATCCTAACTTGAGCAAAGTGAAGGCCTCGTTAATCTAAGATGAGATGAGGAGAGAGATCCTTCCAATGGCCCTTATGTGCCCCTACAGCCCTTTTAGGAATAGGAAAAGAACCTCATCCTAACTTGAGCAAAGCGAAGGCCTCGTTAATCTAAGATAAGATAAGGAAAGAGGTCCTTCTAATGGCCCTTATGTGCCCATATAGCCCTATTACAAATAGGAGGAGAATCTCGTCCTAACTTGAGAAAAGCAAAGACCTCGTTAATCTAAGATGAGATGAGGGGAGAGGCCCTTCCAATGGCCCTTATGCGCCCTTACTATCCTATTAGGAATAGGAGGAGAATCTTATCCTAACTTGAGCAAAGAGAAGACCTCGTTAATCTAAGATGAGATGAGGGGAGAGGCCCTTCCAACGGCCCTTTCGTGCCCCTACGGCTATGTTAGGAACAAGAGAAGAATCTTGTCCTAATATGAGCAAGACGAAGGCCTTGTTAACGTAAAATGAGAGGAAGAGAGAGGCCTTATCAGCGATCCTTATGTGTTTCTATAGTCCTATTAGGAACAGAAGGAGAACCTCATCTTAACAAGAGTAAGACGAAGATCTCTGATTATTTAAGATAGAAGGAGGGAGGAGGCTTTTTCAACGGCCCTTTTGTGCCTCTACCGTCCTATTAGGAGTAGGAGGAGAATCTCGTTCTAACAAGAGTAAGATGAAGACCTTCAGTTATTTAAGATAGGAGGAGGAAAAAGGCTCTTTCAATGGCCCTTTTGTGCTCCTACTAATCGTGTTAGAAATAGGTGGTGAACCTCATCCTAACATGGATGAAAGCCTTCGATTATTTAAAATAGGAGGTTAACCTCGTCATAATGAGGGTAAAGGCCTCTGATCATTTAAGATAGGAAGTTAACTTTGTTCAGGCGAGGGCGAAGGCTTCTAGTTATTTAAGACAGGAAGTTAACCTCATCCAAATAAGAGCGAAGGTCTTCGGTTCTTAAACAAGAGGTTAAAGGTCAATATGTGCAGAAATCCGATCTTAAAAGGCAAAGATCTATAAAAATTCAAGCTTAGAATGTCAACATGTGCAGAAATTCGATCTTAAAAGGCAAAGATCTATAGAAATATGAGCTCAAAATGTCAACATGTATAGAAATCTAATCTTAAAAGATAAAGATCTACAAAAATCCGAGCTTAGAATATCAACATGTGCAGAAATCCGACCTTAAAAGATGAAGATTTATGGAAATCTGAGCTCAGAAGGTCAACATGTGTAGAAATCCGATCTTAAAAAGCAGAGATCAGCAGAAATCAAAGCTTAAAAAGCTGAGGATAAAATTAAAGATCTTTAAATAATTTTAAGAAGAAACCTGAAGACCCTAAGTTTAAATGATAAAAAAGGACACATCTTCGGCAAGTCCGATTTAGTATACTCCCTTCGTCCAAACCAATGCTCGGACTCGAAAGTAGGAGGGCTATTGTTGGGAGACTTTTATGTCTGCTGAAGACATGGGAATGTAGGTTAATTGAAGGCCTTCAAAAGGCTGTGGTTGAGATCCTAAGTCAGGCCGAGCTTGATATCATCAAAGGAGGGAAGCCAAGGTCATAATATAGGTTGATTCAAGGCCATTGAAGGCTTTGGCCGAGGTCCCATCTCAGGCCAAGCTTAAAGTTATCGAAAGAGGAGAGCTAAGATCTTTGAAAGGCTAAATTGAAGGCCATTGAAGGCTGAGGCCGAGGTTCCATCTCAGGCCAAGCTTGAAGTTATCAAAAGAGGAGAGCCAAGGTCTTCGAAAGGCTGAATTGAAGGCCATTGAAGGCTGAGGCCGAGGTTCCAACTCAGACTGAGCTTAAAGTTATCAAAATATGGAAGCCAAGGTCTTTGGATGGTTGAATTGAAGGCCATTGTAGGCTAAGGCTAAGGTCACCAAGGTCTTCGGAAGGCTAAATTGAAGGCCATTGAAGGCTGAGGTTAAGGTTCCATCTCAGGCCGAGCTTGAAGTTATCAAAAGATGAAAGTCAAGGTCTTCAGAGGCTAAATTGAAGGACATTAAAGGCCGAGGCCGAGGTCCCATCTTAGGTCGAGCTTGAAGTTATCAAAAGAGGAGAGCCAAGATCTTTAGAAGGCTGAATTGAAGGTCGAACTCCAAGACAAACTCCTCCAGGATGTGTTGGAAAATGTGTTCCAAAGCCAATCGTCAGCCTATTGATGGTTGAGCTATTTTATATTTGTAATTAATTCATTAATAAATAAAATATATTTTTGATATTTTTTATCATAAGTATTCATCTTCTAATGAACTCCATTGTTGTGATGAAATCCTTAGGACTATTTAGCTTCAATAAAAGAAGGATTTATTGATTAGTCCTTAAATTTGTTCATGACCAAATGATAGGCTGTTAATAAGGATGATAGCATCTATCGAGCATAGATCGGTGTATGCCATATAGGTTGGCTTTCCTCCTAACCAAGGAGTATGGAGATACTGGTATGGCATATAGGTGAGATGTATAGGTACATCATCATTGAACGTGACCAACTCTAGAGCATTCTACTATCGAAAATGCCTTTGATGGGATATAGGTATAAGTATCCCTTTGATCTGAGATCATCTCAGTGACTTGCAAGCAACTCACTATGCTTCGGTACCAGACTAACTGAATTTCTAATTCAGTAATGGAAGGCTTCTGGGCATAGTCAGGTACTTGCGAAGTCAGAGTATGATCAAGATAGGATTGACCACTCCAAGTGTTGGAGAAGAATGTATCACTGTATTTCAATATAGCAAAACCTTGGCCATGGTAATCCATCAGATGGATTTGATATTTTGAAATACAATGTGAACAACCTGATCAGAGTTGATAGTTGAACTCTGAGGTATCCTACAAGCATTTTGGTCAAGGAGATGAATTATATGGAAACTATGTTAGCATGAGTTTTAAGGATGTTGTTCTACACATTCGACCTATCCGACCGTTAGGTACCATTGCTAGATGATCACTTTGATTGGTATAGAAATCTATTTCTATGCTATTAACTTAGGTTCGGACCTATGAGGTCACATAAATTAGAGCTCACGATCTAATCGAATGGTTGATCAACGATTAAGAATCATTCTAGGGATAAACAATCAATACGATTGGTGTTTAACCTTGTGCTAATGTTGCAGGAGGATCGATTAGCAATTAGATTATTAATTAGATTAATTTGATTAAGCTAGAGGATTGAGATTAAGTCTAATTAAATATAATTTAATTAGATTTAGTTTAGGCTTGATTGGATCAAGTCCAATTGACTTATTGGATAAGCCAAGTGTAAGGAAGAACTAGTCCTAGTCTAACTAGGACTCGGGTTAACCTAATTTTCTAATTTAATTAGAAAATTAAATTAGAATTAAATATAATTTAATTTAATTTAATTATAACTTTAAATGGATGAGGGTCTTATTTAATTGAGTTGGTTTACTCTTAATTTTATTTGGTAAAAAGACATTGTTTGACCAAGTCAAAATAGGAGTCCTGGTGTGACTAGGACTCCCTAACCTTGCACCACCTTAGCCCACGCCCCCCATGCCCTTTTTTCTTTATTTTGTGTATGAGATCTCCTCTCCTTGATCATCATGCATGCCCCTCTCTCCCTCCTTTTCTCATAAGGCAATTTGTTGGAAGACCAAGTCAAAAGGGGAGTTAGTTTTGCTTTAGAATTCTATGAGATAGAATCCTTATTGACCAAATCTTCTCTCCCTTGTGTGCCACCCCCTCTCCTATTTTTTCTCCACTATTTTCATGGTGAGAAAGGAGAATTTTATGAATTCTCCCTTTTTGGATTCACAAAAGAAATTAGAGGGGTGCCCAAACCCAAGATTTGGGCACCCCAACCACTTGCCAAATCTAGTCCTGCCTTGTCTAGTTTTTGACCTAGACAAGGACTCTTCTTTTTCTATAAATTTTGGATGAATTTTGGTCTGATTATTTCATAAAATATAAATCTTTGAGAGAGGTTTGGGGTGTGCAAAAATTAGAGGAAGAGGGTCCTTGGGAGTGGGGGTTCCATAGGCATCAAAGTGGGTGTTTAGGTGAGAGAAAAGAGAAGAAGAAGAGGATCTTCTTCTAGGGCTGTTTTATTCTTCATCTCTCCTCCTTCCTTTGAGTTTTTTCTAAGAGAGTCTTAGATTAGAAAACTCTCCTCTTCCTTAATATATTTTGAAGAGTCCAAGTTTTAAAGAAGGGAGCATCGGATTGACCGTCGAAGAAGGATCAGCACGGTACTAGCATGTTGTGCTGATTTCCTACATCGAACTTTAGATCAGACTTCGTAGGCTCGTGCGGATGATTCCTAAAGGCCAGATGCATGTGCGGCTCATAACTTCATCCTCAAGCCTAGATCAGCAAGTTAGAACATCTAACTTGCATAAGTAATAGATCTGATCTATTGATTTCATACATGCATTAGATGTAGTATAGATCTAGGTTGATGTGATCAACCTTTCCTTCTCCTTTATATTTTTAATTTTTGATTTAAGATAATGCCTTAATCATGTAATAGATCTAAGATCTAGATATTTACATATTTATTTAAATAACTATTTAGTTTATTTAAGTCTTCCACTATCTGATCCTAAAAATTTTTGAGATCTACCCGTGAAACCCTAGATCCGATTCCTATAATTCGTATCAGAGCCTAAGTTCTTATTACATGACTTTTATGCATGTTTAGCTTATTTCTTTGATTAGATCTAATTTATAATCTAATTATTAAATCTAAAATTTAAAATCTAGATCTCGCAAACTGCCATAAGGTTGTCCTACTGTAAGGTTTACCCCTGTTGGGGATAAATCCATGCCTATCGAAGTTCGACTAAGATTCTGACTAAATCAGTTTCATCTGATTATGGTTATAGAAACTAAACCTCAACCCACAAGAATATTCAAGCTCTAAATCATTCTAGAATGGCCAACCTCTGACACTATAGCCAAAGAATCTAATTGATCGAAAAGATCGATTTTGGATTCGACAAGATGTCGCAGATTCCTTCTCTAAGCAAGCTTGAATAGTCAATATCGTCCTAGAGAACTGACCAAGTCTCTATCATCTGCGCATCCTATTCGGCTGATCTTCCTCCAATGGTTGAACCCCTCTAGCAGCCGAACTCCTTCCAAACTCCAACAGGCAAACTCCTTCCGGATTCCCCCAACAGGCGAACTCCTCTAGCAGCCAAAGTCCTTCCGGACTCCAATAGGAGAACTCCTTCCAGACTCTAATAGACAAACTTCTCTAGCAGTCAAACTTCTTTCGGACTCCTCCAATAGATGAACTCCTTCTGGACTCCAACAGGCAAACTCCTTCTAGATTTCCCCAATAGGCGAACTGCTCTAGCAGCCGAACTCCTTCCAGACTCCAATAGGCGAACTCCTTTCGGATTCCTCCAATAGTCGAACACCTTTAGTAGTCGAACTTCTTTCAGACTTCTCCAACAAATGAACTATTTTCGCACTCCAATAGCCAAACTCCTTCCCGACTCCCCCAATAGGCAAATTTCTTCCAGACTCCTCCAACAAACAAACTCCTTCTGGATTCTCCCTAGTAGTTGGGTTCCTCCATCAGGCGAATTCTTCCTCGAATTTCTTGTCCAGAAGAGCTGCGCATAGATCTCTCCGGTAGATCTACTTCTTGATTCTAGAAGACTCTCCTCTCCTATACAAATCCAACCTTAGACACGACATGAACTGACCTACACCCGGACTACCTTAGAGGAGTCCGAACTCCTCTAGAATTGATATAACTCAAAGGTCATCACCAACTGACACCTACTCCTCCAAACTTTGACTATCAAATCTCAAATGGATTGGCACCTCACAACAACAGACACTATCCTCCATAACAAACTCCACATGGCCCCAAGCGGCCCACTACTCGATAGTTATGACTATCACTATCAGTTTGTTACAGGCATCATCTATAAAAGGGATCCTCCAGATATGTTTTCTCCAAGCTCTCTTCTCCTTCTCAATACTCTACAACTTTCTTGACTGAGTACTCCATTTCTGTTGGCCGAAAGAGCTGACTTGATCATCGAAGGATCTTATCGAAGCCACCCCCCAGGCTCTGGAGGAGACTTATTTTGTAGGTCATCAGTAGTGATCTCTTCTTCTCTGACTTTGGTGCTTCTCCGACGACAACCAAATTTTGCACCAAGAAGATTGGCACTGGAGGAAGGGCCCTCTATTCCTGAGATTTTCTTCTTCTTAAAGAAAAGCTCTGCAGCGATCTCTCTTCTTCTTCTCTAGAGTTCTTTCCAAAAAAATATGCCTCCGAGGAAAGCTTCAACCTGATGGTCAATGGTCTCTATAGCCAGATTCCGTCTAGATCTGTCCGCTCCCACTTTAGCTCCAGCAACTCAAGCTCCACCTACAGCCACGGTGGATGTGGAGCAGTTCAACCTGCTAGTCCAGCAGATTTGCATTCTCATGGAGGTGGTGCAGGTCATGCAGCGGTAGACTTTGATGCCAATTTGATCGGAGCAGGCTTCTTCGGAGCCTCATGATCCGATTTGAGGAAGGTTGACTTGGACTAGCCAGCCGGTGACCTCCAAAAAGGAGAAGCAGAGAGCCGAGAGCCCCTACTTTGATCATAACTCTATCCCTAGAGGAACTTTACCCTCATTCAGCTAAAAGATCTTAGAAATCCATGATCGAGAGGATCTAGATCAAAAACTACAAGAGATGAAATGATGAATCGAGAAACTCGACCATGCTCCCCCCTCTCATGGTAGTGATATCTGTACCAATCCTCCTTTCTCTCAGCACATCATATAGGAACTAATCTCACCGAACTTCAAGCTCCCTCAATTCAAGAGCTACAATAGAACCTCCAATCCAATTGATCATTAGGGGGCCTTTCAGATGATGATGTTGCTCCATGGTGCACCAGACGCCATTCTCTGCTGAGCCTTCCCATCCACCCTGAAGGAAGCCACCAGAAATTGGTTCTCGGCCCTCAAGCCGAATACCAACTTTTCTTTTGACCAGATGAGCTATCAGTTTATGGCTCATTTTGTTAGTAGCCGATGTCCCAAGCGGGGCTCAAAATCCTGAATCAACATCAAGCAATAGGAGGAAGAATCCATATGAGCTTTTGTTAATCGATTCAATGCCATTATGCTAGAGGTTTGAAACCTAGACCAATCTGTTGCAATAGCTGTACTAAAGGGTGGCCTTCAGAAGAACAATCTACTATTCTTCCTAGAGAAGAAGTATCCCAGAGATTTTGCTGATATGCTAGCTCGAGCTGAAGGATATGCCCGAACGGAAGAGGCCTTCAAGGCCAAGGATAATGAAGCCATTGGAGAGCAGTGAATTGGCGAGCCAGGTAGGCCCACTAAGAAAGAAAAGTTGAGTGAAGCTTGGCCGCACTCCCAAGCTCTCCTTGAACACAAATGAGCTCAAACTCCTCCCCAATCTCGAAAGCAGGAAAGCCCTAATAGAAGGGCATGGCAGGGTCCCCCCCTCCGAAGGTTCCATAATTATACCCCCTCAATGCTCCAAAAATGCAAGTACTGATCGAGATTAAGGAGCAGCTACCGAGGTCCAGAAGGATGTGCTCCCATCCTAGCAGATGCAACCCAAACAAGTTCTACCTCTATCATCATGACCATGGTCATGATACTGAAGAATATATTCAGCTCCAAGATGAGATCGAGAAGCTCATCAGGCGAGGCAGACTCGATCGATTCCTGCAGCATCGATCTAAAGGATAGAAAGATCGGCCAAGGGCATTGCCACAACCAGAACCATAAAGGGAGGAGTAGTAGGTAGAGCGGCCACCCCTTGGCATCATCAATACCATCTCTAGAAAACTTTGGCAAGGGGAGGCTAGCGAGTCAGCCAAGCCTGGAAAAAGGTAGAGAACTAAAGAGCCCATCGCTTTCACCGACAAGGTTGCTTAAGGAGTCCAGTTCCAGCATAATGATGCAGTTGTGATCTCTTTAAACATTGCCGACTATGTTGTGCGCCGTATTTTGGTAGATAATGAAAGCTTTACTGATGTTTTATTTTATGATGCTTTCTCAAAAATGTCCTTACTCAATAACCACTTGGGACCTATGATCTCTCCGTTGGTAGGCTTCACTAGCGATGCTATGCCAGTTGAGGGCATAATAACTTTGATTGTGACTGCAAGGCAACGCTCGAAGTTGGTTAAGACATAGGTCAATTTTCTAGTCATAAAGGCTCCATCTACCTACAATGCTATTCTCGATCGATCTGATTTGAACACGCTCCGAGTAGTGGTGTCAACTTATTATCTAAAGGTGAAGTTCCCAACGAGCTATGAAATTGGAGAGATCAGGGGAGACCAAGCATTGGCAAGATGCTATTACTCCATTGCCCTACAGAAAAACATCCAGCCCAACCTTTGTCCTATTGATGGGCTGGATGTCCGTGATGACCTTACCGAGGAGCTGGGCGAGCCTATGGAGGACCTCGTATCTATGCCCTTAAACGAGAGGAGCGTGGAGTACACTGTGCAGATCGGCTCCAACTTAGGGGATGAGGTTTAGGAGTGACTCATCACCTTCCTTAAGTAGAATGCGGATGTCTTCGCCTGGGTCATAGTGGATATGCCAGAAATTGATGCTGAGGTCATAGAACATCGACTTGCCGTTGACCCTAAGTATTGGTCAGTAAAAGAGAAGATGCACAACCATGCCTTGGAGAGGCAAAACATAATTACAGAAGAAGTAGGAAAGCTCCTCAAAGCTAGATTCATCCAAAAAGTTAACTACCCGAGCTGGGTCTCAAACATGGTTCTCATAAAAAAGGCAAATGGCAAGTGGAGGTGTATATAGACTTCGAAAAGTTGAACAAAGTCTGTCTAAAAGATAGCTACCCTCTATCCAGGATTGATCAACTGGTAGACATAATCTCGGGCCATGAGCTCCTCACCTGCATGGATGTCTTTTTCAGCTATAATCAAATACGGATGGCATCGGAGGATGAGGAGAAAACTGCTTTTATTACTGACCATGGTCTTTACTGTTACAGGATTATGCCTTTTGGACTTAAAAATGCAGGGGCAATGTACCAGTGCCTGGTCAACAAGATCTTCAAGGAGCAGATCGGCCGCAACATGGAGGTGTATGTGGATGACATGCTCATCAAAAGTTGAGCTTTAATAAACTACATCGTTGACCTCGAAGAGACCTTCAATGCACTCAAGAAGTACAAGATGAAGCTGAACCTGACCAAGTGTGCCTTTGATGTGACCTCAAAAAAGTTTCTAGGATTCATAGTGTCAAGATGTGGGATTAAAGCAAATCTAGAAAAAATTTGAGCTATTCTGAAGATGACTGCTCCAAAAATAATCAAAGAAGTTTAGCACCTGATTGAAAAAATGGCATCCCTAAATTGCTTCATCTCGAGATCGATCGAGTGATGCATGCCCTTCTTCCAAGTTTTCAAGCAACCAAAGAACTTTTGCTGGATGACAGAGTACCAACAAATATTTAAGGAGCTCAAAAACTACCTCAGCTTACCCCCACTACTGGCAAAGCTTGAACCCAGAGAAGAATTATTCTTGTACCTAGCAATCTCCCCGACGGCCTTGGTAGCAGTCCTAGTCAAGGAGGCAACGACCAGTCTACTACAAGACTCCTACCTTACTTTTAGGGGCATACCATAATGGTCCTCATGGATCAACCAATAAAAGTAGTTATTTATCGAACAGATGCTTCCGAAAGAATCGCGAAATGGACAATCGAGCTCACAGAGTTTGACATCAATTATCGACCCCAGCCATCGATCAAAGCTCAGATATTAGCAGATTTTGTAGTAGAATATACCATTCCAGATAAAGCCAAGCTTGAACAGAACGAGATCGGTATCCCATGGTTGCAACCAAGCCTCCCCGAAGAGAGTGCCAATCTTTCCAAAGGTTTTTAGGTCCTGTACGTGGATGGTTCATCCAACGCTGCTGGAGCAAGCATGGGGTTGGTCTTAGTCAACCCTAAGGGAGTCATCGTCGAATATATGCTACACCTTAAATTTTCTGCAACTAATAATGGAGCCGAATATGAAGCACTGATCACTGGGTTAAAAATAGCAAGAGAGTTAAAAGTAGATTGGCTTCAAGTCTACAGTGATTTATACTTAGTGGTCGGCCATGTTAGTGGCAACTATGAAGCACGGAAGGAAAGTGTGATGAAATATCTTGAGAAAGTAAAGGATTTGACTCTGACCTTCAACGGTTTTGGCATTCAATATATTCTGTGGGTAGAAAATACAAGAGCCGACCTCCTCTCTAAATTGGCCACTTTAGCCCCAGTCGAACTATCCAAAGAATTATTTTTTGAAACTCTAAAATTCTCAAGCTCAGAGGAATCACAGCTTGTTATGCAGATGGAGCACGAGCTGAGCTGGATTGAATCATTAGTTGCCTATCTCAAAGAGAAAGTTCTTCCTCATGATCTAAAAGAAGCTTGAAAACTCAAGAATCAGACCTCCTGGTATGTTTTGTATGAGGGCAAGCTGTACAAAATATCATATTCGCTACCATTTTTGAGATATCTTCAACCTTTAGAGGCCGACTACGCATTATAGGAAGTGCATGAGAGAATTTGTGAAAGTCATGTAGGAGCCAGATCTCTATCATAAAGACTACTTCGATAAGGGTACTATTGACCGATCGTCTTCCACAACTCTATAGAGTATGTCAAGAAATATGACCATTATCAGAGAAATGCAAAGATACAAAGATAGTCGGCCTCCAAGCTTACTCCACTAAGTGTATCTTAGCCATTTGCATAGTGGAGAATGGATATACTTGGCCCTTTCCTAATGGCATTCGGACAATGGAAGTTCCTCCTGGTTGCGATCAACTACTTCACTAAATGGGTCGAAGCCGAACCACTAGCAAAAATTACTGAGACCAAGGTACAAGATTTCATCTGAAAGTCAATTCGAACTCTCATAATCGATAACGGGCAATAGTTTGCTGAGATGAGGTTCACTGAGTTCTATGAAGATCTAAACATCTCCCATTCCTTCACGTCAGTGGCCCATCCATAGGTAAATGATGAAGCAGAGGTGACCAATAGAATTTTGCTATAGTGCATCGAGGCAATGCTTGATAGAGTAAGGGGAACTTGGGCAGATAAACTCTACCACGTCCTTTGGGCATACCGAACTACTCATAAGCTACCAACTAGGGAAACACCGTTCACCCTAGCCTTTGGGATGGAGGCAATCATCTTGATTAAGCTTAAACTTTCATCAGCATAAGTCATGGCCTTCAATGAGTATCGTAACTCACAAGACCTCAGAGTCAATCTCGATCTATTGGAAGAAAAGAAAAAAGATGCCCAAGTTTGGATGGAAGCCTACAGACGAAGAGTAGCCAGATACTATAACTCTAGAGTAAAAGGCAAAGTATTCAAGATGGAAGAATTGGGGCTCCGATGAGCATTCATTTTGAAGCCTCAAGAGCAAGGAAAGCTCGCCCTGCATTGGGAAGGTCCATATAGAGTGGAGGAGATAATCCAGCC
This sequence comes from Cocos nucifera, assembly GCA_006176705.1. NCBI lineage: Eukaryota > Viridiplantae > Streptophyta > Magnoliopsida > Arecales > Arecaceae > Cocos > Cocos nucifera. The sequence continues at coordinate 234,180 of QRFJ01001468.1, read as the reverse complement.
CAAAACTTATCGCTCGAAGGAGCTTGGAGGGGCGACAGTCCCACGGCCTTGAAATTCGAAAAACTTAAGAATGTACTATCATTAACTTTTCTTTAATAAAGTTCTTTCTATTTTAACATCATTACTTCTTGGCACAAAGATTGTGTAATGACAACTCTGAAGCAACCAAAAGTGGCCCATTAGGAATAGAAGGAGAATCTCATCCTAACGTGAGCAAGGTCAAAGGCCTCATTTAACTAAGACGAGATGAGAGGAGAGGCCCTACCAATAGCCCTAATGTGTCCCTACAGCCCATTAGGAATAGGAGGAGAATCTCGTCCTAACGTGAGCAAGGTCGAAGGCCTCATTGAACTAAGATGAGATGAGAGAAGAGGCCCTACCAATGGCCCTAATGTGCCCCTACAGCCCATTAAGAATAGGTGGAGAACCTCATCCTAACGTGAGCAAGATCGAAGGCCTCGTTGAACTAAGATGAGATGAGGGGAGAGGCCCTACCAACGATCCTAATGTATCCCAATAGCCTACGTTAGGAACAGGAGGAGAACCTCATCCTAATGTGAGCAAGATCGAAGACCTCGTTGAACTAAGATGATATGAGGGGAGAGGCCCTACCAATGGCCCTAATGTGCCCCTACAGCCCGTTAGGAATAGAAGGAGAACCTCATCCTAACATGAGCAAGGTCGAAGGTCTCATTGAACTAAGATGAGATGAGGAAAGAAGCCCTACTGATGGCCCTAATGTGCCCCTACAGTCCATTAGGAACAAGAGGAGAACCTCATCCTAACGTAAGCAAAGTCAAAGGCCTCGTTAAGCCAAGACGAGAATCTGCCGATGGATCTGACAAACCTTTATGATCATACAAGCGGTGGAAGGTCAAGGCCATGCTGATTTAAAATGAGGGATAGGTCAAGGCCCTACTAATGATTGATGAGCACATTCCCCTACGACCACGTCAAATGCCAAAGAAAAAATCCCATCCTAATCCACGAAACAAATCCCTGACCCGACATCCACAACAAGCATCTCATTAGAAATAAAAAAAAAAATGAGGCATCTAGAATCAAATCCACAATAGATGACAATGAAAAAGGTTCTATTTTATTATGAAGTTAAGTTCGTTACAAGTAAAAGTTAATAAGATCAATTACAATGGACACACTATAAGCAAGATAGAGGTCGGCAGAGGCTGACTGTATGAAAAAGCAAATGCATTACAGACAATATAAAGATCAGTGAAACTGATCACATAAAAAAAAAAAGAAGGTAAAGTCCTAAGGTAATCTGAGCTCTTCAGACTTTGGGCTATCGGCTTCAGCCATCACTAAAGCTTCCTTTAGTTTGAAAATTTTCTCCACTAGCTCCTTCTTCTTGTATAGACCGTCAATGTACATCCTGTTGAAGTATTCAAATTTGTCCTCGAGCTCTCACCGCTGCTTCCTCAAAACCTCATATTCAGCTTCAGCATCCTTGACGACTTGATGCTCCCAGGTCAACTGGAGCTTCAAATATTGAACTTTGGTTTTCTCCACCCCAACAGCCTCTGAGAGTTCATTGACAGTCCTCCTCAGAAAGACAAGCTCCTCAAGTTCGCTGCTTGATCTAGCCTACTTAATGCTACGAAACTTCTTCCAAAAATAGGTTGCCTCATCCCTGGCAGCCTTTAGCTCACCATCAATCCTGGACATCTTCTCTATCCAGGTCGCCCGATAATTAGTGTGCCGATCTTCAGCATCCTATAGCTACTTCTAAAGTGGGAAGAACTTCTTCGATCAGTTCTAGTCATGATGAGCTTCGTCGGTGGACCACGGTGAACTTCCATCCAAGAGATGAATCTTCTCTTCTGCCTTCTTAAGATCAACTCCTAGAGAGCCGATCTTCATTGTGAGCACCCAAAACTTGTCGCTTGCGCTCTTCCAAAGTTCGGCAAGCTCCTTCTCAAAATTTTCTTTCTGAATGCTGAAGCAAGCCGCGTTCTTCATGTGTAAACTTTGGAGGTGAGTGACTTTCTTAGTCGCCTTCATAGCATTTTTTCGAGAGGCCTAAAGGTTGGCCTCAACTCTCTTCAATCTTTTTCTCAATCGGTGGACCTCCTTCAAACCGTTTATCAAATGCTTGAACGAAACCCCCTGAGGTAAGAGGTGGGCATCAATCAGAGAAAGAAGGTCATGGCCCTGATTGATAGAGATGTTCTGAATCACGTACAATGCAAAGTGTAAAGAAAAAGAAGGATTTGCTCTCATTACTTGAAATATGTTTGGTACACCAAAAAAGAAAAGAAAAAAAAAAGAGGGTACATAGATGTCAAAAGTTTAGACCTCGGGTGGCTAGCCCACTAGAGAGGTTGGGACATTCTCGATCGGCTCCAGCCCTTGGGCAGGCTCAGATGCTGCACCTGCAGATTCAGGAGCGACCTCGGCATCGGCATGTGAAGGACCAGCTCTATCCTCTGGCTCTTCTTGGAGAAGATCTAGATCAATGTTGGAAAAATTCTCGACGACTCACCCCATGCAGACCTGGAACCCTTCCAAGAAGGCTTCCTGGGCAAAGTCAATTTTGATGTCCTCCATATCCTTAGAGGACTTGAAGTTCTACACAGCCCTTTCCATGGCAGCGCTAACCTCCTCTTGCACCTTTCTTTTCTCCTTTTTTAGGGCTAGCTCGGCCCTCAACTTCACCATCTCGCCATGCTCCTCTCTCAATTCATTCTGAAGGCGTTGGACTTTAAACGAATGGGTCTCTAAGGCAACCTTTAGAACGTTGGGCCTTGACCCGAGCCTTCTCAGCTTCTGCGTGAGCTTCTTCCAAGGCTTTAGAAGCTTTGATCCAATTTTGGCTTGCTGCTTCGAAGTGGGCAAAAAGATAGTGTCCCAGCTGCAAAACACACAACAAATCAGAATCATAAAAGATCCCAGTTCCAAAGCTTAATGGGCATGAAGTCAAAATAAGAAAGAACCACTTACCTCCAGAAAGGTAGCAAATGATTCATCGAACCTCTCGACGTCATCCTTCTGGCGCATCCTTTCAACGATGTGGGGAAGGATGCTCCCCTCCATTAGTGATTGGATGACCTCTTGGTCATCCACGAAACCCTGTTCTTGGCCAAGGTCCCCTCCTTCGGAGCTCTTAGCCTTCCGCCCGATCTTCTTACCGATGGCCCTCTTCTTCTTCTTCTCCACAGCTCCCTCTTGCCGAATAGGAGCAAGAGGGACAGCCTCATCAGACAGGGTCGGGCTCGGCATGATAGCGGTGGTTTCAAGGGCCAGTCCAAACCAAATTGACATAGCCCGGCTTGACTCTCTAGTCCAGGCCTTCTTCTATGGTTCACCAGAAGAACCGCCCTTCCTTTTAATGGTCCGAACCCCCTTCGTCAAGCGGTTCCATTCCTCGAGGGTAATTTCTACAAAGATAAAGTTAGAAGATCAAAAAAATGAATACCATCCAGCCGACTGAATATCACAAACTACCTATCGGATTAAGAGGATTGAGGTCAAAATTGAACAAAATTTGCTTGTCCATGAGTCTAGGGATTGATGGAGCATCAAAGGACTTCAACTTATTGGCCGAGCTTCAATCTTCATTTTCTAGCCTAGGAGCTCAGCGAACCAATTTTCTTACCTCGCCCCATGGAGGTAGCCCTAGTTTTAGGGTGGGATGAAAAACGAAGAAGAACTTCTTCTTCCAATCATAAATAGAGGAAGGGGCACCTTTAAGCAGTCCCTTCCTCCCGAACTATGGAGACACATACCACCAATTCTTAGCGGTGGGGTGATGTTTAAAGGTAAAAAAATTATGGAATAGGAAAATGGTAGGTCAGATGCCTACCATGGTGCATAGAAAGAGGAATCCAATGATAAATCTAAAGGAGGCCATGGCAACAAGAAAAATATTGAGAAACCTAAATAAGTTAGCTATGAAAAAAGAGAAAGGTAACCTAAGCCTAGCCCAAAAGGTTTCGACATACAGACAGATTCGGCTCGGAGGGGGTGAGCAGGCTTGATCGTTAGGCCCAGGGAGTTCAAGCTCGTACTCAGAAGGAATTCTAAATCGAATCCTAGCTAAGAAAAGGTCGTCAGTCCGAAGTCTACAAGAAATGCTCGCAGGCACAAAAGAACGGGCCGATCCCAATGGTTTGGCCTCCTCAGGAGGCGGGTTCGTCATGCTTAAAGAGGTCGAACTCTCAGAACAAGTCGATCAAGATCCCTCACTAGACATTTGGATCAAGGTAAAATTAAGAAATTATCCAAAAATTAAAGAAAATGAGACGTTCAAGCTTCGACAAGAACAGAAAGAAAGAGAAAGCAAGAATGCAGAGATAATCCAAAAGGTGTCGAAAAGCTAACCTAAATTAGTTGAGAAGAACAAGGAGATGGTGAATGGAGCAAGAATCGAAGGATGGTATGCCGAAAACCAAAAGAAGCAGCTTGGGCTCTTGCTCGGGATGAAGAAGGAAACCAAAGGGAGAAAAGGAAGATTTCAGAAGTATGGACTCGAAGGAGGAGGGCAGGCTTAAGTAACCCCTGGAACCCTAGAGCAGTTATAATTGTGGATTTTCTTCGGCCGATCTCTGATTGATGCGTGTCCCACTCATTATGGCATAAAACTTCTATACTTCGAGCAGACATTTTATGGGAAATTCGAAAAACATTTCTTCGGGTCATTGTGCATATATGAAGCTTCGACGCTAGTCCAATAAAAGCCAAAACATCCCATCCCACCTAGAAGTAGGAAACCTAGTAGGATCGAAAAATCCTTCAAACTTCGGTAGTCTCCATCTTACTCCCATCCTTCGAACTTCCAACTCGAGAGTAGGGAGGCTAGTGTTGGGGATAAATCCATGCCTACCGAAGTTTGGCTAAAATTCTGACTAAATCAGTTCCGTCTGGTTGTGGTTATAGAAAATGAACCTCAACCTACAGAAATATTCAAACTTTGAATCATTCTGGAATGGCCAACCTCCAACACTGTAACCAGAGAATCTTATTGATCGGAAAGATCGATTTTGGATTCAACAAGATGTCACAGATTTCTTCTCTAGGCAAGCTTGAATAGTCAATACCGCCCTAGAGAACTGGCCAAGTCTCCAGCACCTGCGCATCCTATTCAGTCGATCTTCCTCCAACGGCCGAACCCCTCTAGCAGTCAAACTCCTTCCAGACTCTAATAGGCGAACTCCTTTCGGATTTCCCCAACATGTGAACTTCTCTTACAGCTAAACTTCTTCCAGACTCCAACAGGCGAACTCCTTCTGGATTCCTCCAACAGACAAACTCCTCTAGCAACCGAACTCCTTCCAAACTCCAACAGGCAAACTCCTTCAGACTCCAATAGGCGAACTCCTTCCAGACTCCAATAGACGAACTCCTGTAGCAATTGAACTCCTTCCAGACTCCTCCACTAGGCAAACTCTTTTTGAAATCCAACAGGCAAACTCCTTTCGAATTCCTCCAACAGGCAAACTCCTCTAGTAGTTGAACTCCTTCCGAACTCCAATAAGCGAACTCCTTCTGGATTCCCCCAATAGGCGAACTCCTCTAGCAGCTGAACTCCTTCTAGACTCCAACAGATGAACTCCTTCCAGATTTCTCCAATAATCGAACACCTCTAGTAGCCAAACTCCTTCCAGACTCCTCCAAAAGGCAAACTCCTTTTGGACTCCAATAGTCAAACTCCTTCCAGACTCCCCCAATAGGCAAATTCCTTCCAGACTCCTCTAACAGACGAACTCCTTTTGAATTCTTCCTAGTAGTTTGGTTCCTCCATCAGGCAAATTCTTCCTCGGGTTTCTCCTCTAGAAGAGCTGCGCGCAGATCTCTCCAGCAGATCTACTTCCTGATTTCAGAAGAGTCTCCTCTCCTACATAAATTCGGCCTCAGACACGGCATGAATGACCCACACTTGGACTACCTTAGAGGAGTTCGAACTCCTGTAGACTTGATATAGCTCAAAGGTCATCACCAACTGATGCCTACTCCTTCGAACTTTGACTATCAAATCTCAAACGGACTAGCACCTCATGATAACAAACACTATCCTCCATAACAAACTCCACATGGCCCTGAGCGGCCCACTACCCGACAGTTATGACTGTCGCTATCAGTTTGTTACAAGCTTCATCTATAAAAAGGATCCTCTAGATATGTTTTCTTCAGGCTCTCTTCTTCTTCTCAATACTCTGCAACTTTCTCAACTGAGTACTCCATTTCTGTTGGCCGAAAGAGCTGACTTGATCATCGGAGGATCTTACCAGAGCCACCTCCCAGGCTCTAGATGAGACTTATTTTGCAGGTCACCGATGGTGATCTCTTCTTCTCTGACTCCGACGCTTCTCCGACGATGATCATATTTTGCACCCACAACTCCTTATAGTGAAAAGGTTGTCCTAGTTTGTGATGATCTGACTTTAATCATAAATTTATTAGATTTGATTTAATTTTATTTATAATTTAATAGATTTAAAATAGTTTTATATCTAAAAATAAAATATTTTAGATTGCACTGACTGTCATAAGATTGTCCTGCTGTAAGGTCTACCCCTTGTAGTGAAAAGATTGTCCTAGTACGTGCTGATTTAAAATATTGATCATAAAATTTTAGATTAGATCCAAAAAATTTTATGATCTAATTAAAAATATTTTAATCTAATTTTAATCATCATAAATATGTTAGATTTGATCTAGAAGGATTTATGTTTGATTATTATTGAAACTATTTCAGTTACATAAACCTATTTAGATTAGATCTAAAGTAGTTTCATATTTATTTTACTTGCATATTGATTATGAACCAAACATGCAACTTGATTGATAGAATCATGTTGTAAAAATATTTTACAAATATGAAAATAATTTTTGAAAAGCCAAACCCCAACCCTCAGCCAAAAACTTAATTAAGAATTAAGAAGTTGTTTGATTAGGTTCTAGGATTGTAAATTAAAGATCTTATGACATGAATCATAACACATTGGGTTAATAGGTTAGTAAAAATTAGGTCCATTAATTGGATTAGATCTAAGATTAGATTAAAAAATAAATTTAATTAGAGAATTGACTAAATCTAATCAATTATTATCTTAGATTAGGTCAAGAATTTTCTAGATCAATTATAATAGTTGTAGTTGATCAAGTCCATGTCTTTGACAAGAACCAAATAGACTTGATTCTTGGCTAAGAGATCTAGCTCGAACTATTAGATTGATCTAATCAAGACTAATTAAATCAATTGGTGTCTAAAGTATGTTTGGCACATACGATCGATGGTTTTTAATTGGCAGCCCACTTACCTGGCCATTTTTGTTGGTATCTAAGGCAAGCTTTGGTAGACCCTTCCACCGATCTCACTTACCTGGCCTTCTTGGTGAGATTGAGTTTTGATCAGATCACTTGACAATTTGAGTTGACCTATATCAGCTAGGTAAATCAGTGTGACTAATTTAGGTGCTCCTAGACCAGCCTGTTAGTGGTCTCTCTTAAGCTAACTTGGTGAAGCTAGTGGAATGATCATGACAAGCTATTAATCTGACCTACTCACTTCTATAAATAAATCCTCTAAAATTATTAGGCTCCTAAAATGAAATAGTTATATGATAACTAGATCATAGCCTCCCATTAAAGTGGATGATAATGGATCCATCAGTTGGATAATCATTAGAGGCCCAAAGGCCTGGTGCTTATTGATTGATGGAATTATCATTCATTATATGATCTCTTGGATACATCTTTCTAAATGGTGGTCTGATGGGCCAACCAAAGTTGGGCCTCATCATTCATTGGTTAGATGGATCAAGTATGGTCATGTTAATAGTTGGACCTAACTAAATTCTTTTTTGAGAAAGCCAAAATCAACTGATCAGGAGCTGGGGCAAAATTTAATTACTAAAATTTGTTTGGAGAAATAATTGGTTATGAACCTATCCTTAGATGTACATGGATGGGCCAACCAAAGTTGGGCTCGTGTATAGTCTATGTACATTCTAGTACCCACTAAGGAATTACGATAATTCCTTGGATTGGAGGTAGAGGTTACCAATTTGAATAAATAGTGGGAGAACCTTTTGATTAAAATCCAAATCTTTAGGTTTAATGAATTAATTACTAATTAGGTTATGTTTTTTCTTTGTGTAGATATGTCTACTTCCTTATCGCCCCATCATTGTTGGACAATGATAAGTTGATGGGATCCAACTTCAGTAGCTGGTATCAAAAGTTGAAAATAGTCCTGAAGTATGAACGGATCCTATATGTGCTGACGGATCCTGCACCTGAGGAGCCAACTGCCAATGTACGTGGAACAATCAAAGACACTTATCAGAAGTGGCTCAGTGATCGAACCATGGTGCACTACATCATGGTGGCTATTATGGGCGATGAGTTCAGTCATAGATTTGAGATGGCTCAGTCAAAAAACATGCTTCAAGTATTTGAAGATTCCTTTGGCACACTCGATGATGTGGAGAGGCACAAGACTAGTTGTGCCATCTTCAACATCAGAATTTGGGACGGTGCCTCTATCACTGATCCTGTATTGTACATAATCAAGTTGATAGAGCGATTGAGCAAGCTTGGCTTTTTCTTACATAAATAGCTTGGAAAAGATGCAATACTGAACTCATTGCCCAAGTCGTTTCTCCCATTTCTTACTCATTTCAGAATGATAAAGCCTGAAGTAGACTACCATGGGTTACTAGGGTTACTTAAGAACTTTAAGAAGGATCACCAACTCCACAAAGAGTCAGTGAACTTAGTGGAAGGTTCATCTTCTGGCTCTCAACCCTTTAGAAAAGAAAAGAAGAACAAGAAGAAGAAAGCTAAGAAGGTGCAAGTTTAGGCTGGGACATCTGTGCAGGGCTAGATCAGAAAGATCATGTTCGATAAAAGTCAAGCTAAATGCTTCTTTTGCAAGAAGCGAGGGCACTGAAAAAGAAATTATCCTCAGTACATTACCTCTCTGGATCCAAACATGCAGAGAAAGAAGCAAGCTATTGCTGGGCATGGTATTTATATGATAACTCCTTGCAATTTCTCTATTTGTGATATTACTGACTAGGTATTACTGATAGCCCTTACCATATTTGTAATTTATTGCAGAGGTTGCAGGTCAGTAGGAGATTCGAGCAAGGTGAAAGGTTTCTAAACATTGGAGATAGAAGATCAGTTTCAGTTCTATCTTTAAGAATTTTGAAACTTGTATTTGAGTGTCATACCATTGTTCTTAGTAATTATCACTTTTATCCTAGTTTCTTTTTAAATATCATTTCTATAGGCCTTCTAGCCAAAAATGATTATGAAATTTCAATAAAGAAACAAGTTTATAAAATCGTTATGAATGGTATTACTATTTTTTGTGGATATTTGAATAATGGTGTATATATGCTATCACAACCTATTAATGTAGTCTATCCAACCAACAAGCACCCTAGATTAGATAGTATGTTAGATATCAACTCATGGTGTTGTAGACTAGATCACATAAACAAGAATTGGATAGATAGATTAACTCAAGAGGGAATCCTCGAAGTCAGTGATTGTGAATCACTTACAAGCTGTGAATCCTATATTCTTGGTAAAATGACCAAGTCACCTTTTACTAAAAATGGTAAAGGAGCCACTAAGCTCTTAGGTCTAGTACGTACTGATGTATGTGGACCAATGAGCATAAGTGCCAAAGGTGGATATGTCTACTTCATTACTTTCACAGATGATCTATCCAGATATGGATATGCCTATTTGATGAAACATAAGTCGGATTCTTTTGAAATGTTCAAACGATTCTGAAGTAAAGTAAAAAAATAAACTGAAAAGAGTATTAAAACTCTTCGATCTGATTGAGAAGGAAAATACCTTTCTAATGAGTTTCTCACATATCTAGGAGAGAATAAGATTCTCTTCCAATGGACTCCTCTAGGAATACCACAGCATAATGATGTGTCTAAAAGGAGAAATCGGACTCGGTTAGACATGGTCCAATTCATGATGGATTTTGTCAGCTTGCTGATATTCTTGTGAGGATATGCACTCGAATTGGCTTGTTATCTATTAAATAGGGTTCCAAGTAAGTCTGTAGTTAAGACTCCATATGAGATATGGACATGACGTAAGCCAGCACTTTTACATCTTAGAGTTTGGGGGTGCCTGGCTTATGTCAAATGATTAGTTATAGATAAATTTGGACCTAGGTCTGACAAGTGTACATTTATAGGATACCCAAAAGAGATAAAAGGATACTATTTTTACCATGCTGATGAACAAAAGGTGTTCATCAACCTTAGGGCAACCTTTTTGGAAAAGGAATTTTTTGGTGAAGGAACTGTTACCTCTAAGGTTGAACTTAATGAAATTCAACAAGTAGAAAAATCGACACCTATAGTTGAACCAGAACCAGATTCGATTAGATCAAATCTGGAGCCCAGTGTACCTGTACTATTAAGGCATTCTGATAGAGTACCGCATCAATCTGATAGATATACAGTTTTTTGATCTAGGATAGTGATCCCATCAAACTCGATGAAAATGATGAGGATCCGATCACCTATATAAATGCTATGCAGAGACCTGATTACGAGAAATGGCTTGAGGCTATGAAATCCAAAATGGAGTTCATGAAGGTTAATGATGTGTGGACATTGATTAACCTACCTGAAGGGGTTAAACCCATTGGCTATAAATGGGTCTTCAAAAGGAAAAAGGGCACAGACAAAAAGGTGGAGACCTATAAAGCCTGTCTGATTGCCAATGGGTATCATCAACATTATGGTATAGACTATGATGAGACATTCTTCCCTATGGCAGTGCTCAAGTCTATTCAGATTATGCTTGCAATTGCTGTCCATCTAGACTATAAAATCTGACAGATGGATGTGAAGACAATTTTTCTAAATGAAGAGTTGACCGAAGAGGTGTATATGATACAACCTGAGGAATTCACATCCACAGACGAGTCCAAGATGTGCAAGCTTCAGAGATCCATTTATGGATTGAAGCAGGCATCTTGAAGTTGGAACATGCATTTTGATAAAGTGATCAAAATGTATGGCTTCATTAAGAACGAAGAAGAATCCTGCATTTACAAATGGATAAATGGTCTAGCAGTGATATTTCTTATTTTATACGTGGATGACATTCTCTTAATCAGGAACAACATCTCCACATTGTAGAAAATAAGTCTAGTTGTCATCACAATTCTCCATGAATGACTTGGGTGAAGCATCCTACATTTTAGGGATGAAGATCTATAAGGATAGATCTAAAAGGATGCTTGGATTATCCCAGTCCACGTACATAGATACTATGCTGAAGAGGTTCAGCATGGAGAATTCCAAAAAAGGCTATGTCCCGATAGGCCATGGAATTTCTCTTTCTAAGGATTGTCCGACAACTCCAGAAGAGAGAGAGCATATGAGTAGAGTCCCATATGCTTCGACAGTGGGATCTATCATATATGCCATGATATGTACGAGACCAGACGTGGAATACTCACCAGTAGTGAGTAGATACCAGTCTGACCCCAGAGAAAACCACTAAAAATTGGTTAAAGCCATACTTAAGTATTTGAGAAATACTAAGGACCAATGGTTGGTTTATGGCGAGTCAGATCTTAAACTTATGGGATTTACAAACTCCAGATTTCAATTTGACCATGATGACAGTAGAAGCATGTCGAGATATATCTTTACTCTAAATGGTAGAGCCATCTGTTGAAAGAATTCCAAGCAGCATACTGTGGCAGACTCTATTTGTGAAGCAGAGTATGTGGTAGCATCAGATGCTGCAAAGAAAGCTGTGTGGCTGAGAAAGTTTATCACCGAGCTTGAAGTAGCACCATCCCTTGATGGTTCGATCTTGCTCTACTATGACAGCACTGGTGCCATTGCTCAGGCAAAAGAACCGAAGGCATACCAATTGACGAAGCACATTTTGCACTACTTTCACCTGGTCTACGAGATCATGGATTGAGATAACATCGACCTTTAGAAGATCAATGAAAAGGAGAACCTAGCCAACCCCTTCACTAAAGCCCTAGCAATAAAGGAGTTCAACAACCATAAGTCGAAGATGAGTATTAGATACTATGCCGAGTGGCTTTAGGACAAGTGGGAGTTGTTGGAAAATGTGTCCCAAATTCAATCATCAGTCTGTTGACGGTTGAGCTATTTTATATTTATAATTAATTTATTAATAAATAAAATATATTTTTAGTATTTTCATCATAAGTATTCATCTTCTAATGAACTCCATTGTTATGATGAAGTTCTTAGGACTATTTAGCTTCGATAAAGAGAGGATTTATCGATTAGTCCTTAAATTTGTTCACGACCAATTGATAGCTGTTAATAAGGACGACAGCATCTATCGAGCATAGGTCGCTGTATGCCATATAGATTGATTGACCTCTTAACTAAGGAATATGAAGATACTGGTATGGCGTATAGGTGAGATGTATAGGTACATCATCATTGAACATGACCAACTCTAGAGCATTCTGTTGTCGAAAATGTCTCTGATGGGATATAGGTATAAGTGTCCCTTTGACCTGAGATCATCTCAATGACCTGCAAGCAACTCACTGTGTTTTGGTACCAGACTAACTAAATTTTTAATTTAGTAATGGAAGGCTTATGTGCATAATCAAGTACTTACGAAGTTAGAGTGTGATCAAGATGGGAATGACCACTCCAAGAGTTGAAGAAGAATGTATCATTGTATTTCAATATAGCAAAATCTTGGCCAAGATAATCCATCAGATGAATTTAATATTTTGAAATATAATGTGGACAACCTGATCAGAGTTGATAGTTGAACTCTGAGGCATCCTATGAGTATTTTGGTTAAGAAGATGAATTATATGGAAACTATATCATCATGGGTTCTAAGAATATTGTTCTACACATTCGATCTATCCGACCATCGGATACCATTGCTAGATGGTCACTTTTATTGATACAAAAATCTATTTCTATGCTACTGACATAGGTTCAGACCTATGAGATCACACACATTAGAGCATATGATCTGATCGAATGGTTGATCAATGATTAAGAATCGTTCTTGGGTTAAACAATCAATATGATTAGTATTTAACCTAGTGCAAGTGTTGCAAGAGGATCAATTAGCAATTAGATTACTTATTAGCTTAATTTGATTATGCTAGAAGGTTGAGATTAAGTCTAATTAAATATAATTTAATTAAATTTTATTTGAGCTTGATTGGATCAAGTCTAATTGACTTATTGGATATGCCAAGTGCAAGAAAGAACCAGTGCTAGTCTAACTAGGACTCGGGTCAACCCAATTTTCTAATTTAATTAGAAAATAAATTAAAATTAAATTAAATTTAATCTAATTTAATTAAACCTTTAAATTGATTAGGGCCTTATTTAATTGAGTTTGTTTACTCTTAATTTTATTTGGTTAAAAGACCTTGTTTGACCAAGTCAAAACAGGAGTCCTAGTGTGACTAGGACTTCCTAACCTTGCGCCACCTTAGCCCACGCCCCCCACGTCCATTTTCTTTTATTTTGTGCATAAGATCTCCTCTCCCTGATCATCATGCATGCCCCTCTCTCCATCCTTTTCTCATAAAGTAATTTGTTGGAAGACCAAGTCAAAAGGAGAGTTAGTTTTATGAGATAGAATCCTTGTTGACCAAATCTTCTCTCCCTTGTGTGCCGCCCCCTCTCCTATTTTTTCTCCACTATTTCTATGGTGAGAAAGGAGAATTTTATGCATTCTCCCTTGCTGGATTTACAAAAAAAATTAGAGGAGGGTCGCCCAAGAGTTGGGCGTCCCAACCACTTGCCAAATCTAGTCTTGCCTTGTCTAGTTTTTGACCAAGACAAGGACTCTTCTTTTTCTATAAATTGTGATGAATTTTGGTCTGATTTTTTCATGAAATATAGAGCTTTGGGAGAGGTTTGGGATGTACAAAAATTAGAGGAAGAGGGTCCTTGGGCATGGGGGTTCTATTCACACCAAACTAGGTGTCTAGGTGAGAGAGAAGCGAAGAAGAAGAGGATCTTCTTCTAGGGCTATTTTATTCTTTAGCTCTCCTCCTTCTTTTGAGTTTTTTCTGAGAGAGTCTCAGATAAAAAAACTCTTCTTTCCTTCTCATATTTTGGAGAATCTAAGTTTTAAAATAGAAAGCATCGGATCGACCGTCGAAGATGGATCAGCATGGTACTAGCATGCTGTGCTAATTTTCTGCATCGAACTTCAGATCAGAGTTTGTAGACTCGTGTGGACGACTCCTAGAGGTTGGACATGTGTGTGGCTCTTGACTTTATCCTCAAGTGTAGATTAGCAAGTTAGAATATCTAACTTACATAGATAATAGATCTGATCTATTGATTTCATACCTACATTAGATGTAGTATAGATCTAGGTTGATGTGATTAATCTTTCCTTCTCCTTTATGTTTTTAATTTCTGATTTAATATCATGCCTTGATCATATAATAGATCTGAGATCTACATGTTTATATATTTATTTAAATAAATATTTGATTTATTTAAGTCTTTCACTGTCTAATCCTAAAAAAGTTTCAAGATCTACCCATGAAACCCTAGATCTAGTTCCAATATGATGAACTCCTCCAGGATAAACTCCCCCAGGATGAACTCTCCTGAGATGAACTCCTCTAGGAGAAACTCCCCTAGGATGAGCTCCCCTAGGATGAACTCCTCCAAGATGAACTCCTCTAGGATGAGCTCCTCCAGGATCCAGATGAATTCCCCAAGATGAACTCTTTCAGGACGAACTCCTCCAGGATGAAGTCTCCCAAGATGAGCTCCCCAGGATGAACTCTCTCGAGATAAACTCCTCTAGGATAAACTCCTCCACGATAAACTCTCCCAAGATGAGCTCCTCCAAGATGAACTCCTGTAGGATGAACTCCTCCAGGATGAACTCCCCCAGGATGAACTACTCCAGGATGAACTCCTCCGGGTGGACTCCTCCGGGTTGTCAACTTTTCCCCTACATGCCATGAGGGGACAATACCTGACATAATTTCTGAGAATATTCTAGTGGAAAAATAAAATATCTCTGACAACTCACTGCTCTCCCATGACTAACAACCCATAATCCATCCTAACAAACTTCGGACCCTTCTATAAAAGAAAAAAAAAGAAGATCCTAAGGTACGCAATTTTTTTCTCTCCCAAATGCTCATCTTCTTCCTTCTATTGAATGAAAAACTAACTTGAGCGTCGGAGGATCTCCGTCGGAGTCAACATCGATCGAGGACTTCTCTTGCAGGTATGGCCACCTCCATTCTATCACCATCGACTCACCGCCATGCAGCTCCAGCCAACCCGACCTTAAGATGAATTTTTGCATCAACAACTCCCTTGGTAGAGATGCAAAAATCTCCATGATCAATTATTTCTAGTGGATGGTGTGGTCCCACCGACTAGCTCACCACCTCACCTAACAATTATTGATGATGGATTAACTAATGAGTGGACAACTCTTATCCAATAATTCTCTAATCATGGTGCAACCAAACCTGGTCTCTAATTCATGAATCTCACTATATCTGGAATATTGATCCAGTCCTTAATTAAGTTAGACCCACCATTTGCATGAATTGAATTTCTAATTGGGTTTGTCATCATTTCCAAAATATTGAGCCCAACCCATCCTCCAACTCGTAGCATCCAATGCCTAATAGACATGGTTGTATCTTTTCGGTGCAACTAAATCACTGTATCTAGCTGAGAACAATCAATCCCGAAAAAGGTCCGTACATCTACAATGGTAGAAGACCTATGACTTAATATTTTCTTAGAAAGATTTGATTTAGGTCTCTTTAAACTTGACTTGACTTAGTCATAATAATAATGACTAACCTAGTGAAATGGATTAGCTCGATTTGTTAGCTACCTCAAATCAAAATTGGGTCGACACAAATGACCAGATAAGTGAGATCGATAGAAGAGATATACCATTAACTCAACAAGAACGCATTCAGGTCAAGTAGCTCCTAATTAAAAATCAGTCAATCATATCTATCAAACTTACCTTAGATACTAAATTATGGAATTAGAACCCATTGGTTAGCCTACAATCCAGGCTTGAACTGCGGAGCCAAATTAGATCTTGACTTGATCAACCACATGTGAATGTGAGTCGACCTTGACTCAGACTTAATCCTATTAGACTGATCAATTCTAAGCACTCTTGATCCCACCTAACCAACTCTTGATTTGATTTGATTAACCGCTAGACCTAATTGAGCTATCCAAGCCCAAACCCAATTTTATGAAGGTAAATTAGATCTAAAAATTCATAATTTTTAGATCTAATTGATTTTATAATCTTAATTCTTAACTAAGTTTGGGTTCATGAATAAAAATATGAATTAAAATTCTAGGATTTTAGGATATAGGATTTTGCAGAAAAATAAGTTCTGATTTTTGATTAAGAACAAACATGCAGCACCCCTACATGCCATAAGAACACCTCATCGAATGGAAGAAGAGAACCTTTAAATCCTACTTTGCTCTTATGACCTGATGGCTAAGGGGAATGCCTTAATCAAAAATATATTTTCTACTACAAAATAAGTTAGATCTAAATTATATATCACATATACAATGAATGATCTAACCTATACATGCCTTGCATACATCTTATGTATCATAACTTAATTAAATATGCATACTTTCAGATCTAATATATCATGTATAATATTTAAAAAAATAGAATTTAAATCGATCACATCAAAATAAAATTATTCTAGATAGTTCATAGAACTATTCTATAACTAGTCTTAACATGCATCTTTCATATCTCATATGAATAAATTAAAAATTAAAAATTATATTTTTTTATTTTTTAGATCTGATTATAATATTTATAATATTAATAAAATATAAATAAAATAGATCTAAAATTATATTTAATCAAATCAAAATATGATTACACTAGACTACACATAGAACTATTCTATACCTAGTTTAGTCATGCATCTCATATACTATAGATCTAAATTATTTAATTTTTATTTTTTTAATTTTAGATCTAATCATATTTGATGTGATATCTAAATTTTTTTAATATTAAATTATAAATAAAAATAAAATTAAATCTAAAATAGATCTGAAGAACTGCTAATTGGCTCTGATACCAGTTGAAAAAAGAATCATATTTTTCATCATAGGATCATTCAGATCTGATTGGATCTGAAGAAATATTTTTAAAAAAAATTTAAAATTTTTAATCAAATTTGAGATATCTCAGATCTAACCCTATATATCTGATATTAAAATTAAAAATTAAAATTAAATCTGATTTAATTTTTTTATCTTGGTTAGGTAAACAGCTTTTACCCTACTAATGATCTGTTGTCACTCAAGGTTCTGGATGTAGCCATGCAATTACCTAGCCTCTATAGGAGTCTACTCAAGTAGGATCTAGATGCATTCTCCTTATAGATCTAATCTCAAAAGATTAGATCTGGATCTAATTTGTGAAGCCTTCAAACAAACTTTGAAGGCAGCACCTTGTCTCTTAACCTAGATCATCCTATCTTGTTTTATCTTTAGCTTTTCTTAACTTTTAATGGCTGAAAGCTCACCAACTCTAGTGTGGACATGGAGAAGAGAGGGAGGAGCTCTAGATGGGGCATGGAGAAGGTTTATGGCAGCAGCATATGGGCGTGGTGATCAAAGGATTAAAGCCCTATGGTGCAGGGTCTTTAAATAGACTCCTATGCCAGCTTAGAGTCCCATTTCATCAAGCAATCAAATTGCTTGATAACTTACAACTCTAGAGCTCATAGACCACATCCCTAACCTGATTTCTATCAGGTTTGGTTGACTAGAAACATCTCCAAAGGTGGTGGCATGAAGGGATGAAGCAGAGTCCAGGGTACCTAGGACTCTTCCCTCAAGAGTTTGATCCAAATCAAACTCTATCTTAACCAAATCTAGGGATCTCCAAATACCACCAAATTTGACACACCCAAAGTATGACTCAAGCCCTATCACATACCCAAAAATCAAAGAAAAAGAGTTTCTAAAAAAATTTTTTGAAGACTTTGATTTTGTGACCCTTAATTCTCTCAATTAGGTCAACTATTGACCCTAGTCCAATTGCATTTCAGAATGAATTTATTTCTAGAATTAATCTAACTTGGACAAGTTCCAACCAGATGAAAATAAATCTATTTATAATCTAGAGATGAGTTAAATTAAATTTAACTCAATAGAGATAGATCAGAAAAACTATAGAAGGAGAATATTAGGCTCAATCATTTGCTAACATGATTTTCTTAAATCTGATTGGATCTAATCCAAATCAATCGAACTAAGTAAGCCTAATTGATCACATCTAGATTCAATCTCTTATTTATATGATCTAGTTAGGTTCAATTCTATATGGTAATGGGATATGTCGCGATCTCTATCATCGACATCATTGAAATATCTTTCGATGGATCAAAACTTTTCCAATTCACATAATTAGAATGATCAATCATCAAGATCATTCTAATTGCTTCCAAAATTCAGCAGTGACACCTAGCAGTATATGGTGGCAATCCATCAGAACTAAAAGCAAACCTCTCCGTGCAGCTACCTATGTGATTGGATTCTTTTATCTTGGGCCCCAACAGGATTAGGGTTAACGTGAACTCATCAAACCCAACATCCATCATATGAATTAATCATTCGATTCGTATCCAATGTGAAATCCTAATAGAAACTTTTTTTATCATCTTCACACTACCATGGCCATGGGCTTAAGAACTCGATCTCATGATCATCATAGGACTACTCCTCATCTACCGAGATAGATAGATCCCCTATTGGTGCAATCCAATTTCTACAATGAGCATGCTATAGCTAACATATACCTCAGAATTTTGAATGGCTAGGAGATCGAGTTATGGCATAGTCAAACTATAACACCTTCAAGATGAACTATCGATGCACCTTAGATCAAAAAACCAGACACACCACTGCAGCATCGAGCCAATCATCGACGAGAAAGTAGACTTCTTTATGAGTGCTCGAGATGGTCACGCTCAGTGCCCTCATTTTCTAACGAGTACTTGTACTCTTTCTTCAGTGTCTCTATATCATAGACTTAAGACTCATCTATCCTAAGAAAGCAATCGTATATCAACCTTTTGGATTGATCACCATCCTCATAATGATCCTATGGTCAGGAGCAATTTATGAGTTAATTATGAAAATTCATATCTTGAATTTTTAGCTCTTAAAAATTTGAATTGTCACTATCATTAACTCATAGGATGTATCATAGACACTTTAAATACACACTGTGATAGAAAATAACCCTTTTATTAATTTATAGTCAAAATTATAAAATTATCCTTAAAAAGGTATTACAAGGGTTTAGCCAATCTAACTTCTAGGGCACACATCTAATAGTGGGAGGGTCTTCTTCTAGTCATCAACCCTTTAAGAAAGGAAAGAAGAATAAGAAAAAGAAGAATAAGAAGGTGCAAGATCATGTTGGTACATCAATGTAGGGCTACACCAAGAAATCCAAGCCTGATAAGAGTCAAAAGGTGTGCTTCTATTGTAAGAAGCAGAGGCACTAAAAAAGAAACTGGCCTCAGTACATTGCCTTCCTTGACCTTAATAGGCTGAAGAAGAAGCAAACTATTATTGGAAAAGGTATTTATATAATAATTTCTTACAATTTCTTAATTTATGATATTACTGATGGGGTATTAGATACCGAAAGTTCTTATCATATTTGCAATTCATTGCAAGATTTATAGATCAGTAGGAGATTTGAAGAAAGTGAGAGATTCCAAAATGTTGGAGATAGAAGACCAATTCCAGTTCTAGAATTAGGAATCATAAAGCTTGTATCTGAGTCTCGTACTATTATTCTTAGTGAATATCACTTTTGTCCCAATTTTTTATTGAACTTTATTTTTGTAGGTCTTTCAAAAAAGTTAATTATAAAATTTTAATAAAAAAATTTTTATAATATCATTTTGAATGGTGTTGCAATTTTTACTAGATATTTAAATAATAGAATCTATTTCTTATCACAACCTATTAATATGGTCTACTCTACTGGCAAACATCCTAGAATAGATAATATGTCTAATATCTATCTTTGGCACTATAGACTAGGTTATATTAACAAGAACAGAATAAATAGGTTGACTCAAGAGGAAATCCTCAAAGTCAATGATTATGAATCACTTCAAACCTGTGAGTCATATCTTCTTGGAAAAATGACCAAGTCATCTTTTACTGAAAAAAGTAAAAGAGCCACTGAGCTTTTAGGTCTAGTACATGCTGATATATGTGGATCTGTTGGTGTAGAAAATAGTGCTAATATCGGAGTTCTCTAGAGCTGGAGAAGAAGAGATCACCGACGAGACCTGTAAGGCAAAATCTTGATCAAAGGTGGGTGGCTCCGATAGAACCCTCCGATGATCAAGTTTGATTTTTGGCCAATAAGAATGGATTACTTAAGAGAATTTTCATATAGTAGAGAGCTTAGAAAAGAAGACGTATCTAGAGGGTCCCTTTTATAGGCAAAGCTCATAATAGAATGCTGGTATGCCATTTAGGCCACGTGGACTTTGTTACGAAAAGTGGACTGTAATTTATCATGATTTGTAGGTAGTTGAGTTTCATTTATTAGAGTTCGGATGAGAGGTCAGAGGCTTCTATGCCTAGTGGCAAGTCATTCTTGTTGGGATGGAGAATTCAAAGTTTGACTGGTTGAACTCGAAGGTTGGTTTCCAAGTAGCTATGATGAATAATATTAAGACTGCTTTTGATAGCTTCCAAGAGTTTGACCACCTTCAGAGTTGGTTGAAAGTAGATGTGGACATTTAGACTAGAGGTCAGAGAGGAAACGATAAAATCTTCAATGAGGATTATAGCCAAGCTTTCTTGAAGGAGCTTGACCAGGACAATAGAGACTCGAGATCGACTAGGTGCTGAGGTGGGTGAATGTTAAGACTCTAGGCTTCTTACGGGTGTTGCTTTAGCTACATTCAAAAGTTTGGCTACCTTCAAGATCGGCTTTTGGGGGGAAGTTCGAACTTATGTTGATGGCAAAGTCCTTTCATTGACTTAGGTTCACCTGGTCGAGGTCCTTAGTGCAAGAGTGCCAAGATCTACCATTCATAGGGTGGAGTAGAAGAATTTAGTTGTAGAGAAATTCGGCTAGAGAGAAATTTGACTAGAGAGAAATTTGGCTAGAAAGAAATTTGGCTGGAGAGAAAATCAGCTAGCTGAGGTCACTAGTTTTTGAGATTGACGAGATCTTGTTATCCTAAGAATTGATTTTGATGACTATAAAATATTTAATAGAAGTACTAATGATTTTTGTCTTTGAAAAAAATTCAAAAATGTATTTCAGGTCATACAAGAATTTTTAAATTGATAAAAATGCTTGAAGAAGGCAAAGCTTCAATTTTATCAAGTTGGAGATCAAAACAAAGTTATTTGAAAGTCTCAAGAGTATTAGAGAAGAATTTGGAACCTTTGGAGGCTATTTGGAAGGTTTTGGAAGTTGAATTAATAACGATGCCTAGAGAAGGTCAAAGCTATCATTTCATCAAGATGAAAATCAAGATAATATTTCATAGAAGCCTCAAAAGCATTAGAGAAGAGTTTGAAATTTTTGGAGGCAATTTGGAAAGATTTGGAAGTCAAAAAATGAAGAAAAACATGTTTGGATAAAAAGAGTTGACCCCTACGTAGATCCTTTTTAAAAAGGATTGCTTGGCACGCTTGTTTTTGAGTGGCACACAAAAATGGCCGACCTTGGGGTCGACCCCTTGCTAGGGACTGACCCATGGGTCGACCCCTGCTATTTTGCCACCCAAAAATAGAAACTATTATTTCTATTCTGCCACAGAGGTTGACCCCTATGCCAGGAGACGATCCTAGGGTCAACCCCTACGACGGAAACTTCCATAATGGCTAGTTTTCCTGGCTATTTTTAGTACATTAAATGTCTAATAAATGCTCTACAATGGCTCTAAATAGCTACTAATCATTCTCTAGCTTTGATTGAAGGTTTAAAAGGCATTCAAAAGAAAGGTAAGTGTATTGAAAGAAAAATTCATTCAAATTGTAAGCTCCATTAAATATCTAAGAAAAAGAAAAAAAAGGAGAGGAACCAAGCTTCAAAATCAGAGGGCTTTCAAGAGAAATTATCTCCATCATCTTCTACATCCTTTCAAGCATTAAAAAGAGAAATTGAAGCATCATTTGAGCAATCTAACATCAACTTCTTCAAGCTTCAAAAGTTCTAATTTTTATTTTCTATTTTTGTATTGAAACTTATACTTGTATTTTTATTTCTTTATATGTTTCTTTGAGAAAAAGAAACTTGGGGTTTAGGCCGATCCAAGCCCATAATTAGATGTTGTATAGGTTTTAGTTGGTGAGCCTAGAAAATCAATTAGGTTTGTTTGTAAGACCAAAAAAATAAACACACTATAATCAAGGGAGAATTATAGTAGAACTCCCAATGAAAGCTTGAAGAGTGGATGTAGGAGCAGGTTGCTCCTAACCACTATAAATTTTTACATACTTGTGTTGTGACTTCTTTTCTTGTATTATTTACTTATAATTCTTACTTAGCTTAGTTTTAATTCTTGTTTAGCAATATATATGCTTTAATTTCGCTGCTACAAATTGCTATCATCATATAATCTCTTAAGTTGATTTAATTAGAAGCACATAATTACCATAGAGTTTAATTTGATAAAAATTTTATAGGAACCTAATTCATCCTCCCCCTCTTGGGTTGCAACCTTTGGGCAATAAGTAGTGTTGGGGATAAATCCCGCTCCCGCCGAAGTCTAGCCCGATGCTCGGCCCAATGCAACCAGTAGCCGCAGAAGAGCTTTAGCGCCAAGCGCCAGGCCGAGCCCCTACCACGGCCGAACTGCCTAGAGGCCGAACTCCCCTGCGCCAAGGTCCGGGCCGAACTACCTAGCTGCCGAACTCCCCAGCGCCAGGCTCCGGGCCGAACTCCCACCGCCAGCCGAACTTCCTGACGGCCGAGCTCCTTGGACTCCAAGCAGCAGGACTTCTTCGGGAGACGGACTCCTCCCAGACGCCCGTTCGGCCACCCGAGCTCCTCCCGGGTTTTCCTTTCGGACCGACTCCAGGCGAGCCCAGGCGGACCGAACCCCTTCGGACCGACTCCAGGCGGTCGAACTCCTCGGCAATCGTCCCTCGGCCGAACTCTACAGATGGCCGACCCTTCAGCCAGCCGAGCTCCTCCCGGGTTTCCCCTTCGGCCGAACTCTGTTACAAGTCCGAACTCCTCTGGACGAACTGTCGCCTGCAATAAGACCGGACGGCGCCTTCCTCTCCGTACCGGACTCCATGCGGCCCACGACTCGCCAGTATGGCTCCCACGATCCACCGGACGACGCCTTCCTCTCCGTACCGGACTCCATGCGGCCCACGACTCGCCAGTATGGCTCCCACGATCCACCGGACGACGCCTTCCTCTCCGTACCGGACTCCATGCGGCCCACGACGTGCCAGTATGGCTCCCACGATCCACCGGACGATGCCGTCCTCTCCGTACCGAACTCCATGCTGCCCGATGACTCTCTGCCAGACGGCATGGCCGTCACCATCAACTAAGCTCCGCTATAAAGGGACCCCTCCAGATATGCCAAGGCTAAGCTCTCTGATCTCTAAGCTCTTCTCCTCTTCTCTAAGCTCCGGAACTCATTCCGAGCACTCCATTACTGTTGGCCAGAGCTGACTTGAGCGTCGGAGGGTCCTGCCGGAGCCACCCCCCACCGGCTCCGGACGGGACTTTATTTTGTAGGTCCCCGGCGGCGACCTTGGCGTCCTCGACTCCAACGACCTTCGGCGATGACCAGTTTCTGCACCAACAGATTGGCGCTAGAGGAAGGGCCCGAACCTCCGAGGTTCCCCTGTTCTTAAAGGAGTGCTCGGCGACGATTTCCTTCCCCTGCTCCGGATCTCTCTTCTCCCTCTTCAGGATTCCTTTTCTGGAGAGAAAAATGCCCCCCAGAAGAGCCTCGACCCAGAGGTCGGCAGCCTCCGCGGCCCGATCCCGTTTGGGTCCGTCCGCTCCCACTCCGACCTGGCAACACGGGCCCGCTCCGTACTCGCGGTAGATGCGGAGCAGTTCGACCTGCTTGCCCAGCAGGTCCGCGATCTTACGGAGGCAGTGCAGGCAGTGTAGGCCACGCATTCGCGGGGTCCGGCACCCGCTCAACCAGCGCGGGGTTCCCCAGAGCCCTGGAACCCAGTCCAGGAGCGACCGATGTGGGCTACCCGACCTCCGGTCCTCGGGAGAGAAGGGCAACCGGCAAAGAGCCCCAGCTTGGACCGCGGCTCGACCCAGGGAGAGGCTTCGCACCTATTCTGCGAGAAGACCTTGGGGATTAAGGATCGCAAAGATTTCCTGGATCAAAGGCTCTTGGAAATGGGCCGACGCATAGAAGAACTTTGTCATACTCCTTCCTCCCGCGGTAATGATATTTGCACTGACCCTCCTTTCTCACAGAAAATTATGCAGGAACAGGTACCGCCGAACTTTAAGCTCCCACATTTTGAAAGCTACGATGGGACCACCAACCCGGTCGACCATTTGGAGGCCTTCAGGACGACGATGTTGCTCCATGGCGCGCCTGATGCCATTTTGTGTCGGGCTTTCCCCTCTACTCTCAAGGGAGCGGCCAGGAATTGGTACTCGGCGCTTAAGCCGGGCACCATCCTATCGTTTGACCAAATGAGTCAACAATTTGCGGCCCACTTCGTCAGCAGCAGACGGCCGCGCAGAGGCTCGGATTCCTTGTTGGCCATCAGGCAAAAAGAGGGGGAACCCATCCGGGCTTACGTCACCCGGTTCAACGCTGCCGCGCTGGAAGTTCGGAACCTAGACCAATCAGTCGCTATGGCCGCCCTCAAGGGCGGCCTTCAGAAGAACGACCTGTTGTTCTCCCTGAAAAAGAAATATCCCAGGGATTTCGCTGACATGCTAGCTCGGGCCGAAAGCTATGCCCGGGCAGAGGAGGCTTTTGAGGCCAAGGATAATGAAGCTCGCGACAAGCGACGAATAGGTAGAGCGGGAAGGCCCGCCGAAGAGAGAAAGTGCACCGAAGCTTGGCCGCGCTCCCGGACTCCCCCTGGTCGCGGGCGAGCCCAAACTCCACCTCGAAAAAAGCGAGCGAAAATGTCCTGTTAGGAATAGGAGGAGAGCCTCATCCTGACATGAGCAAAGTCGAAGGCCCCATTCACGAAGGACGGGATGGGGGGAGAAGCTCGGACGACGGTCCGGATGTGCCCCCACAGCCCGTTAGGAACAGGAGGAGAACCTCATCCTAGTGTGAGCAAAGTCGAAGGCCCCGTTCATGAAGGACGGGATGGGGGAGAGAGCTCGGACGACGGTCCGGATGTGCCCCCACAGCCCGTTAGGAACAGGAGGAGAACCTCATCCTAGCGTGAGCAAAGTCGAAGGCCCGTTCACGAAGGACGGGATGGGGGGAGAAGCTCGGACGACGGTCCGGATGTGCCCCCACAGCCCGTTAGGAACAGGAGGAGAACCTCATCCTAGCGTGAGCAAAGTCGAAGGCCCCGTTCACGAAGGACGGGATGGGGGGAGAAGCTCGGACGACGGTCCGGATGTGCCCCCACAGCCCGTTAGGAACAGGAGGAGAACCTCATCCTAAGCGTGAGCAAAGTCGAAGGCCCCATTCACAAAGGACGGGATGGGGGGAGAAGCGAGGACGACGGTCCCGAATGTGCCCCCACAGCCCGTTAGGAACAGGAGGAGAACCTCGTCCTGACGTGAGCAAAGTCGAAGGCCCCGTTCACCTGAAGGACGGGATGGGGGGAGAAGCTCGGACGACGGTCCGAATGTGCCCCCACAGCCCGTTAGGAACAGGAGGAGAACCTCATCCTAACGTGAGCAAAGTTCGGTCCAAGGCCGAGCCCCAGAGTCTACGGACAAGCTTCGCTGCAGAAGACGAGGTCTCCTTCGGACCTCAGCTTCAACTTCGGTGTCAGCATCAGCGGGAGATGAGATCTCCCCCAAGCGATCGTAACCTTGACTGCAAGAGAGGAGGTCTCCCCCGAATCGACTTCGGATTGATGAAGGCAATGTCAACTCCGACCCTGACCACGGGGGGCGACATTGACTCCGGCCTCAACATCAGCTTCACCAATTTTGGCTGGAAACGAGTCCCACTTCAACTCCAAACATCGACTAGAGACAAGGTCTCCCCCGGGCCCCGGTTTCAACTTCGACGTCAACATTGGCTGGAGACGAGACCTACACCCGAGCTTCAGCTGCAGACGAGCACGGGGCCTGGAAGAAGGACTTCGACAGTCGCTCTGTTCCTGGTACTCCCTTCCTTCGAAGCTTCGAACTCGGGAGTGGGGGGCTACTGTTGGGGATAAATCCCGCTCCTGCCGAAGTCTAGCCCGATGCTCAGCCCATAATGCAACCAGTAGCCGCAGAAGAGCTTTAGCGCCAGGCGCCAGGCCGAAGCCCCTACCACGGCCGAACTGCCTAGAGGCCGAACTCCCCTGCGCCAAGGTTCGGGCCGAACTACCTAGCTGCCGAACTCCCCAGCGCCAGGCTCCGGGCCGAACTCCCACCGCCAGCCGAACTTCCTGACGGCCGAGCTCCTTGGACTCCAAGCGGCAGGACTTCTTCGGGAGACGGACTCCTCCCAGACGCCCGTTCGGCCACCCGAGCTCCTCCCGGGTTTTCCTTTCGGACCGACTCCAGGCGAGCCCAGGCGGCCGAACCCCTTCGGACCGACTCCAGGCGGTCGAACTCCTCGGCAATCGTCCCTCGACCGAACTCTACAGATGGCCGACCCTTCAGCCAGCCGAGCTCCTCCCGGGTTTCCCCTTCGGCCGAACTCTGTTACAAGTCCGAACTCCTCTGGACGAACTGTCGCCTGCAATAAGACCGGACGGCGCCTTCCTCTCCGTACCGAACTCCATGCGGCCCACGACTCGCCAGTATGGCTCCCACGATCCATCGGACGATGCCTTCCTCTCCGTACCGGACTCCATGCGGCCCACGACTCGCCAGTATGGCTCCCACGATCCACCGGACGACGCCTTCCTCTCCGTACCGGACTCCATGCGGCCCACGACGTGCCAGTATGGCTCCCACGATCCACCGGACGATGCCGTCCTCTCCGTACCGAACTCCATGCTGCCCGACGACTCTCTGCCAGACGGCATGGCCGTCACCATCAACTAAGCTCCGCTATAAAGGGACCCCTCCAGATACGCCAAGGCGAAGCTCTCTGATCTCTAAGCTCTTCTCCTCTTCTCTAAGCTCCGGAACTCATTCCGAGCACTCCATTACTGTTGGCCAGAGCTGACTTGAGCGTTGGAGGGTCCTGCCGGAGCCACCCCCCACCGGCTTCGGACGGGACTTTATTTTGTAGGTCCCCGACGGCGACCTCGGTGGCCTCGACTCCAGCGACCTCCGGCGATGACCAGTTTCTGCACCAACAAGTAGCATCAAAGTAGGTGCTCTATTATTAATTATTGACCTAACCGTCAAGAGCTAAAGATCTTGACAATCCAAAATAAAATCTCTTTTTAATGAAGGCCATTCCTTTGATCGACCCCCACTATTTGATAGCTCAAATTATACTTATTAGTAAGCTAGGATAAAAATCTTCGTTCAAGCACATGACTATAATCTATGGAAGATTGTTGTCAATGGCCCTCACACACACAATGCATCATTTGTTAATAAAGAATCAATGCACCTAAATGTTGGGAAATGTGTTCCAAAGTCAATCGTCAGTCTATTGACGATTGTGCTGCATTATAATTATAATTAATTTATTAATTAATAAAATATATTTTTGATATTTTTCATCATAAATTTTCATCTTCTAACAAACTTCATTATTGTGATAAAGTCCTTAAAACTATTTAGGTTCAATAAAGAGAGAATTTATCAATTAGTTCTTAAAACTATTCATGATCAAATGATAGGTTGTTAACAAGGATGACAGTGGCTATCAAGCATAGATCAATGTATGCTATATAGGTTGGTTGTCCTCTTAACCAAGGAGTATGAAGATACTAGTATTGCATACAGGTGAGATGTAGGGGTACATCATCATTGAACATGATCAAGTCTAGAGCATCTACTGTGGAGAATGTCTCTGATGGGATATAGATATAAGTATCCCTTAGACCTGAGATCACCTCAGTGGCTTGCAAGCAACTCACTGTGCTTTGGTACCAAACTAACTAAATTTTTAATTTAGTAACGAAAAGCTTCTAGGCACAATCAAGTACTTATAAAGTTGGTGTGTAATCAAGATAGAATTGACCACTCCAAGAGTTGAAGAAGAATGTATCACTGTATTTCAATACAGCAAAACTTTGGTCAGAAAAATCCATGAGATTTTTGAAATACAATGTGGATAGCTTAATCAAAATTGATAATTGAACTTTGAGGTGTCCTACAAGCATTTTGATCAAGGGGATGAATTATATGGAAACTATATCCACATGGATTTTAAAGATATTGTTCTATATATTCGACCTATCCGACCATCGGGTACCATTGCTAGATGGTCACTTCAACTAGTATAGAAATTTATTCATATGCTATCAATTTATGTTTGGACCTATGGGGTTACATACATTAGAGTTTATGATTTGATCAGATAGTTGATCAATGATTGATAATCGTTCTAAGATTAAACGATCAATATGATTGATGTTTAACCTAGTATAAATGTTGCAAGTGGATCGATTAGCAATTTGATTGCTAATTAGCTTAATTTGATTAAGCCAAAGAATTGAGATTAAGTCTAATTAAATATAATTTAATTAAATTTGATTTGGGCTTAATTGAATCAAGTCTATTTGGTTTATTGGATGAGCCAAGTGTAAGGAAAAACTAGTCCTAGTTCAACTAGGACTTGGGTCAACCCAATTTTTTAATTTGATTAAAAATTAAATTAAATTTTAGTTTAATTTAATTAAGTTTTTAATTAGATTAGGGCCTAATTTAATTGGGTTGAGTTACTTTTGGCTTGATTTGGTTTGAGAAACCATATTTGACCAAGTCAAATATGGAATCCTAATAAGACTAGGATCCATCTTGCTTGCGCCACCTATATCCCACGCCCCCATGCCCTTTTCTCTCTTGATTTTGGTGACAAATCTCCTCTCTCCCTAATCATCATGCATGCCCACCCTTTTCCTTTATTTCCTATATGGCATTAAGTTGTGGACCAGGTCAATAGATGGAAAGTTTTTGAAGTTTTTTGGACTCTATATGATAGAATCCCAACAAACTTGGTCTCTTCCCATGTGTGCTGCCCCACCCTGATTTCTCCTCTAATTTTCATGGTTAAAAGAAGAAATTTTTATGCGCCTACCCTAGTGGTCCATGCCTAAAATAAAGGAGGGGGCACCCAAGTGTTGGGCACCCCAACAACTTGCCATATGTGTTCTTACCTTGTGTATGAATTTGACCCAATGAAAACTCTTCCATATCTCTTTATAAAGAGATCTTTTTGGAGTAAATTTTATACTAATTCTAGACCATTGAGAGGGCTGTTGGACATGTGAAAATCAGAGAGAGAGACTCTTGGGGAATGGGGATTTCATAGATATCAATCTAGGTGTCTAGGTGAGAGAAAAGGGAAGAAGAAGAGGGTCTTCTTCTAGGATCTTTTGCTCTTCCTTTCTCCTCCTCTTTCATAAAGATTTTTGAGGGTTGTTTTAGATCAAAAATATTTTTTTCTTCCTTCTAATTTTTGGAATATCCAAGTCTTAAAAAAGGAAGCACCGGATCGACCATCAAAGAAGGATCAACATGGTACTAGCATACTGTGCTAATTTTCTGCTTCAAACTTCTGATAGGGCTTCATGGACTCATCTGGACATCTCTTAGAGGCAGACATGTGTGTGGCTTAGAGCTTTATCTTTTAGCTTGGATCAGTAAGTTAGAACATCTAATTATATAGATAATATAGATCTGATCTATTATTACATACCTGTATTAAATATAGTATAGATTCATATTGATATGATCAACATATTTTTCTTTCTAATATTTTCAATTTTTGATTTAATCTTATGCTATAATAACATAATAAGATCTTAGATCTCAAAATTTTCTATTTTTTATGAATAAATTTTAATTTATTTTAGTCTTTCTCTGCCTAATCTTGAAAAAGTTTCAAGATCTAGTCCTAAAACCC
The DNA here is from genome assembly GCA_006176705.1 of Cocos nucifera. NCBI lineage: Eukaryota > Viridiplantae > Streptophyta > Magnoliopsida > Arecales > Arecaceae > Cocos > Cocos nucifera. Next base: position 203,975 of record QRFJ01001468.1, on the reverse strand, counting down.
TAGATATGGTTTCTTCAATTAGTATCAGAGCCTAAGTTGATTATTACATGATTATATATGCATATTTAGATTATTTATTAGATTATATCTAATTTATAATCTAATTATTAAATCTAAAATTAAAAATCATGATCACACGAACTGATTATAAGGTTATCCTGCTATAAGATTTATCCTTTACAGTGGAGAGGTTGTCCTAGTTTGTATAGATCTATTTCTTATCATAAATTTATTAGATATAATCTAATCATATTTATGATCTATTAGATTTAAAAGAATTTTAGATTTAAAACTAAAAGTTTTAGATTGCACAGACTGATTATAAGGTTGTCCTACTGTACGATTTACCTCTTATAGTGGAAAGTTTGTCCTAGTACATGCTGATCTAAAACATTGATCATAAAATTTTAGATTAGATCTAAAATATTTTATAATCTAATTAAAAATATTTTAATCTAATTTTAATTATCATAAATATATCAGATTTGATTTAAGATAATTTATGATTGATTGGAGTTGAAACTGTTTCAATTACATGAACCTATTTAGATTAGATCTAAAGTAGTTTCATGCTTGTCTTACTTGTATGTTGATTATGAATCAAACATGCAACTTGGTTAGTAGAACCATATAGTAAAAATATTTTACAAACATGAAAATTATTTTTGAAAAGTCGAATCCTAATTCTCAGTCCAAGACTTAATTAAGAATTAAGAATTATTTGATTAGGATCTAGGATTGTGAATTGAAGATCCTAAGACACAAATTATAACACATTGGGTTAAATGGGTTAGTAGGGATTAGGTCCATTAATTGAGTTAGACTTAGGGTTAGATCAAAGAATGGACTTAATTAGAGAATTAACTAAATCTAATCAATTATTATCTTAGATTAGATCAATGATTCTCTAAATCAGTTACAATAGTTGTAGTTGATCATGTCCATCTTTTTAACGAGACCCAAGATGAACTTAATTCTTGGCTATGCGGTCTAGCATAAACTATTAGGTTGATTCAATCAAGACTAATTAAACCAGTTGGCATCTAAGATAAATCAGACCGGTGGTCTTTTGATAATTATCATAAATTATTGAATAAAAATATTAAAATATATATTAATTTAATACTTATTTAAAAGAATTGATATTTTTATGAATGTTTTATCGAAAAGAAGCCTACCAATATGAAAAGCTTGATTTATGGATTCCAAAGCAATAAATTTTACTCAAATTCGAAGCTAAAACGAAAAAAGTTATGAAGTCCATAAGTTTAATAATAAAAAAATAATAAAAAAATATATTCCGATGTGCACAGTGGACCAACCGACTGGTCCATGGAATAGGCATAGACTGGCCAGCTCAGTAGGTATGGCAATCGGTCATGCCACATGGCGAACCTAGACTGCTAAGAGGTCTATAGATTTTTATTGCATGGCGTACAAGGTTATTATCGTCATTTTGGGTGATGCGACAGTAGTTGGTTAGTGGACGGTCCTCTACGCACCCAATCCACGATGGTCCATGGGAACAACTTTGGCACGATTCTAATGGTTCATGATGCATAGCCGGACTAAGATTCCGATGGATAGGGCAATTTCTGGGTTTGATTCAAATTTTCCAAGCATCCAATGCGTGATCCGATGGCCGAAAACCATCCTGGCTTTGATCCGATGGTCCAAAAATGATCTAAGAGGATATGCGGTGGATCTATGATGGATTTCAGCCCTTTTGATTAAGATCCAATGGCTAGAACTATTTTAAGTGATTAAATTCGATCTGGACTCTAATTTGAACTTGATAAGGATCCAAAAACTCATGATTTTCTCCTCTATTTAATCCCCTATATGCCAGAAACTGAATAGAGACCCCTCTTGAGGGAAAATAGGCCCTTCAAGCTCTCTTTTCTCTCCCTTCTCTTCTTCTCTCCTTCTTCTTTTGTTCTTTTTTTTTTCTTTCTTTTTCTTTTCTTTTTTTTATTCTAGGAGATTCGAAGATGCCTAAGGCTAGCAGATCATTGATCATGTCAGGATAGAGGTCTTGTGTCTAGAGGAGTAAGGAAAGTCTTCCAAGCATGAGAATTCATAATTTAAACCTTATCTTTCTTTTTATTGGATAATAAAATTTCTTCATCTTTTACATGCCTTTCTTATTTTATGCTTTATAGTTCTTATAATTTATAGCTAAAGAGATAGATTGTGATCATGGAAAAACGATATGTACTCAAGTTAGAATAAATTATATGATTTATATTTTAATATTTAATTTCTTATAATTTATACCTAAGAAGATAGATCATGATTGTAGATAGATATGATTTGTACTTAGATTAGGATGAATTATAGAAATTAAATCAAAATTATGTTCTTTGATTGCATGATCTAAATAGTCTATGTCCGTGAGATAGGTCATGATCGTGTTAGATATGGTCCATACTTGGTAGAATAGGTTATGTTAGAATCAGATCAAGAAAACATACATCTTATAAGATTGCATGTTAACAATAGAAAGATTACATGAATAAATTACAAACTTGAATATTAGAAGATGGAACTAAAATCCTAGGCAATTTCTCTTCTTTAATTAATTCTAAAAATTTTAATTAATTAAGTATTTACTTTCTTATATATTAATTTGCAAAAATCTCAATTAGTTCTCTTTAACCTACTTCTTTAATTTTTTACTTAATAAATTAATTTAATTTTTTAAAATTTAAACATAAATTAGCCTTGAATCTCCAAGAAAATCGACATCCAACTCACTATTGCTCTAATCAATAGGAAGATCGATTTTTATTTTTATTTGATATTCTAATGACAAGCAATCAAATTTTTGTCACCATTGTTGGGGATTGTAGCACGGTTGCTTTAATTAATTAAAAATTAATTAATTAATTTTAAAAATAATTATTTTTTTAAAAAAATTATAAATAAAAAATAAAAAAATTTTATTGCTCTTTAATTTTATTTAGTTTATTACTCTCTTTTATAACTGATTTATTGCTTTCGATAATTTAGATTTTTTCTATTTTTTAAGACTTAATCACTTGAACTTACTTTCTTTTGCAAAATCAAATAAATCAAAAAACTTAAAATATACCCATAAAAAGATAAAATCATAAATCCTAAAAAATTACTGACATCTCATAACACTTAATTAATTTACCAAAATCAAAAATAGAATATAAAATTAATTTTTAATATATTTGAACATCTTATTTTATTTGCATTGTATATCCATAATATACTTTAAGGGCATAACTCATTAAACAAGATAAGATGGGTATTTAATCATCCTTCCTTAGCCCACAAACCACCATCCTTCATATTGCATTAATCTAAGTCTTTTAATTTAAAATCAGTTAGATGTTAGCCCTAAAAAATTTAAGCTTATTAGGATAAGAAATCCTAAGAATTGGACCGGATTAGGGTTAGTCAGTTCGACTGATGTCTAGGCAAGTGATTCAGAGACTGCATCTCGAAGGAAGGTGGTTACTTAATTGATTCTATTAGCTTATCTGGCCAAGACAATTGGTGTCTAAAAAAAATAATGGGGGGACTCCCACCGACCTTACACTTACCTAGCCAGTTGAGTGGCTGATTCTTTACTTGGAGTGCTTGAAGGTGATCTTGATAGTTAGGAGCTATCTAGATCTAGATTAACCCTAGGACAGACAGTCCATCCTTGCCTAACTTGTTTGCCATTACAAATTCAAACCACTAATTAAAATAATTTTATTTATCATCCTTAGATCTAGGATCCTCTAGGCTCTTATTTGTAGAATTCTCTCTCCTCATTTTTTTATTCTTTTAAATAAGATAAAATAAAATAAAGAACAATCCAAGATGGATCTCAAGAGTAGAGTGGATAAGCTGTTCCATAAATTAGATCATCTAATAGCCAATAGTAATACTTCTAATCCTTCTTTTCTTCCTACACAATAAGTTTATGCAATTTATTCGAGCCCCACCCATTATGCAAATGAATACCCATACCAATTTCCTGAGTATATGTATGAGCAAGTTTATTAAGATCAAATCTAACTAGCCTATAGACCAAAAAATAACCAATACATTAATACTTACAATCCAAGCTGGGGGGCTTAACCAGATTTTTTATGGCAATCACAACCAGTGATTACCCTGGTACCATAAGGACCCACATTCATGGATGTACATTATAATATGCCCTATCCAAATTATCAAATCTCTCTAAATAACAATAAGTTAACTTTTGAAGAGAGAATTCAGTAAGCATTAAAAGAGCTAGAACTTATCAATCAGACAGTTCAACAGACCTTTAACTCCTATATGCAAAACTTTAAAGAACTAAAGAAGCGATCACCTACATTCAATCAGCAGGAGCAAAGAAAGTTGCCCAGTCAGTCCAAGGGTGATCTTGAGGGACCATACATGGCTAAAAATTTTAATATTCTTATAACTTTTGTTGAACAATCAATTAAAATTCTCAAAAGTAATATGGTCATAGAACAACCCTGCAAAACTGAAAAATCCTTTTAGACCATATAATTGAGAAAAGAACATATAGGAAAGAACCAGAATGGTGGAAAAAACCAATTCCATCATCTTACTCATATATGGACCCATTTCCAAGTACCTTAGAATCACCTAATCCTTTTAATGGGGATGGACCTACTAATGAGATGATGGATTTAATAGAGACTTTCCAAGAATTACATGTGAACAACACATTAGAAGAAGCTTCACCCATAATTCTTTTCGAAGATTCCTTAAATTCTTGTTTGGCTCATTATCAGGTGGATAATTTTGATGATGATGGGTATAATACAGAAGTAATGGAACAAGTAGATACACCCTACTCTGAAACTACCTCACTTGAGCAACCACCTAGCCCACTAATAGTTTTCTTATTAGAACTACCAACTGATCAAGAATTGAAACCACTTCTTGATGAATCTACTGACACACTATTAGTGTTACCTATATGAAAAAACTAACTTATAGGTATTCTAAAAGCACATAAAGAAGCTATTGGATGGAACATTGCTGATATGAGAGATAATGATTTTAAAACTGATTTTTCTATATTCAGTACTACTTTTGAGGATAGCCTACAAAATTTATCTACAATATTAAAATGATGTATAGAGACAGATTTAAAATTGACTTGGAAAAATTGTCATGATTTAAATCATGAAGAATTGATGCCTAGTTATATTAGACCCGAAAAAGGGATTATGGACGATTAGACTATAGTTGAAGTAATCTCTAAACCACCACCCCTAATTTTGGTCCAACAAACACAATTTCTTCCTGATTGTCATAAAAACTTTAATAATTTTATATTTGGTACAATATGCTTGCTCAAAATACTTTATTGATCCAAGCTATACTTAATCGCCAAAAGGTATTCCATGAACATTTTACTGCCATGATGACAAGACCTACTGATTGGCCCAATCTTTTTAGAACTTTGAAGGATGGGCTAAAGTTGATTATACCTAAAACTCCTTCATAAGGTCCGGCTGAAGACGTTAAGCTTAGTGCTTACTACGAGGCAACCCAGATTTTTGCACTTATTTTCTTCTTTTCTCTTTTTAGTTTACTTTTCTTTTAGGATTAAGTTGGGGGGTGAACTACAAACCCAAGCTAGAAGAACAAATAAACCTCAGGCCGAGACTAGAAATAAATTAAGTCAGGTGAACTCTTTTCTTATTATTTTTGTCATTTATCACACTCTATTTTCTTTCCTTCATTAAGGATAATGAAAATTAAGTTGGGGGGAAGGCTAAATAAAAAATTTTAAGTCCTCAAGTATGGTAATAATTAGTTCTATATACCTTATTTCATCCAGATTTGAAGTTTTTCAAGTATTTTAATTGATGATTGATTAATGATCTAGAGAATTTTTGAAATACGAAAGATTCAATTATTAAGAAAATCTAATAAATGGTCAGATCTAGAATAAACAAATTTTTGAGTAATTCTAAAACCTTATTTCTACCTATATTCAATAAAAAATCTACTTTATATGGGTATGAGTGTGAAAAAAAGAAAAAATAAAAATAAAAGAAAAAAATAAAAAAAAAATTCTAAATATTGATCTTCCACCGAGTAACCGGGTCTCATTGCCTAAGTAAGCAATGTTATTCACATCAAAAAATAGGCAATGTGAAGAAGCTTTTTATATAGTTAGTTTTAACCTATAGCCTATTTAAGTCGAGTCACTAAGCTTGAAGGATATTTTATACCTAATATCCTAAAGTGAACTGATTTGCAAGTCATTGATTCAAAGCTCGCTATAAGGATCAACTAGAATGCTTAAGAGGTTAAAACATATTTCTAGCTATAAAAAAAAATATTTCTAGCTATAAAAAAAAAAAAAAAAAAACTCAAGTCCATACTGAAAAAAGAGGATTTAAAAAGTAAAAATGGAGAATTGGTCAAAGAAAAGCTCTTAAATTTTATGTTCTTTATCTAACCACTATTTGAGATAGAATTAATAATCCGATGTATTTCTTAAATCTTTGATCAAGTATTAATTGACTTTAAGGTAACCTAAAGAAACTTTCATATCTTATCGAGTCGGTACATACTTCTAATTTTTTTTTTTACTCGAGGATGAGTAAAACTTAAGTTGGAGGATGTGATAATTATTATAAATTATGAAATAAAAATATTAAAATATATATTAATTTAAAATTTATTTAAAAAAATTGATATTTTTATTGATGTTTTATAAGAAAGAAGCCTATCAATGCGAAGAGCTTAATTTATGGGTTCCAACATAATAAATTTCACTCAAATTAAAGCTAAAATAAAAAAGTTATGAAGTCCAAAACTTTAAAATAAAATAAAAAATAAAAAAATAGTCCGATGCATGGTGGACTGACCAACCGGTCCATGGAATAGGCATAGACTAGCCAGCTCAGTAGGTTCGGCCAATCAATTCATGCCATATGGTGAACCTAGACCTCTAAGTGGTCTATAGATTTTTATCACAACGTACAAGGTTATTATCATCATTTTGGGTGATGTGGCAGCAGCTGGTTGGCGGTGGTCCTCTACACACCTGATCCATGATGGTCCATGGGAATAGTTTGGCACAATCCAAGGTTCATGATGTTGCCAGCTAAGATCCGATGGATAGGGCAATTTCTAGGTTTGATTCGAATTTTCCAAGCATCCAGTGCGTGATCCGACGGCCGTAAACCATCCTGGCTTCAATCTGATGGCTCAAAAATGATCTAAGAAGATATATGGTGGATATATAATGGATTTCAGGCCTTTTTATCAAGATTTGATGATCAAAACTATTTTAAGTAATTAAATTTGATCCAGACTCCGATTTGAGCTCGACAAGGATCCAAAAACTGCTGATTTTCTCCTCTATTTAATCCCCTATATGCTAGAAACTGAACAAAGACCCCTCTTAAGGGAAAATAGGCCCTCCAAGCTCTCTCTTCTCTCCCTTCTCTTCTTCTCTCCTTCTTTCTTTCTTTCTTTCTTTTTCTTTCTTTTTCTTTTCTTTTCTTTATTCTGGGAGATTCAAAAATGGCTAAGGCTAGCAAATCGTTGATCATGTCAGGCTAGAGGTCTCATATCTAGGAAAGTAAGGAAAGTCTTCCAAGCATGAGAGTTTGTAATTTGAACCTTGTCTTTCTTTTTATTGGACAATAAAATTTCTTCATCTTTTACATGTCTTTCTTATTTTATGCTTTATTTTTCTTATAATTTATAGCTAAAGAGACAGATCATGATCATGAAAAGATACGATCTGTACTCAAGTTAAAATAAACTATAAGATTTATATTTTAATATTTAATTTCTTATAATTTATACCTAAGAAGATAGATCGTAATCATAGATAAATATGGTTTATGCTCAAATTAGGATGAATTATAGAAATTAAATTTGAATTATATTATTTGATTGCATGATCTAAATAGTTTATGTTTGTGAGATGGGTCATGATCGTATTAGATATGGTCCATGCTCAGTAGAATAGGTTATGTTAAAATTAGATCAAGAAAACATATATCTTATAAGATTATATGTTAACAATAGAAAGATTGCATGAATTAATTATAAACTTAAATATTGAAAGATGAAACTAAAATTCTAGATAATTTTTCTTCTTTAAGTAATTTTAAAAATTTTAATTAATTAAATATTTATTTTTTTTACTTTAATTTGCTAAAATTTTAATTAATTCTCTTTAAGCTGCTTCTTTAAATTTTTACTTAATAAATTAATTTAATTTTTTTTTAAATTAAACGTAACTTAGCCTTCAATCCTCAAGAAAATTGATACCCAACTCACTACTATTCTAATCGATAGAAAGATTGGTTTTAATTTTTATTTGATACTCTAATGATAAGGAGTCATCTTTAATTGGCAGCCCCACTTACTTGACCATTTCTGATGGTGTCTAAGGCAAGCTTTGGCAGACCCTCCCTCCGATCGAACTTATCTAGTCTCTTGGTGAAATTATATTTTGATCGAATCACTTGACTAATTGAGCTGACCCATGTCAGCTAGGCAAATTAGTGTAACTAATTTAGGTGCTCCTAGACCAGCCTATTAACGATCTCCCTTAAGCTAACTTGGTGAAGTCAGTAGGAGGATCATGATAAGCAAGTTCATCTGACCTTCCCTCTTCTTTAAAAATTAAATCCTCTAAAATTATTAAGTTCCTAAAATGAAATAGTTATTATGATAACTAGATCATAGCCTTCTATTAAGTGGGTGATAATGGATCCATTAGTTGGATAATCATTGGAGGCCCAAAGGCCTGGTGCTTATCGGTTAATGAAATTATCATTCATTATATGATTTTTTGGATGCATCTTTTTAAATGATGCTTAGGTTAGCCAACCAAAGTTGGACCTAATCATTTATTGGTTTGATGGACTAAGTATGATCATGTTAATAGTTGGACCTAATCGGACCTTTTTAGTGGAGGCCAAAGCCTACTGACTAAGGATTGGGGCAAAAATTTAATTACTAGAAATTATTTAAAAAAATAATTGATTATGAACCTATCCTTAGATGTACATGGGTTGGCTAACCAAAGTTAGGCTCGTGTGCAGTCTATGTGGATTCTAGTATCCACTAAGAAATTAAGATAATTCCTCAAATTGGAGGTAGAGGCTACCAATTCGAATAAAATAGTGGAAGAATATTTTGATTAAAGTTTAAATCTTTACATTTAATAAATCAATTACTAAATAGGTTATGGTTTTTCTTTATAAGGATATGGCCACTTTCATATCGCTTCGATCATTATTGGACAATGATAAGTTGGTGGGATCCAACATCGATAGCTGGTACCAAAAGTTGAAGATAGTCCTAGAGTATGAATGGATCCTGTATGTATTGATAGTTCCTGCACTTGAGGAGCCAGCTCTCAATGCATGTGGAATAGTCAGAGACACTTATTAGAAGTGGCTCAGTGACCAACCATTATGCACTACATTATGCTGGCTGCCATAAGCAATGAGTTCAGTTGTAGATTTGAGATAGCTCAGCCAAAAGATATGCTTTAAGTGTTGGAGGATTCTTTTAGCACATCCGATGACATTGAAAAGCATAAGACTAGTTATGCCATCTTCAATGTAAGGATGCGGGATAGAGCCTCTATCATTGATTATGCACTATACATGATTGAGCTGATAGAGCGATTGAACAAGCTCGGCTTTCTCTTACATAAGTAGCTTAAAAAAGATGCAATACTGAACTCGCTGTCCAAGTCTTGTCCTCCATTCCTTACTCATTATAGAATGACAAAGCCTGAAGTTGGCTACCATGGGTTACTAGAGTTGCTTCAGAACTTTGAGAAGGATCACCAACTATACAAAGAGTTAGTGAACTTAGTGAAAGATTCATCTTCTGATTCATGACCCTTTAGGAAAGGGAATAAGAATAAGAAGAAGAAGGGTAAGAAGGTGCAAGTTCAGGCTGGGACATCTATGCAAGGCCAGATCAGAAAGATCACGCCCGATAAGAGTCAAGTTGAATGCTTCTTCTGCAAGAAGCAGGGGCACTGGAAGAGAAACTATCCTCAGTACATTGCCTTCCTAGATCCGAATAGGTAGAGAAAGAAGCAAGCAGTTGCTAGACAAGGTATTTATATGATAACTTCTTATAATTTTTCTATTTATGATTATGCTGACTGGGTATTAGATATCGGTAGTCCTTACCATATTTGTAATTCATTGCAGGAGCTGCAGGTCAGTAGAAGATTTGAGCAAGGTGAGAGGTTTCTGAAAATTAGAGATGAAAAATCAATTCCAGTTCTAACTTCAAGAATCTTGAAACTTGTATTTGAGTTTCATACTATTGTTCTTGATGATTGTCATTTTTGTACAAGTTTCTATTAGATATATGTGCCTTAGAAGCCAGAATTGGCTAACACTTGTAATACACATCTAAGGGCAAAATTATAATTTTAACTATAAATAATAAAATAGATTATTTTCTATCATAGTGTGTATTTGAAAGTGTCTGTGATACATCCCTTAATTTAATGGTAATCATAGTTCATATTTTCAAGAGTTGAAAATTTAAGATATGAATTTTCATTATTGACTCGTAAAATGCTTCCGACCATAGGATCATCATGAGGATGGTGATTGATCCAGAAGGTTGGTGTACAATCGCTTCTTTAGGATAGATGAGTCTTAAGTCTATGGTGTAGAGACACCAAAGTGAGAGTATAGATACTCACTAGAGAACGAGGACACTAAGCGTGACCATCTCGAGCAGTCATGAGGAAGTCTACCTTCTCATCAATGACTGGCTCAAAGCTATAGTGGTGTGTCTGATTCTTTGACCTAAGGTACATTGGTAGATCATCTTGAGGGTGTTATAGTTTGACTACACCATAACTTAGTCTCCTAGCCATTCAGAATTCTGAGGTGTATGTTGGCTATAGCATGTTCATTGTAGGAATTGTATTGCACCAATAGGGGATCTATCTACCTCGGTAGATGAGAAGCAGCCCTATGATGATCATGAGAATCAAGTCCATAAGCCCATGACCATGGTAGAGTGAAATAATAGAAATAGTTTCTATTAGGATTTTCACATTGGACTTGAATCGAATGATTAATTCATATGATGAAAATTAGGGTTTGATGAGATCACCTTAACCCTAATCCGATCGAAACTCAAGATAGAGAAACTTAATCACATAGGTAACTGCATCGAGAGGTTCATTTTCAATTTTGATAGGTTGCCACCATATGCTGCTAGGTGTCATTGGTAGATTTTGGGAGCAATTAGAATGATCTAGATGATCGATCATACTAGTTATCTGAATCAGAAAAGTTTTGATCCATCGAAAGATATTTTGATGATGTCAATGATAGAGATCATGACATATCCTATTACCATATGAAACTGAATCTAACTGGGTCACACAAATAAGGGTTTGGATCTGGATATCATCAATTGGACTAATCTAGTTTAATTGATTTGAATAAGATTCAATTAGGTTCAAGAAAATCATGCTAGCACACGATTGAGCCTAATGTTCTCCTTCAACAATCATTAAAAGTTATCTCGACTAAGTCAAACGTGTTTGGACTCACTCAAAAATCTTTACTTGGTCTGACTGGAGCTTGTCCAGATCAGAAAAGGGTTGTCTTAATTTATGAGATAAATTTGAGACAACACCTATCATTTTTCATCACCTGCTAAATCTTGTCTTTTGACTTTGATCAAATATTGACCTTTGACACTTAGACATCTGCCCATGTGTCATGCACCCATAGGAGAGAAGATGGGGCTTTGTCCCCTTGCTAAAAAAAAGAAAGGAAGGGGGCGCACGCCTAAGGAGGCTATGCCCAAAGAGGATGATGCCTTGAGTCTCGTACAGATGGGACTCCAGGTTGCTTCATGCTCTCTATTTGGGTGGTGCCAAAGACTCTTCTTTGACCAATCTTGGTGCCACCTAAGGAGGTTTGTGAGGGACTCTAATCTGATTAGATCAAATGATATCATCTCACCAATTAAATTTAGATCTGATTGAACAAAGAGTCATGATTGGCTAGGATGATGTGGCACTGCATGGCGCAGCAGGGTCTGTATAAACCTTGTCTGCGCCTAGGATTTTGAGTTTCTACCCTTTGCCCATGCCACATAGCCCCTCTCCCTCCTTCTCCATGCCACCCTCTACTTCTCTCTCTCTCCTCTCCATGCTCAAGAGCTTTTGGGCTCTAGTTTGGTGCGATCCAAGCAAGAGAAAGGCGATAGGAAAGGAAGAAGGTAGCACTGCTGCAAGAGACAATAGTTGATCTTCAAATGATATTTTGAAGACCTTCAACATCAGATCCATATCTAATTTTTGGAGCACAGATTGAGGAGGAAAAAATCTCCAGATCCTACCTAAGTGGTAGAGGTCCGACGCTTGTGTGGCTACATCCAGAACCTCAAGTAAACATCAGGATCATCAGAGGATAATAGGATTACCCATAATAAGGTACAATTAAATTAGATTTAATTTAATTTATTTTATTTTTATTTTATTAGATTAATAAAATTAGATTTGAAGAATTTTAGATCTAATTTGAATCTAAGAAAAAATTTTTTAAAATATTTCTCTTGATCAAATCAAGATCTGAACGAACCTGACTTGGGAAATAGGATTTTCCCTTCAACTGGTATCAAAGCAAGGTTCCATAATTATTTAGATCTAATTTTAATATAATTTTAATTTGATAATTAGATGATTTTAGATGTCACATTAGATATGATTAGATCTAAAATTAAAAATTAAAAAAATTAAATAATCTAGATCTAAGATGTATGAGATGCATGACTAGACTAGGAATAGAATTATTCTATGTGTAGTCTAAGATGATCATAATTTTAATTTAATAAATTATAATTTTATATTTTATTTATTTATTATTTGATATTATAAATATTATAATTATATTTAAAAAATAGAAAATAAATTTATTTAATTTTATTCATATGAGATATGATAGATGCATGTTTAGACTAGTTGTAGAATAGTTCTAGAAAGTTGTCTTGAGTAAATTTAATTTAATATGATCAAATTTAAATTTTATTTTTTAGATATTTATAAGATAATTTAGAGCTGAAAGCATGCATGATATGATACATGAGATATATGCAAAATATATTTTTAAGTTAGATCAATTTTTATATATGATATATGATGTAGATCTAACTAGTTTTGTAGATTTATCATATTTCTGATTAAGAAGTTTTCCTTGGCCGTCCAGTCATAAGAACAAAGTATGGTTTAAAGGCCCTCTCCTCCCATTTGAAGGGAAATCCTGATTTCTCGGTCCAGGTTCGTTCAGATCTGATCAGATCAAGAGATATATTTCAAAAATTTTTCTCTTGATCCCAATCAGATCTTGATATGTTTCAGATCTGATTCTTATTATTTTAATAAAATAAAATTAAAAGATAAATTAAATCAAATTTAATTTACCTGATCTGGGTAATCCTATTACCCTGTTGATGATCCCGTTTGCAGCGGAAGGTTCTGGATCTTAGTCACGCAAGCGCCTGGCCTCTATCGGTATCCACTCTGGTTGGATCTGGAGATCCTCTTCTTCTCTATCACACCTCCAAAAATCAGATCTGAATCTGATCTGGAGGATCTTCAAAACTCTTTTGAAGATGAGCAGTCGTCCTTTGCAGCAGCGCAGCCTTCTTATTTTTGATCGCCTTTCTTTGATCTGAATCGCACCAACCAAGGTCCAAAACTCCTTTTGGACGTGGAGAGCAAGGAAAGAAGAGACTATGGCATGGAGAAGGATGGGAGAGGCAGCCTTGGGGCATGGGGAAACTATGATCTCATCATATCTCATATCTCATACAATCTGAGTTGGATACAGGGTCTTATTTATAGACTAGCTGTGATCCAACTCCTCTTCTTCCCAACCAATCACAATCCTTTGTGAAATCAGATCTAAATCTGATTGGTGGGAATAGAGTCCCCTGGATTCCTCCTTAGAGGGTGCCTAAGACCTGTCAAAGTTGGTTCTTAGAAGAACTCTAATTGGAATCCAAAAAGGAGATGGAGTCCTTGTCCAACAAGGACTCCTAGGCGCCTCCAACTTGGGCACACGCCTAGGATGGCGTGCGCCCTTCTCCTTGCCAGGTTCTAGCAAGGGGACAGGCCCCCACCATCTCTCCAATAGGTGCATGACATGTGGTCAAAAGTCAAAGTGTCAACGGTCAACGTTTGACCAGTCAAAGGTAGACTTTTGACCAAGGTCAAAGAACAAGAAATGGCAGATGACCAAAAATGGTAGGTAATGTCTTACAAATAAGACAACCTTTTCTAACTTGGACAACCTCCTGTCAGACCACATGAAGGCCTCTGTTTGAGCACAAACTCCTTTGGCTCAGACAGGACAACTTATTTATGATAGCAAAAGAAGAACGTTAGGTTCAATCGAGTGCTAGCACGATTTCCTTGAACCTAATTGAATCTCATTTAGATCAATTGAACTAGATCAGTTCAATTGATGATCACCAGATTCAAACCCTTATTTGTGTGACCCAGTTAGGTTCAATTCTGTATGGTAATGGGATATGTCATGATCTCTATCATCGACATCATCGAAACTCCTTTCGATGGATCAGAACTCTTCTGATTCGAACAGCTAGAATGATCGATCATCTAAATCATTCTAATTGCTCCCAAAATCCACCAGTGACACCTAGCAGTATATGGTGGCAACCCATCAGAGCTGAATGCGAACCTCTTGGTGCAGCTACCTGTGTGATTCAGTTCTTCTATCTTGAGCCCCGATCAGATTAAGGTTAAGGTAAACTCGTCAAACCCTAGTCTCTGTCATATGATGTAATCATTCAATTCGAGTCCAATGTGAAAATCTAAATAGAAACTCTTTCTATTATTTCACTCTACCATGGCCATGGATTTCTGGACTTGATTCTCATGATCATCATAGGGCTACTCCTCTACCACCGAGGTAGATAGATTCCATCTTGATGCAATCTAGTTCCTACAATGAACATGTCATAGCCAACATACACCTCAGGATTCCATATGGCTAGGAGACTGAGTAATGGTGTAGTCAAACTATAACACCCTCAAGGTGAACTGCCGATGCATCTCAGGTCAAAGAACCAGACACACTACTGCAGCATCGAGTCAGTCATTAACGAGAAGGTAGACTCCCTAATGACTACTCGAGGTGGTCACGCTCAGTGTCCTCGTTCTCTAACGAGTACCTGTACTCTCGCTCTGGTGTCTCCACACCGTAGACTCAAGACTCATCTACTAAAGAGAAGCGATTGTACACCAACCTTCCGGATCAATCACCATCCTCGTGATGATCCTATGGTCAGGAGCAATTTATGAGTTAATAATGATTATTCATGTCTTAAATTTTCAACTCTTGAAAATATGAATTATCATTACCATTAACTCAAAGGATGTATCACAGACACTAAATACACATATGTGATAGAAAATAACCCATTTATTGATTTTAGTCAAAATTATAATTTTGCCCCTAGAAGTGTATTACAAGTGTCAGCCAATTCTGGCTTCTAGGGCACATATATCTAACAATCTTTACTTTAAACGATGGAGCAGTGAGTTGGAAGAGTACCAAGCAGCTGACTGTAGCTGACTCAACCACTGAGGCCGAGTACATAACTGTAAGTGAAGCTACCAAGAAAGCTATCTAGATGGAGAAGTTCATCACTAAATTGTGTATTGTTCTCAAGATTGAGAATCCAGTACCACTTTACTGTGATAGTACTAGAGTAGTTGCTCAAGCAAAAGAGCCAAGGTCTCATCATAAATCTAAGCACATTCTAAGATGCTTCTATCTCATTCATGAAATAATTGAGAGATAAGATATTATCATTGAACGAGTAGATACAAAGAACAATATAGCACACCTATTTACTAAGGCTCTACCACAGCAGCAGTTTGATCACCACCTTGGTTGTATGGGATTAAAATATAAGGGTGATTGGCTTTAGTGAAAGTGGAAGATTGAAAGGAATATGTCCTCAAGCCAATCAAAATTTGTATTTTGATGGGCTATTCTTTTATCTTCCAAACTCATATAATGACATTTTTAAATAAATAAAAGCATTTATTTCATCATATGCTGTATCTTAATTATTTATTTAAGATTATGATGAACCCCATAAATTAGGCTTATGGTTTTAGGATTATGATGAGATCATACCCATGAGACCTAAAAACTTAAAATCCTAATTTAAATATTCCTGATCGATGGAATATTGAGTTGGAGATCAATGTTTCTGATAAGACTAGCGCATTCTATGCATGCTTGATAGAGAGGATGATTGATCTCATAATCATTTATGTATGATACTAATACAAGGATGTGGATGCTCATTAGAGAATGAGTTCACTGAATTGATCCAACTTAAGAACATCTAATGGAGTCTTATCTACATGTCAATAGATGGTTCTCATAGTGGCAGTTGTGCATGTAATCCTTTAACCTGAGACTATCATAGAACCTTGTATGCATGAATCCATATTTTAGTTTATACTCATTCATGACTTAGTCATGTATGGGGTGATCTGGATATGGTGGATTGCATATGGAGGTTATGAGTAGGTTGACAAAAAATCAATCACTCGTAGTAAGAGGAGATCGCATCCTACTTGTTTCAATCGAATGAAGATATAGGAAGACTTTGATCAAAGCATGATGAAAATTAGAAATAATTTCTAATATTTCATTAATCAAATCATCATCATATGATTAATAAAAAATAAATATAAAAATGGATTTGACATGATTCTATATCCATAGTCATATTCAGGACGCAGGATGATTGAAGGATCCTGTTGTATGGTAACTTTCTACTGAAGGATATTTTTGATATTTCTATCAAAATTTTATATCCTTCATATAGACATGATACATTACTAGACGTTAATCTTATCTTGTGGATTTGATCAAATTAAAGAGTTTAATTTGATCATTAATTAGAAAGAGTTCTAATTGATCAAATTGGGTTAGCAAGTTTTGACCTAAATTGGTTTGGTTAAGTTTTAACCAAATTAGGTCAAATTGCACCTAGATCCACTGCTGGCTAGATGTAAAATCTAATGGTCATACACAAAGAAAATTGATCAAGGGTCTCATTGGATTAGATCATATTTGCAGGTTGAATATGCTAGCACATATTGCAAACCCTAGCACCTAGATTCAAATCGAGTTCCTATTTGGGCTAATTAAATTCAATTTGAGTCAAATCAAATTTGGATATTGATTGAGTTGACCCTTGGCTTGCTGACCAAGGGATTGGGTGTCATAAATAAGCAATCCATGCACTAGAAACTCTCTTTCTTTGGTGCATGGGATTTGGTCCATGTGCTAGGGACATGTGGTGCATGGATATGTTTTGACGCCAAAGTCTTCCTTAGTTTTTCACGTAAATTTTGTTACATGATTTCAGATGAAAAGAGAATACAGAAGATTCCTTTTGCTGGTTATTCTCTTTGTTGGTTATCAAGTTTTTGGATAACCAAAGAGTCTTTGCCGCCTTCTTGATTGTAGGCACCACATGGATCAAGTCAAATGCCTTAAAGGTTTGACTTTCCATGCCCAAGTTTCCCATGCCATCTTTTGATTTGGTGCCATTCTTTTAGTCTATTGGATCAGCATTTGATGTTGATCAATGGTGGGAATTGATGGCACCAATATGAAAATATTATGACTCTTCAGAAGAATGTTACGTAGAATTTTACGAAGAGTCCTTCTGCTTAAAGGCACCTCTTCATATTAATTCTATGGATTCCACATAGTATTTTCTTTTAGTGGGGCATGAGAAGAATGGATGGGCATGAGAAAAACCCAAGAAAAGGGCATGAGAATTTGGTGGAAGCACCCCTATGTACATTATAAATAGGGGTGCACTCTGGGAGTCAAAGTAATTTAGAACTCTTCTTTTTTTCTTACCACTCTTCCTAGTTATCCAATTTCATTCTTCCTTTCCTTGTTAAGACAATTCTTAATTAAGGACAAAAGGTCTTCTTTAGGACAAAGGCTTAGGAAGATTGTAAAGAAAGACAAGGAGAGAAGAAAGATAAGAAAGAGTAGGCAAGAAGGGTGACAGCAAAGGCTAGAAAAGGTTCTATCCAGATAATTAAAGTTCTTATCATAAGAATTTTAATTAAAGTAATCATAGGTGTTGGTGTCTTAATCATGTCTCCATGTGGATCAACATTGGCGGGTGAACATGTAGGCACCTGGTGAAACCCCTGACAGACTGCTGTCGGCAATCAGAGTCAAGTTAGGTTTTAGCAATCAAAGGTATGTTTTAATACCTTCATTTATGTTATACATGAATATTATATGATTTAAATTCTAATAAGATGGTCCCAGGTTTTGGGTTTGATTTTATAATTTCATAATTTTATTTTGAAATCGATGCTTATGAAATCAGTGCTTCCGCTCTATACACCAAATCCTATTGAAAGAGTTCCAAGCAGCATACTGTAGTGGACTCTATTTGTAAAGTAGAGTATATCACAGCATCAGATGCCATGAAGGAAGCTATGTGACTAAGAAAGTTCATCATCAAGCTTGGAGTAGCACCCTCCCTTGATGGTCCGGTCCTGCTCTATTATGACAGCATTGGAGCAATAGCTCAGAAAAAGAAACTAAAGGCACACCAGCGGACAAAGCATATTTTATGCCGCTACTACCTAATCCATAAGATCATGGATCGAGGTAACATCGATCTTCAGAAGATCAATGGAAAGAAGAACCTAGCTGACCCCTTCACTAAAATCCTAGTGATAAAGGAGTTCGACAACCACAAGTTGAAGATGGATATTAATTATGGGGCCGAGTGGCTTTAGGACAAGTGGGAGTTATTGAAAAATGTGTGCCAAAGCTAATTATCAATCTATTGATGGTTATGCTATATTATAATTATAATTGATTTACTAATTAATAAAATATATTTTTGATATTTTCATCATAAGTTTTTCTAATGAATTTCCTTATTGTGATAAAGTTCTTAGGACTATTTAGGTTCGATAAAGAGAGAATTTATCGATTAGTCTTTAAAATTATTCACGATCAAATGATAGGCTGTTAATAAGAATGAAAGTAGCTATCGAGCATAGGTCGCTATATGCCATATGGTTGGTTATCCTCTTAACCAAGGAGTATGGAGACATTGGTATGGCATACAGGTGAGATGTAGGGGTACATAGTCACTGAATGTGACCAACTCTAAAGCATTCTACTATCGAGAATGTCTCTGATGGGATATAGGTATAAGTTTTTCTTAGATCTGAGACTACCTCAGTGGCTTACAATCAAGCCACTGTGCTTTGATACTAGACTAACTGAATTTCTAATTCAGTAACAAAAGGCTTTTGGGGATAGTCAAGTACTCGCAAAGTCAGTGTGTGATCAAGATAAAATTGAACACTCTAAGAGTTGGAAAAGAATGTATCACTATTGTTGGTACGAAATCTGATCGTCGCTGGAGAAGCGCTGGAGTCAGAGAAGATGAGGTCGCCGCTGGTGACTTGCAAAACAAGTCTCGATCAGAGCCTAGGAGGGGTGGCTCCGACAAGATCCTCTGATTATCAAGTTAGCTCTTTCGACCAACAAAAATGGAGTACTCAGTAGAAAAAGTTATAGAGTATTGAGAAGGAGAAGAGAGCTTGGAGAAAATATATCTGGAGGATCCCTTTTATAGCCCGAAGCCTGTAACAAACTAATAAGGACAGTCGCAACCGCTTGGTAATGGGTCGTTTGGGGTTACGTGGGGTTTGTTACAGAGAGTAGTGTCTGTTATCATGATGTGTAAATTCGTTGGGATTTAATAGTTGAAGTTCGGAAGGGTAGACATCGGTTGTGATAACCTTTGAGCTATATCAATTCTAAAGGAGTTCGAACTCCTCTAAAGTAGTCTATATATCGGTTGGTTCATGCCGTGTACGAGGCTAGATTCGTGTAGGCAAGGAGACCTTTATGGGTGACTACTAGAGGTTTAGCTAGAAGGGATTCAAAAGCTCTGTGACCTAAGAAATCTTGAAGGAAGTCTGCTGGAGATGTTTGAGAGTGGTTTCACCAGGGGAATCAAGAAGTAGGTCTACTGGAGGGATCTATATGTAGCTCTACTGGAGAAGAAACTCGAAGGAGAATTCACCTGATGGAGGAACCCAACTACTAAAGATCGAAAGGAGTTCGACTGCTGGAGGAATCTGAAAGGAGTTTGGCTGCTGGAGGATTCTGAAAGGAGTTTGACTGCTGGAGGAGTCCAAAAGGAGTTCGACTGCTAAAGGAGTCCGAAGGGAGTTCGGCTACTGGATGAAGCCACGCAGATTACTGAAAGGAGTTTGGCCAAATAGGATGCGCAAGAGTCGGGGACCTAGCCGGTTCTCTGGGACAAAAGCATTTTGTTTAAGTTCATTTGGAGAAGAAATCTACAACTTTTTATCGAATCTAAAATCGATCTTCCCAGCCAGTCGGATTATCTAACTGCAATGTTGGAGGTCGGCTATCTTAGAATGATTCAAAGTTTGAATACTCCGATGGATTGAGGTTCTGTTGTTATAGCTGCAACTGGATGGAACTAAATAAGAGTCGGAGTCTTAATCAAACTCCAGCAGGCGTGGATTTATCTCCAACACTAGTCCTCCTGCTCTCGAGTTCGAAGTTCGAAGGACGGAAGTAAAATGGAGACTATCAAAGTTTGAAGAGTTTTTCAATCTTTTTAGGTTTCCCACATCTAGGTTGGATGGAGAGTTTTGGCTTTTATCGGGCTAGCATCAAAGCTTCATAAATGCATGGTGACCTAAAGAGATATTTTTTGAATTTTCCGCTGGAAGTTTGCTCGAAGTTCAGCACTATTAAGGATCTGCCCGTGGAAAGCTTTCTTCCATGATGTGTGGGACACGCGTCGATCAGAGATCGACTGGAGGAAATCCGCAATCATAACCGTCTTGGAATTCCAGGGGCTACTTAAACCCATCCTCCTCCTTTGAGCCTTTACTTCTTCTAAAATCCTCATCTCCTTCCTTCGGTTTCCTTCTCCGTTCCATGCGAGAGTTCAAGCTTCTTCCTTCATTTTTCTTGATTTTAGGCACACCTTCATTCAATTTTTGTTTCATTCATCATCTCCTTGTTCTTCCCAATCGATTTAGGTCAACTCTCCAACACTTTTTTGGATTATCTCTACATTCTTTGCTTTCTCGCTCTTTCTATTCTTATCGAAGTTTGAACATCTTATTTTTCTAATTTTTGGATGATTCCTCAATTTTATCTTGATCCAAATGTCTATCGAAGGATCCTGGTCAACTTGCTCTGGAAGCCCAGCCCCTTTAACTTTGGTGAACCCACCTTCTAAGGAGGCAGAACCCTTGGGATCAACCCATCCTTTGTGCCTGCGACCATTCCCTTTAGACTTCAGCCCGATGACCTTTCCCTAGCTATGATTCAGTTTAGAATTCCTTCTGAATATGAGCTCAAACTTCTTGGACCCGACGACTAAGCTTGCTCACCCCCTCCAAGTCGAATCTATCTATATGTCGAAACCTTTCAGACCGAGCTTAGGCTACCCTTGCCTCCTTTTGTAGTCGACCTATTTAGATTTCTTAATATCTCTCTTACCGCTATGGTGCCGAATTTCTTTAGATTGATCATAAGATTTCTCTCTTTGTGCATCATGGTAGGCATCCGACCTACCATTTTCTTATCCGCAACTTCTTTACCTTTAAACACCATCCAACCATCAAGGACTGGTAGCATGTATCTTCGCAGTTTGGCAAGAAGGGACTACTCAAAGGTGCTCCTTCCTTTATTCATGGCTGGAAGGAGAAATTTCTTTTCGTTTCCCATCCCTCCCTAGGATTAGGACTTCCTCCATGGGGCGAGATAAGGGAATCTGTCCATCGAGGCCCTGGGCTCGAAAATGAGGATCGGAGTTCCGCCGATAAGCTGAAGTCCTTTGATGCTCCACCAATCCCTAGACTTCTGAACGAGCAGACCTTGTTCAATTTCGATCTTAGTCCTCTTAACCCAATAGATAGTTCTTCATATTCAGTCAGCTGGGTGGTATTCATTCTTCTAACTTTTTAACTTTATCTTCTTTGTAGAAATGACTCTAGAGGAATGAAACTGCTTGACGAACGGAATCCAAACCCTTAAGAGGAAGGGCGGTTCTTCTAGCGAACCGCAGAAGAAGGCTTGGACTTGAGAGTCGAGCCAGGTCGTGCCAATTTGGTCTATGCCAGCCCTTGAGCCTGCCGTTACCACACCGAGCCCGGCCCTATCGGATGAAGCTGCCCCTCCTGCTCCTATTCAGTAAAAGAAAGTCATGAAGAAGAAGAAGGCCATCGGCAAGAAGGTCGGATGGAAGGCTAAAAGCTCTAAAGAAGAGGACCTTATCCATGAATAGGGTTCCTTGGACAACTGAGAGATCATCCATTCGCTGATGGAGGAGAGCATCCTTCCCCACATCGTAGAAAGGATGCATCAGAAGGACAATGCTAAGAGGTTCGACGAGTCCTTCGCTGCCTTCCTGGAGGTAAATGGCTTCTTCTGATTTTGACTTCATGCCTTTAGGCTTTAAAGTTGGGATCTTTTAGGATTCTAACTCATTTTTTGTTTTGCAGTTGGGACACTACCTTTATGCCAACTCTGAGGTAGCAAACCAAAATCGGACTGAAGCTTTCAGGGCTCTAGAGGAAGCCCGTGCCGAAGCCGAGAAGGCTCGAGCCAAGGCCGACATTCTGAAGGTTGCCTTGGAGATCTACTTGTCTGAAGTTGAACGCCTTCAGAAGGAGTTGGGAGAGGAGCATGGTGAGATGGCGAAGCTGAGGGCTGAGATAGCTCTGAAGAAGGAGGAGAAAAGAAAGGTGCTGGAGGAGGTTAAGGCCACCATGGAGAGGGCCATGCAAGACTTCAAGTCCTCCAAGGATATGGAGGATATCAAAATAGCCTTTGCCCAGGAAGCCTTCTTGGAAGAGTTCTAGGTCTGCTTGGAGTGAGTCACTTAGAACTTCCTCGACATCGATCTGGACCTCCTCCTAGAAGAGCCAAAGAATAAAGCTAGCCCTTCATGCACTGATGCCGAGGTTGCCCCTACCATCCATGCTGATGAAGCTACTCCAGCAATTCTAGAATCTGCAGGTGCAGCGTCCGAGCCTGCCTGAGAGCCAGAGGGGGTCGAGAACGTCCTGACCTCTCCAATGGGCAAGCCACCCAAGGTCTAAACTTTTGACATCTATGTACCTTTTCTTTTTTTTTTGATATACTAAAAATATTTGAAGTAATGAAAGCGAATCTCTCTTTTTCTTTACATTCTGTGTTGCATGTGATTCAGAATGCCTCCAACAACCAGGGCCATGACCCCCTTTTTCTGGTTGACGTCGAACCCCTACCCCAGGGAGTTTTGTTCAAGCCTTTGATAAAGGATTTAAATAAGAAAGTCCACCAACTAAGAAAAAGATTGAAGAAAGCTGAGGCTGACCTTCAGGCCTCTTGGAAGAATGCTTCAAAGGCGACCAAAGAAGTCACTCACTTTCGAAGCCTACACATGAAGGATTCCGCAAGCTTCTGCATCCGAAAGGGAAATTATGAGAAGGAGCTTGCTGAACTCAAGAAGAACACGAGCAACAAGTCTTGGGTGCTCACAGCGAAGATCGGCTCTCTTGAAGTTGATCTAAAGAAGGTGAAAGAAAAGATCCATCTCTTGGAGGGGAGTTCAGCGTGGTCCACCGATGAAGCCCAGCATGACTAGGATTGGTCAAAAAAGTTCTCTCAACTTCAGAAGTAGCTGCAGGATGCTGAAGATCGGCACAACAATTACTGAACGTCCTGAGCAGGGAAGATGTCCAAGCTTGAAGGCGAGCTAAAGGCTGCTAGGGATGAGGTGACCTATTTTCAGAAGAAGTTTTACAGCATTCAGTAGGCTAGATCAAGTGGTGAATCTGAGGAGCTCATCTTCCTGAGGAGGACTGTTGGTGAATTCTAGAAGGCTATTGGGGTGGAGAAAACTAAAGTTCAATAATTGAAGTTCTAGTTGACTTGCGAGCATCAAGCCATCAAGGATGCTGAAGTTGAATCCAAAGTTTTGAGAAAGCGGCAGCGAGAGCTCAAGGCCAAGTTTGAGTATTCCAACAGAATGTATATCGATGGCCTATATAAGGAGCTCAAGGAGAAAATCTTCAGACTGAAGGAAGCTTTGGTGATGGTTGGAGCTAATAGCCTTAAGTCTGAATAGCTCGGACTGCCTTAGGACTTCACCTCCCTTCTTTTTTCTTTATGTAATTGATTTCACCAATTTTAATTTCGTCTATAATGCCTTTGTTCTTTCGCACGGTTGGTCCCTACTGACCTTCATTTTACTTTAGTGTGCCCACTATGTAATCAATTTTATTTGTAATGAACACAACTTCATGACAACATGGTACCCCCCATTTTTTTTTTTACTGTCATCTCTTATAGACGCAATTCTAGGGGCCTCATTTTTCTTTTGTTTCTAATGAGACGTTTGTCATGGACGTCGGGCTAGAGGTCCACTCCATGGATTAGGATGGGGTTTTACCTTTGGTGTTTGGTGTGGCCATAGCGGGATGCATACGATAGTCGTTTGGGGGGTCTTGGCCTTTTCCATTCTTTAGATTTGCGAGGTCTCGGCCTTCCACCTTTTGCATGATCGTAGAGGTTCATCGGATCCATCGATGGAATCTCTCCTCTCATTTCATCTTGATTTAATGAGGTATTTGGCTTTGCTCACGTTAGGATGAGATTTTTCTCCTATTTCTAATGGACCGTAGAGGTGCATTAAGGCTGTTGGTAGGGCCTCTCTCCTCATCTCATCTTAGTTCAATGAGGCCTTTGCCTTGCTCACATTAGGATGAGGTTCTCCTCCTGTTCCTAATGGATTGTACAGGCACATTAGGGCCGTTGGTAGGGCCTCTCCCCTCATCTCATCTTAGTTCAATAAGGCCTTCGACCTTGCTCACTTTAGGATGAGGTTCTCCTCCTGTTCTTAATGGACTGTAGGGGCACATTAGGGCCGCTGGTAGGGCCTCTCCCCTCATCTCATCTTAGTACAATGAGGTCTTTGATCTTGCTCACGTTAGGATGAGGTTCTCGTCCTATTTCTAATGGGCTGTAGGGGTACGTTAGGGCCGTTGGTAGGGCCTCTTTCCTCATCTCATCATAGTTCAATAAGGCCTTCGACTTTGCTAATGTTAGGATGAGGTTCTCCTTCTATTCCTAACAGATCACTTTAAGTTACTCCAGAGAGTTATGTCATTACATAATTTTTGCACCAAGAAGTAATGATGTTAAAATAGAAAAGTTTTATTGAAAGAAAGTTACTGATAGTATATTCTTAAGTTTTTTGAATTCCAAGGCCGTGGGAGTGTCGCTCCTTCGAGCTTTTTCAAGCGATAAGTTTCAGACCGAACAATCTCCTCTACTTTATATGGACCTTCCCAATTTAAGGCAAGCTTTCCTTGATCTTAAGGCTGCAAAATGGATGCTCGTTACAGCACCAAGTCCCCCACTCTGAATGCTTTATTTTTTACTCTAAAGTTGTAGTATCTAGCTACTCTTCGTCTGTAGGCTGCCATCCGAACTTAGGCTTCTTCTCTATTTTCCTCCAGTAGGTCGAGATTGACTCTGAGGTCTTGTGAGCTATGATGCTCATTGAAGGCCATGACCCATGCTGATGAAAGTTTAAGCTCAATTGGGATGACTGCTTCTATTCTAAAGGCCAAGGCGAATGGTATTTCTCCAATCAGTAGCCTTTGAGTAGTTTGGTACACCTAGAGGACATGATAGAGTTCGTCCACCTAGGTCCCCCCTACTCTTTCAAGCCTTGCTTTGATGCCCTACAGTAAAATTCTGTTGGTCACCTCTGCCTCACCATTTGCCTACGGATGGGCCACTAACGTGAAGTGATGGGAGATGTTTAGATCTTCACAAAACTCAGCAAACCTCATTCTTTCAATGCATTGGATAACAAAAGTTACTCCATAGGTTGCAATCGACTACTTCACCAATGGATCAAGGTCGAACCATTAGCAAAAAATTACTGAGATTAAATTACCAAGACTGCATCTGAAAAGCAACATCTGTTGATTTGGTTTGTCCCAAACTCTGTATATGATAAACGGCGACAGTTTGTCTGGAATGAGTTGCTGATGTTTTCTGAAGATCTAAACATCTCCCATCACTTCAGTTAGTGGCCCATCACGTAGGCAAAATGTCGAGGCAGAGGTGACCAACAGAATTTTACTGTAGGCATCCAAAGCAGGCTTAAGAGGAGGGGGAACCTGGGACGACTCTTTCATTTCCTCTTAGTGTACCCAAACTTAAATCAGGCTACTGAATGGAGAAATTACCATTCGCCTTGCCATTTAAGAATAGAACGCATCATTTGAGCTTAAACTTTCACAGCATGGGTCATGCCTTTCAATGAGCATCAATAGTCACAAAGACCTCAGAGCGTCAATCTCGACCTACTGGAGGACAATAGAGAAGAAGCCTAAGTCGAGGATGGCGCTACAAGACGAAGAGTGCTTAGTTACTACAACTTTAGAGTAAAAATAAGCATTCTAGATGGGACTTGTGCGGTAACGAGATCCATTTTGCAGCCTATAAGAGTCAAGGAAAGCTTGCCTTATTGGGAAAGGTCCAATAACAGAGAGGGAGATGTTCGTCTGACTTATCGCTTGAAAAACTCAAGGAGAGACACTCCCACGCCTTGAATTCAAAAAAACTTATAGAATATACTTATCAGTAACCTTTCTTTCAATAAAAACTTTTCTTATTTTAACGATCATTACTTCTTGGCTGCAAAAAATAATTAATGACCATAACTTCTTGAGTAACTTTAAAGTGAGTCTGTTTAGGATAGAGAAGGACGAACCTCAATCCTAACATTAGCAAAGATCGACTTATTGAAAACTATGATGAGATGAGGAAAGAGCACCTTAAGCCAACGGCCCTTAAGCCCCTACAGCCCATTAGAAATAGGACGAGAACCTCATTCCTAAGTGAGCAAGATCAAGACCTCATTGTGACTAAGATGAGATAGGGAGAGGCACTACCAGCGCCTAATGTGCCTACAGTCACATTAAGAACAGGAGGAAAGCCTCATCTAAAGTGAGCAAGTCGAAGCCTTATTGAATAAGATGATTGTGGGAGAGGCCAATTTTCCTTCACCACGGCCCTAATGTGCTGTTACAATACCATTAGGACAGGAGGAGAATCTCATTCCTAATGTGTAGCAAGCAAAGGCCTCATTGAACTAAGATGGATGATGGAGAGGAGGGCTCTCCTACCTGACGCAAAAACAGCCTTAATGCAGCGCTCTACATGTTCCATTAGAAATAGGGAGAAAAATCTTCAGTCCTAACGTTGAGCAAAGCAATATACCCTCTTAAATCAAGTGTAAAATGAGAGGGACACGATTCCATAACGAACTGAAATACGTAGCAAATGAACATATAACGAACATCAATGCAAAAAGGTAGGAAAGGCGAAACCTCGCAATTTAAGAATGGTAAAAGGGCCAAGACCCCACCAAAGACATCCGTAATTGCACTCGCTATTGGCACACCAACACAAAGGTTAAAACCCAGTCCTAATCCATGATTGACCTCTTAGGCCGGGTCCATGACAAACGGTCTCATTAAGAAACAAAGAAACGAGGCCCCTAGATTGCGTCTATAAAGTATGACAGTAAAAAAAATCGGGGAGCGGTAACCAGTTGTACTTGATGAATGTGTTCATAACAAATAAAATGATACAAGTGGGCACACTAAAGTAATGAGTCGAGTGAGGGACCACCGTGCGAAAGAAAAAGCATATAGACGAGAATTAAATTGGTATGTGAAATCAATCATAAAGAAAAAAGGAAGGGAGGTGAAAGTCTAAAAGGCAGTCCGAGCTATTCAGACTTAAGGCTGATTCGCGTCCACCTATCACAGACTTCCATAATCAGTCTGAAGATTTTTCCTTGAGCTCACTTAGATAGGCCATTCGATATACCACTTCTCGGTTTGAGCAGATAACTAAATTGCCTTGAGAGTCCTCGCTGCGCTTTCTCAAAAATACTCGAAGTCACCGTCAAACTTACAGCATCCTTATTGTGATGCCCGCAAGTCAAACTAGAACTTCAATTATTGAAACTTAGTTTCTCCACCCAATAGCCTTCTAGGAACCATCACCAGAACATCCTCGCCAGGATGGCTCTAGATGTCACACTTGACTGCCTACTTTGAATCTGTATTTAAACTTGTCTTCTAAATAGTCACCTCATCCTAGCAGCTTAGCTCGGCTTCGAACTTGGACATTCTCCTGCTCAGGAGTTCAGAGTCATGTGTGCCGATCTTCCATCCTGCAAGCTACTTTGAAGTTGATCGAGAAATTTTGTTGGACCATATCCTAGTCATGCTGGGCTTCATCGGGGTGGACCCACAGCTGAAGCTCCCCATCCAAGAGATGGATTGCGTGTGGTGTGTTGTTCTATCACCTTTTCATAATTGCCGTAGATCAACTTCAAGAGACCCTCCGAATCTTCATGCGGATAGCACCCGAAGTACTTGCGTGATGTTTTCTATGAGTCAGCAAGCTCACCTTCTCCATAAATTTACCTTTTTATCGCTGCTGCGAAGTGCTGATGTTTGTTTTTCGTCTGACGACCGGCGCTGATTTGTGCTGTGGCGGTGTGCGGTTGACGGCGGTCCCGCTTCTCATGTGCATGAGTGGAGGGATTGTGTGTGGGGGGTAAACAGTCGCGTTGGGGAGTCTGTGAACTTGTGTTTGGCTGGTCTCGGCTCAGATCAGATGCTGTCGTTGCTTCGATGTTTTTATCAATTTTATATGAGAGATCAAGTTCTCTATACGCACCTCTGTCTGGGGTCTCGCCTAGATGGATGATCCAACTCCGGTGCTCTCGTTGAAACACTGCGGCGATGGATCATAAA
>QRFJ01001468.1:0-175005 GCA_006176705.1 Cocos nucifera | reverse complement strand
CAGCAAACTGTCGCCCGTTATCTATTATAAGAGTTTGGGACAAACCAAATCAACAGATGATTGACTTTCAGATGAAGTCTTGTATCTTAATCTCAGTAATTTTTGCTAATGGTTCGACCTTGATCCATTTGGTGAAGTAGTCGATTGCAACCAGGAGTAACTTTTGTTATCCAAATGCCATTGGAAAGGAGCCAAAAATATCCATTCTCTACTGCGTGAATGGCCAAGGTGCACTTAGTGGAGTAAGCTCGGAGGTCGGCTATCTTTGTATGTTTGCATTTCTCTGATAGCGGTCACATTTCTTGACATACTCTATAGAGTCATCGTACAAGGTTGGCCAATAGTATCCTTGCCGAAGTAACCTTTGTAATAGGGATCTGGCTCCTATATGGCTTCCATAAATCCCCTCATGCACTTTCCATAATGCGAAGTTGGCCTCTGAAGGTCGGAGACATCTTAAGAGTGGTAGAGAATATGACCTTTTAAACAGCTTGCCTTCATATAGAACATACTGGTAAGCTTGATTTCTAAGCTTTCGAACATCTTTTGGATCATAAGAAGGAACTCCATCCTTGAGGTAGGCAACTAGCGGGTCAATCCAGCTTGGCTCGTGCTCAACTTGCAAAACAGGCTGCGACTCCTCCAAGCTTGGGCACTTTAGAATTTCAAAAAATACTTCTTTAGGCTATTCGACTGGGGCTAAAGTGGCCAATTTAGAAAGAAGGTTGGCCCTCATATTTTCTACCCTCGAAATTTGTTGAATGCAAAAATTATCGAAGGCCGAAGCCAAGTTTTTTACTTTCTCAAGATACTTTATCATGCTTTCCTTTTAAGCTTCGTAGTTGTCGTTAACTTGTTCGACCATCAGTTGGAGATCACTAAAAACTTGGAGCCGATCTGCCTCTAACTCTTTTGCTATTTTTAACCTAATGATTAGAGCTTCATATTTGGTCCCATTATTAGTTGTAGGGAATTCAAAACGTAGTACATATTCAGCGACAACACCCTCAGGGTTAACCAAGACCAACCCTGCACCTATCCCAGCAGCATTGGATGAACCATCCATGTACAGGGCTCAAAAGCCTTTGGAAAGGTCAACGCTCTCTTTGAGGGAGCTTGGTTGCAACCATGGAATGCTAGTTTCATCCTGTTCAAGCTCGGCTTCATCCGGAATGATGCACTCTACTACAAAATTTGGTAATATCTAGACTTTGATCAATGGCTGAGGTTGGTATTTGATATCAAATTCTATAAGCTCGATTGTCTATTTGCGATTCTTCCGGAGGCATCCATTCGATGAAGGACTGCTTTAATTAGTTGATCCATGAGGATAGTTATGGTGTGCCCTTGAAAGTAAGGTTGGAGTCTCCTGATGGCAATTAGAAGAGAGTAAGTCAATTTTCTAATTTAGAGTACCTGGTCTTTGCATCCCTCAAGATCTAGCTTATGTAGTAGACCGACCGCTACGCTTTTGCCTCCACCTTGATCAGGACTGCTGTCGGAGAGATTGCTAGGTACAAGAATAATTCTTCTCCAAACTTAGACTTTGCCAACAGTGGGGGTGAGCTGAGGTAGTTTTTTAAGCCCCTCGAATGCCCATTGGCATTTCATCATCCAGCAGAAGTTCTTTGATTGCTTGAGAACTTGAAAGAAGGGCATGCATCGCTCGGCCGATCTCAAGATGAAGCAATTAAGGGATGCCAATTTTTCAGTCAAGCACTAAACTTTTTTAATTATTTTTGGAGCAGTCATCTTCTAAATAGCTCAAATTTTCTTTGGATTCACTTCAATTCCACATCTCGACACCATAAATCCTAAGAATTTTCCTGAGATCACATCGAAGGTGCACTTGGTTGGATTCAGTTTCATCTTGTACTTCTTAAGTGCGCTAAAGATCTCTTCAAGATCAATAATGTGATTTGTAGAAGCTCGACACTTGATGAGCATATCATCTACATACACCTTCATGTTTTGGCTGATCTGCTCTTTAAAAATTTTGTTGACCAGATGCTGGTATGTGGCTCCTGCATTCTTGAGTCCGAAAGACATAATCCTATAATAGTAAAGACCACGGTCAGTGACAAAAGTAGTTTTCTCCTCATCCTCTAACACCATCCAAATTTGATTGCAGTCGAAAAAGGCATCCATAAAGGTGAGGAGTTCGTTGCCTGAGGTTGCATCCACCAGTTGATCAATCCTAGGCAGGGGGTAGCTATCTTTTGGGCAAGCTTTATTCAGCTTCTTGAAGTCTATACACATGCTCCACTTACCATTCGTCTTTTTGATGAGCACCATATTTGAAACCTAGCTCGGATAGTTAACTTTCTAGATGAATCTAGTCTTGAGGAGCTTGTCAACTTCTTCTGTAATTATTTTCTATCTCTTTGGAGCATGGCTGTGCATCTTTTCTTTTACTGTTTGACACTTAAGATCAGCAGCCAGCCGATGTTCCATGACCTCGGCATCGATTCTCAGCATATCCATTGGAACCCAAGCGAAGACGTCCACATTCTTTCAAAGGAAGGCGATGAGTTGCTCTCAAACCTCATTCCCTAAGATGGAGCCGATCTGCATGGTGTGCTATGCATTTTTGTCATTCAATGGGATGGAAACGAGATCTTCCATAGGCTTGCCCCACTTCTCTGTAAGGTCGTCGTGGACATCCAGCCCATCAATAGGATAAAGATTGGACTGGATATTTTTCTGTAGGGCAATGGAGTAATAGTGCCTTGCCAATGCCTGGTCTCTCTTGATCTTTCAAATTCTGTAGCTCAACAGGAACTTCACCTTTAGATAATAAGTTGACACTACAGCTTGGAGCACATTCAAACTAGGTTGGCCGAGAATCGCATTACAGGAAGATAGGGATTTTATGATTAGAAAATTAACCTATACTTTAGCCAGCTTTGGGCATTGTCCGGCAGCCACAGTCAGAGTTATTATTGAAGAAAAATCCTAATTTCTCAGACCAGGTTCATTCAGATCTGATCGGATCAAGAGATATATTTCAAAAATTTTTCTCTTTGATCCTAATTAGATGTAGGATGTTTTAGATCTGATCCTTATTATTGTAACAATAAAAATAAAATCTAAATAAACTAAATTTAATTTAATTTACCTTGATGTAGGGTAATCTTATTACCCGTTGATGATCCTGTAAGCAGCGGAAGGTTCTTGGATCTAGCCACGCAAGTGCCTGGCCTCTATCGGTATCCACTCAGGCTGGATCTGGAAATCCTCTTCTTCTCTATCACATCTCTAAAAATTAGATCTAGATTTAATTTGGAGGATCTTCAAAACATCTTTCGAAGATCAGCAGTTGTCCTTTGCAGCAGCGCAGCCTTCTAGCTTTCTATCGCCTTTCTCTTATCTAGATTGCACCAACCAAGAACCCAAAATACTTTGGGTGTGGAGAGGAGAGGGAGAAGATGGATTTGGCATGGAGGAGGAGAGGAGAGGAAGCCTTGGGGCCTGGGAATTGAATTCTTTTTCCGATTTCAGATACTTTTTAAGTTGGGCGTAGGGTCTTATTTATAGACTATGCATGATCCAACTCCTCTTCTTCTCAACCAATCACAACTCTTTGTGAAATCAGATCTAAATCTAATTCATGGGAATAGAGTCCCTTGGATTCCTTCTTAGATGGTGCCTAAGACTAGTCAAACTTGGTTCTTAGGAGAAGTCTAATCGGAATCCAAAAAGGAGATGGAGTCCCTATCCAACAGGGACTCCTGGGCGCCTCCAGCTTGGGCATGCGCCAAGGGAGGCATGCGCCCTCCTCCTTGCCAGGTTCTGGCAGGAGGACAAGCCCCCACCAGCTCTCCAATAGGTGCGTGACATGTAGACAAAAGTCAAAGTATCAATGGTCAACATTTGACCAGTCAAAGGTCAACTTTTGACCAAAGTCAAAGGACGAGAAATGGTAGGTGACCAAAAATGGCAGGTATTGTCTTACAAAATAAGACAACCTTTTTCTGACTTGGACAAGCTCCAGTCAGACCAAGTGAAGGCCTCTGATTGAGCACAAACTCCTTTGGCTCAGTCAGGACAACTATTTATGATAGTAAAAGAAGAACGTTAGGTTCAATCGAGTGCTAGCACGATTTTCTTGAACCTAATTGAATCTCATTCAGATCAATTGAACTGGATCAGTTCAATTGATGATCACCAGATTCAAACCCTTATTTGTGTGACCCAGTTAGGTTCAGTTCTGTATGGTAATGGGATATGTCATGATCTCTATCACGACATCATCGAAACTCCTTTCGATGGATCAGAACTCTTCTGATTCGAACAGCTAGAATGATCGATCATCTAAATCATTCTAATTGCTCCCAAAATCCACCAGTGACACCTAGCAGTATATGGTGGCAACCCATCAGAGCTGAATGCGAACCTCTTGGTGCAGCTACCTGTGTGATTAAGTTCTTCTATCTTGAGCCCCGATCAGATTAGGGTTAAGGTGAACTCGTCAAACCCTAGTCTCTGTCATATGATGTAATCATTCGATTCAAGTCCGAATGTGAAAATCCTAAATAGAAACTCTTTCTATTATTTCACTCTACCATGGCCATGGGCTTCTGGACTTGATTCTCATGATCATCATAGGGCTGCTCCTCTACCACCGAGGTAGATAGATTCCATCTTGATGCAATCCAGTTCCTACAATGAACATGCTATAGCCAACATACACCTCAGGGTTCCATATGGCTAGGAGACCGAGTTAATGGTGTAGTCAAACTATAACACCCTCAAGGTGAACTGCCGATGCACCTCAGGTCAAAGAACCAGACACACTACTACAGCATCGAGTCAGTCATTGACGAGAAGGTAGACTTCCTAATGACTACTCGAGGTGGTCACGCTCAGTGCCCTCGTTCTCTAACGAGTACCTGTACTCTCGCTCCGGTGTCTCCACACCATAGACTCAAGACTCATCTACTAAAGAGAAGCGATTGTACACCAACCTTCCGGATCAATCACCATCCTCGTGATGATCCTATGGTCGGAAGCATTTTATGAGTTAATAATGATTATTCATGTCTTAAATTTTCAACTCTTGAAAATATGAATTATCATTACCATTAACTCAAAGGATGTATCACAGACACTAAATACACATATGTGATAGAAAATAACCCATTTTATTGATTTTAGTCAAAATTATAATTTTGCCCCTAGAAGTGTATTACAAGTGTCAGCCAATTCTGGCTTCTAGGGCACATATATCTAACAATCTCCACTTGTCCTAAAGCCAATTGGCTACAAGTCTAAGTCCCATCTTCTCAAGGTGGGCTTCGATCTTCTGCTGGCCAACGGCTTTGTAAGTGGGTCTGCCACATTATCTGCGGAGTTGACTCTCTTGACCTCGACGTAACCCTTCTCGAGGTAATCGCGGATGAGGTGGTATCGCCGCTCAATGTGCTTGGATTTTTGGTGAGACCTCGGCTCCTTAGCAAGGGCTATGGCGCCATTGTTGTCGCAGTATAGAGGAATGGCATCTGATGGCATTACTCCGATTTCTGCAGCAAACTTCTTTGTACCAGAATGCTTCCTTCGCAGCCTCTGATGCAGCGATATATTCTGCTTCCATGGTGAAATCTGCTATCACTATTTGCTTGAAACTCTTTCAACTGATAGCACCACCATTGCACACAAATAGACTCCCAGATGTCGACTTTCGATCATCTACATCGAACATGAAATTCGAGTCTGTGTATCCCTTGGACTTGGAGTTCTCCATTACCAAAGACCAACATTATATCCTTAGTTCTTCTCAAGTACTTAAGGATACATTTCACAGAAGTCCAGTGTTCTTCACCTAGATTTGATTGATATCTGCTTGTGACACTCATAGCATGGACTATATCAGATCGTGTACATAGCATGGCATACACGAGGCTCCTTATTGCAGAAACATAAGGGATTTTGCTTATGTGTTCTATTTTCTCAGGTGTTCTATTTCCTCATGTGTTCTGAGATGACTCAGACTTGGTTTCTTACCATGCCATATCTCATACGGTATGGTAGGAATGGTCTTAGAGGGAACCCTATTCAGTAGATAAATTGAAGTTAACAATGAGTATCCCCAAAGATAATCAGGAAGGTCTGTGAAGCTCATCATGAATCAAACCATATCCAATAGAGTCCAATTTCTCTATTCTGAAACTCTGTTGAGTTGAGGTGTTCCTGATGGAGTCCATTGAGAGACTATGCCATTTTCCTTGAGATAGTTTAGGAATTTCTGGCTAAGGTATTCACCTCCTCGATTTGATCGAAGAACCTTAATGGATTTTTTAGTTTGTTTTTCTACTTCATGTCTGAATTCTTTGAACTTTTCAAAAGCTTCAGACTTGTGTCTCATAAGATACACATATCCATACCTAGACAGATCATCGGTAAAGATAATGAAGTAGACAAAATTGCCTCTAGCTGGCACATCAAATGGGCCACACATATCAGTATGTACTAGGGCAAGGAGATCTGTGGCCCTCTCCCCATGTCCTACAAAAGGAAGTTTGGTCATTTTGCCTTGAAGACAAGATTCACAAGTTGGATATGACTCAGAAGTCAATGGACTCAATAGCCCATTTTTCTCCAATTTGTTGATCCTATCTTCTGCTATATGACCTAATCTCAGGTGCCATAGATATCTATTGTTTGGACTATCCCTAGGTCGTTTGGCATTCACATTTTGCTCGATAGTTAGAATAGGTACATCAATATGTAGCTGATAAAGATCGTTAATAAGAAAATCATTTGCAATTTTATTTCTTTCATAAAGAATGTTACAATGGTCCTTAAAGAAGGTAATCACATAACCTTCTAATGCTAAGCATGAAATAGAAATCAAATTTCTGCTAGTTGCAGGCACATAATAACAGTCTTTCAAAACTAAGTCTAAACTAGATGGTAATTGAAGAGGATATGTTCCTACCACCACTACAGCAACTCTTGCTCCATTACCGATGCGTAGGATCATGTCTCCATCCCTCAGCCTCCTGCTATCCTCAAGACCTTATATGGAAGTGCATAGATGAGCACTAGAACCAGAGTCAAGCACCCAACTGGATGCAGAAGAAATCATAAGGTTAGACTCAATAACGAGCATACCTCCAGAAGGACCTTCCTTCTTGTTCTTCAGGGTGGCCAGGTAAGTAGGGCAGTTCCGCTTCCAGTGGCCATCGCTGTTGCAATGGAAACACTTTCCTTTGGCAGTGGCTTTCATCCTCGGCTCTTTGCCTTCTTCTTCTTTCCTCCTTCCACCTTCTGCTTTTTCATAGACTTCTTTTTCTTTCCATAAGACTTTCTTTTGGAAGAAGTCCATTCCATAGCAAGAACTGAGCCTTTAGAACCTTTCATAGAAAGCTCAGCGGTGACCAGCATATTCATTAATTCGGCCAAGGAATTTTGAAGTTTATGCATGTGGTAATTCATGATGAATTGCCCATATGCATCAGTCAAGGATTGCAGAATAATATCATTCTGCAGATCCAAGTCTAACTTCACACCGAGCTTCTCAAGCTCTTCCATGTCCTTGATCATCATCAGACAGTGATCTTGGACTGACTGCCCATCACGCATCTTAGCCTTAAAAAGTCATTTCGTGACTTGATACTTGGCTGCGCGACTCTGTTCACCAAACATCTCCTGCAGGTGAGCCAACATTTGGCGAGCAGTCCCGATATCTTCATGTTGGCGCTGGAGCTCATCAGACATCGAGCCCAACATGTAATATCTGGCCTTATTATCTTCGTCTATCCATTTTTCTAGAGATGCTCTCTGTTCAGTGGATGGACGGGCTGGTAAGGTGGGAGGGTCCTGGTCCAATACATGGGTTAACTTCTCGGAAATCCAAAATGATTTTGTAGTTCCTGAGCCAATCTTTATAATTGGGTCCGGTCAGTCTATGTGTGTCCAGGATACGTGCTAATGGATTGGACGCAGATATTTTTCTGTAGAGAGTCAAAGATTCTAGTTAGATACTGTAATTATGACTTGACCAATTTATTTAGAGATTTTATTTTTAAACAAATTAGCTCCCACTATTTTCTCGGATCCCTACACTCCCTCTGTAGAGATGCAAAAATCTCCATGATTAATGATTTCTAGTGGGTGGTGCGGTCTCACCAACTGACTCATCACCTCACCTAACAGTTATTGGTGATGGGTTAGCCAATGAGTGAACAACTCTTGTTCAATGATTCTCTAATCATGGTGCACCCAAACTTGGGTCTCTAATTCATGAATCTCACCATATCCGAAAATATTGATCCACTCCTTAGTTAAGTCAGACCCACCATTTGCACAGACTGGATTCCTAATTGAGTCTCTCACCGTATCCAAAATATTGAGCCCAACTCATCCTCCAGCCCATAGCATCCAATGCCTAATAGACATGGTTGCATCTTTCCGGTGCAACTGAGCCACTGTATCCAGTCGAGAACAATCAACCTCGGAAAGGGCCCGCACATCTACAATGGTGGAAGACCTCAGACTTAATCTTTTCTTAGGGAGAATTGATTCAGGTCTCATTAAACTAGACTTGTCATAGTCATAACAATTATGACTAACCTAGTGGCATGGGTTAGCTCGGATTATTGACCACCTCAAATCAGAAATTGTGTCAACAGATATGGCCAGGTAAGTGAGACCGGTGGAAGGGATATGCCATTAACTCGTACAAGAATGCATTCAGGTCGAGTAGCTTCCAATTAAAAATCAGTCGGTCGTATGTGCCAAACTTACCTTAGACACCAAATTGTTGAGTCCAGAACCAATTGGGTTAGCCTACAATCCAGACTCTAACCTCTGAGCCTAATTAGGTCTTGCTTGATCGTGACTCGATCTTGACCCAGACTTAATCCTATTAGGCTGGTCAATTTAAGCATTGTTGATCCCATCTAACCAACTCTTGATTCGGTTTGATCAACCGCTTAGACCTAATTGAGCTACCCAAGCCCGAACCCAGTATTATGAATATGTCTTAGATCTAAAATTCTCAATTTTAGACCTAATTAATATTCCATAATCTTAATTCTTAATTAAGTAGGGTTCATAAATAAAATATGCACAATAAATCCTAGGGTTTCAGGATCTAGGGTTTTGCAGAAAGTAAGTTTTGGATTTCTGATTAAGGACGAACGTGCAGCACCCCTACACATCATAAGAACACCCCATCGGATGGAAGGAGAGGGCCTTTAAATCCCTTCTTCATTCTTATGATCAGGACGGCCAAGAGGAACGCCTTAATCAGGAACATGTAATACTACAAAATAAGTTTTAGATCTATATCATATATCTCATATACAAATTAGATCTAATCATGGCATATTTTGCATACATCTCATGTATCAAATCATGCATGTTTTCAGATCTAAATTATCTCATAATAATCTAAAAAATTAGATTTAAATTGATCTTATCAAAATAAACTCTAATCTAGACAACTATATGTAGAACTATTCTACAACTAGTCTAGACATGCATCAATCATATCTCATATGATGTTTAAAATTAAATAATTTTTATTTATTATTTTTTAGATGTTATTATAATAATTATAATATCAAAAAATAGTAAATAAATAGATCTAAAATATGATTTAATCAAATTAAATTAAAAATATGCAAGACTATTCTATAGAACTATTCTATTTTAGAACTAGTCATGCATATTTTCTAATCTTAGATCCAAATCATTTAATTTTAATTTTTTCTAATTTCAGATCTGATCACATCTCATGTGACATCTAAAATTATTTATTTTTTAATTAAAATAAATTTAAAATTATATCTAAATACTTTTAGAATCTTGCTCTGATACCAGTTGAAGGAAAATCCTGATTTTCCGGACCATGTTCGTTCAGATCTGATCGGATCAAGAGATATATTTCAAAAATTTTTCTCTTTGATTTTAATTAGATTTAGAATATTTTAGATCTAATCCTTATTATTATAATAATAAAAATAAAATCTAAATAAATTAAATCAAATTTAATTTACCTTGATGTAGGTAATCTTATTACCCGTTGATGATCCTATAAGCAGCGGAAGGTTCTTGGATCTAGCCACGCAAGTGCCTGGCCTCTACCGGTATCCACTCAGGCTGGATATAGAGATCCTCTTCTTCTCTATCACGTCTCCAAAAATTAGATCTGAATTTGATTTGGAGGATCTTCAAAACACCTTTCGAAGATCAGTAGTTGTCCTTTGCAGCAGCGCAGCCTTCTAGCTTTCTGTCGCCTTCTTCTCGTCTGGATTGCACCAACCAAGAACCGAAAATACTTTGGGCATGGAGAGGAGAGGGAGAAGATGGATTTGGCATGGAGGAGGAGAGGAGAGGAAGCCTTGGGAAATGGGAATTGAATTCCTTTTTTGATCTCAGATACTCTTTAAGTTGGGCGCAGGGTCTTATTTATAGACTATGCGTGATCCAACTCTTCTTCCCAACCAATCACAACCCTTTATGAAATCAGATCCAAATCTGATTGGTGGGAATAGAGTCCCTTAGATTCTGCCTTAGATGACATCTAAGACTAGTCAAACTTGGTTCTTAGGAGAAGTCTAATCGAAATCCAAAAAGGAGATGGAGTCCCTATCCAACAGGGACTCATGAGCGCCTCCAGCTTGGGCACACGCCAAGGGTGGAATGCGCCCTCCTCCTTGCCAGGTTCTAGTAGGAGGACAAGCCCCCACCAGCTCTC
Organism: Cocos nucifera; assembly: GCA_006176705.1. Lineage (NCBI taxonomy): Eukaryota > Viridiplantae > Streptophyta > Magnoliopsida > Arecales > Arecaceae > Cocos > Cocos nucifera. Next base: position 164,300 of record QRFJ01001468.1, on the reverse strand, counting down.
CAATAGGTGCGTGACACATGGACAGAAGTCAAAGTGTCAATGGTCAACATTTGACCAGTCAAAGGTCAACTTTTGACCAAAGTCAAAGGATGAAAAATGGTAGGTGACCAAAAATGGCAGATATTGTCTTACAAAATAAGACAATCCTTTTCTAACTTGGTCAGGCTTCAGTCAGACCAAGTGAAGACCTCTGATTGAGCACAAACTCCTTTGGCTCAGTAAGGACAACTATTTATGATAGTAAAAGAAGAATGTTAGGTTCAATCAAGTGCTAGCATAATTTTCTTGAACCTAATTGAATCTCATTCAGATCAATTGAACTAGATCAGTTCAATTGATGATCACCAGATTCAAATCCTTATTTGTGTGACCCAGTTAGGTTCAGTTCTGTATGAATGGGATATGTCATGATCTCTATCATCGACATCATCGAAACTCCTTTCGATGGATTAGAACTCTTCTGATTCGAACAGCTAGAATGATCGATCATCTAAATCATTCTAATTGCTCCCAAAATCCATCAATGACACCTAGCAGTATATGGTGGCAACCCATCAGAGCTGAATGCGAACCTCTTGGTGCAGCTACCTGTGTGATTAAGTTCTTCTATCTTGAGCCCCGATCAAATTAGGGTTAAGGTGAACTCGTCAAACCCTAGTCTCTGTCATATGATGTAATCATTCAATTCAAATCCGATGTGAAAACCTAAATAGAAACTCTTTCTATTATTTCACTCTGCCATGGCCATGGGCTTCTGGACTTGATTCTCATGATCATCATAGGACTGCTCCTCTACCACCGAGGTAGATAGATTCCATCTTGATGCGATCCAGTTCCTACAATGAACATGCTATAGCCAACATACACCTCAAGGTTCCATATGGCTAGGAGATCGAGTTATGGTGTAGTCAAACTATAACACCCTCAAGGTGAACTATCGATGCATCTCAGGTCAAAGAACCAGACACACTACTGCAACATCGAGTCAGTCATTGACGAGAAGGTAGACTTCCTAATGACTACTCGAGGTGGTCACGCTCAGTGCCCTCGTTCTCTAACGAGTATCTGTACTCTCACTTCGATGTCTCCACACCATAGACTCAAGACTCATCTACTAAAGAGAAGCGATTGTACACCAACCTTCCGGATCAATTACCATCCTCGTGATGATCCTATGGTCGGAAGCATTTTATGAGTTAATAATGATTATTCATGTCTTAAATTTTCAACTCTTGAAAATAAGAATTATCATTACCATTAACTCAAAGGATGTATCATAGAAACTAAATACACATATGTGATAGAAAATAACCCATTTTATTGATTTTAGTCAAAATTATAAATTTGCCCCTAGAAGTGTATTACAAGTGTCAGCCAATTTTGGCTTCTAGGGCACATATATCTAACAATTATGCCCTCCATTGGCATGGCTTCACTAGTGAAGCCTACCAAAGGAGAGTTCATAGGTCCCAAGTGGTTATTAGGTAAAGACATTTTTGAGAAAGCATCATGAAATAAAACATCAGCGGAGCTTCCACTATCTACCAAAATGCGGTGCACATCATAGTCAGCGATGTTTAAAGGAATTACAACCACATCATTGTATGAGAACTGGACTCCTTGGGCATTCTCGTTGGTGAAAGCAATGGGCTCCTCAATCCTCCACCTCTTCTCGGGCTCTGCTGATCCGCTAGCCTCCCTTTGTTGAAGTTTCCTAGAGATGGTGTTGATGATACTGAGGGGTGGTCAATCTGCCTGCCGCTTCTTCCTTGGTGGTTTCGATTGTAGTAGTGCCCTTGACCGATCTTTCCATCCTTCAGGCCGATGCCACAAGAATCGATCAAGCCTGCCTCACCTGATGAGCTCCTCGATCTCATCTTGGAGTTGAATGCATTCTTCAGTATCATGACCGTGGTCATGATGATAGAGGTAGAACTTGTTTAGGTTGCATCTGCCAGGATGGGAGCGCATCCTTTTTGGCCTTGGTAACTGTTCCTTAATCTCCATTAGTACTTGAGTTTTTGGAGTGTTGAAAGGGGCATAGTTGTGGAACCTTCGAAGGAGGGAGCCCCACCACGTCCACCTATCAGAACTTCTTAGACGATGAGTCTGAGGAGGAGTTTGGGCTCGCTTGCGCTCGGAGAGAGTCTGGGAGCATGGTCGAACCTCGTTCGGCTCCTCTTCAGATGTGGGCCTATTTGGCTCATCCATTCACCATTCTTCTATGGCTTCATTATCTTTGGCCTTGAAGGCCTCTTCTGCTCGAGCATAGCCTTCAGCCCAAGCTAACATATCAGCAAAATCTTTGGGATACTTCTTCTCTAAGGAGAACAGCAGATTGTTCTTCTGAAGGCCATCTTTTAGTGCGGCCATGGCGATAGACTGGTCCAGATTTCAAACTTCTAGGGCAGCTATATTGAAGTGGTTGACATTAGCTTGGATGGATTCTCCCTCTTGCTGCTTGATGCTCATGAGGGTGTCAGAACCTTGGTGAGGGCATCGGCTGCTGACGAAATGAGCTACGAACTGATACCATTTGATCAAAGAGAAGATGGTATTCAGCTTGAGGGTCGAGTACCAATTTTTAGCTGATCTTTTCAAGGTAGATGGAAAAGCTCGGCATAGGATGGTGTCGGATGGACCATGAAGCAGCATCATTATCCGAAAGGACTCTAGATGGTCAATTGGATCGAAGGTCCCATCATAGCTCTCGAATTGGGAGAGCTTAAAGTTCAGCGAGATCGATTCCTGAATGATGCAGTGAGAGAAAGGAGGGTCGATATAGATATTATTACCATAGAAGGGGGTGCATGGTGGAGTTCCTCGATCCATTGATTCATCTCTTGCAATTTCTAGTCCAAAAGATTCTCTCGATCATAGATCTCCAAGGTCTTCTGACTAAATGGGGGTAAAGTCTTCCTAGGGGTAGAGTCATGATTAGAGCAGGGGCTCTCAGCCCTCTACTTTTTTTCGGAGGTTACCAATCGGCTAGTCGGAGTAGACCATCCATAGACCAGATCATGGGGTTCCGGAGAAGCCTGCTCTGATCGAATTGGCGCCAGAGGCGGTTGCTGCTGCATGACCTGCACTGCTTTCGTGAGGCCATGAACCTACTAGACTAGCAGGTTGAACTGCTCTGCATCCACCATTGCTACAGGTGGAGCTTGAGTCACCAGGGATGAAATAGGGGCAGATAGATCTGGATGGGATCTAGCCGCGGAGGTCGTCGACCATCGGGTAGAAGCTTTCCTGGGAGGCATCTTTTTTAGGAAGGATGACTTTGGAGAAGAAGAAGAGAGTTCTCTGCTAAGCACTCCTTTAAGAATAAAGGAACCTTAGAAATAGAGGGGGCCCTTCCTCTAGCGCCAATCTTATTGGTGCAAAATCTGATCGTCATCAGAGAAGTGCTAGAGTTGGAGAAGACGAGGTCGCCACTGGTGACCTACAAAATAAGTCTCGACCAGAGCCTAGGGGGGGTGGCTTTGGTAAGATCCTCTGAAGATCAAGTCAGCTCTTTCGGCCAAATGGAGTACTCAGTAGAAAAAATTGTAAAGTATTAAGAAGGAGAATAGAGCTTGGAGAAAATATATCTTGAGATTCCCTTTTATAGCTGGAGCCTATAACAAACTGATAGTAATAGCCACAATCACTTGGTAGTGGATCATTCGGGATCCGTGATGTTTGTTATGGAGAGTAGTGTCTATTATCATGATGTGCAAATCCATTGGAATTTAATAGTTGAAGCTCAAAGGGTAGACATCAGTTGGTGATAATCTTTAAGCTATATCAATTCTAGAGGAGTTTGGACTCCTCTAAAGTAGTCTATATGTGGGTTGGTTCATGCCGTGTATGGGGTTGGATTCATGTAGGCGAGGAGACCTTTATGCGCGAATGCTGGAGGTTTGGTTGAAAGGGATTCAGAAGCTCTGCAACCTAAGAAATCTTGAAGAAAGTTTGCCGAAGATGTCTGAGAGTAGATTCACCAAGGGAATCAGGAAGTAGGTTTATTGGAGGGTTCTGTGTGCAGCTCTACTGAAGGAGAAACTCAAAGGAGAATTTGTCTAATGGAGGAATCCAACTGCTGGAGTCTGGAAGGAGTTCGGCTACTGGAGGAATTCGGAAGGAGTTTGGCTGCTGGAGGAGTTCGAATGGAGTTCAACTTCTGAAGGAGTCCGAAAGGAGTTCATTTGCTGGAGGAGTCCAAAAGAAGTTCGGCTGCTAAATGAAGCCACATAAGTTATTGAAAGGAGTTCGACCGAATAGGATGCACAGGAGTCAAGGACTTAGCCGATTTTCTGGGGCAGAAGCATTCTATTCAAGTTCGTTTGGAGAAGGAATCCACAATGCCATGTCGAATCCAAAATCGATCTTTTCAGCCGGTCAGATTATCTTACTTTAATGTTGGAGGTTGGCCATTTTAGAATGATTCCGAATACTCTCATGAGTTAAGGTTTAGTTGTTATAGCTACAATCGAACAAAACTGAACAAAAGTCGGAGTCTTAATTGAACTTCGGTAGGCATGAATTTATCCCCAACAACTATATTTCAATATAGCAAAATCTTGGTCAGGATAATCTATGAGTTAGTTTTGGTATTTTGAAATATAATGTGGATAGCCTGATCAGAGTTGACAGCTGAACTCTGAGGTATCCTATGAGCATTTTGGTCAAGAAGATGAATTATATGAAAACTATATCCACATGGATTCTAAGGATATTATTCTACACATTCGACTAATCCGACTATCGGATACCATTGCTAGATGGTCACTTCAATTGGTATAGAAATTTATTCATATGCTACCAGCTTAGATTTGGATCTATGTGGTCACACACATTAGAGTTCACGATCTGATCGGATGCTTGATCAATGATTGAGAATTGTTCTAAGGTTAAACGATCAATACTATTGATGTTTAATCTAATGCAAATATTGTAGGAGGATAGATTAGCAATTTGATTGCTAATTAGCTTAATTTGATTAAGACAAAGGGCTGAGATTAAGTTTAATTAAATATGATTTAATTAGATTTAGTTTGGACTTGATTAAATCAAGTTCAATTGATTTATTGGATAAGCCAAGTGCAAGGAAGAACTAGTCCTAGTTTAACTATAACTTGGGTCAACCCAATTTTCTAATTTGATTAAAAAATTGAATTAAAATTAAATTTAATTTAATTTAATTTTTAATTAGATTAGGATCTAATTTAATTGGGTTGAGTTACTTCTAGTTTGATTTGGTTTGAGAAACCATATTTGATCAAGTCAAATATAGAATCCTAGTAAGACTAGGATCCATCTTGCTTGTGCCACCTATATCCCATGTCCCCATGCCTTTTTATCTCTTATTTTTGATGACAAATCTTCTCTCCCTGATCATCATGCATGCCAACCCTTCTCCTCTATTTTCTATATGGCATTATGTTGTGGACCAGGTCAATAGATGGAAAGTTTTTAAAGTTTGTTGGACTCTATATGATAGAATCCCAACAAACTTGGTCTCTTCCCATGTGTGCCACCCCACCCTGATTCCTCCTTAAATTTTCATGGTTAAAAGAAGAAATTTTTGTGCGCCTACCTTGATGGTCCATGCCTAAAACAAAGGAGGGGGAGCCCAAGTGTTGGGTGCCCCAACAACTTGCCATATGTGTTCTTACCTTATATAGAAATTTGACCCAATGAAAACTCTTCCATATTTCTTTACAAAGAGGTCTTTTTGGGTTGAATTTTACACTAATTCTAGACCATTAAGAGGGTTGTTGGGCATGTGAAAATTAGAGAGAGACTGTTGGGGTATGGGGATTTCATAGACACCAATCTAGGTGTCTAGGTGAGAGAAAAGAAAAGAAGAAGAGGGTTTTCTTCTATGATCTTTTGCTCTTTCTTACTTCTCCTCTTTCATAGAGATTTTCGAGTATTGTTTCAGATCAAAAATCTTTTTTCCTTTCTTCTAATTTTTGGAGTGTCCAAGTCTTGAAGAACAAAGCACTAGATCAACCATCGAAGAAGGATAAGCACAATATTAGCATACTATGCTGATTTTCTGCATCAGACTTCTGATCGAGGTTCGTGGGCTCGTGTAGATATTTCTTAGAGATCGGACATATGTGCAGCTCAAAGCTTCATTCTTCAACCTAGATCAGTAAGTTAGAATGTTTAACTTGCATAGATAATATAGATCTAATCTATTATTATATACCTGCATTAGATATAGTGTAGATGCATATTGATATGATCAACATATTTTTCTTTCTAATATTTTTAATTTTTGATTTAATCTAATGCTATAATCATGTAATAGGATCTTAGATCTAGGGGTTCTCTACTTTTTATGAATAAATTTTGATTTATTTCAGTCCTCCGCTACCTAATCTTGAAAAGTTTCAAGACTAGTCCTGAAATCCTAGATCTGGTTTCTTCACTAAATGCTAAGGCCATGAATATGCTTTATTGTTCCTTAGACTTAAGTGTATTTAATGCAATTTCTTTATGTATTTTAGCAAAATATGTATGAAAGAAATTAGAAAGAATGTATGAGAAAGAAAATCAAATAGAAGAATCAAGCTTCCAAGATGAAACAGAAGCTCACCCCGGCATATACCTCATGGCTCTTGAGGATGAAAAGAAAAAAACCAAAAGAAAAAGAAGACATTGATACAAAGGGAGCAAAGCAAAGAAGAGAATGAGAAAGAGAAGGAAGATATAGCAAGTTGTTGCCTCATGGCTAAAAATGATGAGGTATATCATGAACACTCCTCTAAATTTACTTTTAATGAATTATATTAAGATTTCAATAAGTTAATAGATGAACATAAAAAGATAAGACTATAAAATAAAGAACTTAAAAAATCTAATCTTTCTTTGGCTGAACAAAAAGATAAGATTTTCAGTGAAAAAGAAGATCTTTTGAAAAATATAAAAAACATGGCTAAAGAAAAAGAAATTTTTTTTGAAATAAATTGAAACTTTAACTAAAGAAAAGAAAAATCTTGCAAAATCTAAAAAAATTCTAGTTAAAGATAAAGATAAACTTGTGAAATCATAAAGATCTTTAGAGGATGAAAGAGAAAAATATTTGAAATCTAAAAAATCTTTAGTAAAAGAAAAAAAGTTTTTGATTTCTGAAAAATTTCTTTTGAAAAAAATGTCAAATTAAAGAAAGAGATTAGGAGCTTGAAGTCTATGCTTCAAAAGTTTATAATTGGATCTCAAAATCTTCAAGCCATTTTAAATTATTAAAGAGCTATTTTTGACAAATCTAGAATTAGTTATAATTCAAAAAGGAAATAAAAATTTATCAAAAACATGCTCAACAAAACTTCAACTAAAAAGTACTCAATTAAGTATTTTAAATGCAACAAGATTGGCCATAAAATTATTGAATGTAATATTAAAAGAATTGGCCAAACCTTGATAAAATAAATTTGGATTTCAAAAGGAACCTTGAATATTAACTCCTATGCACCCAAGATGACTTGGGTACGCAAAATTATTAAGCAATTTTGCAGATGCACCAAGGATCCAAATAAAATAAAAGAAAAAAAATTTTTATGGATGCCCTGAAAATGAAAAGAGATAGGTATTGATGCATGGTATAATCTAATTTTTTTCTCACATCATACCATCAATGATTGTTAAAGTTATTTTGATTGAATCTATTGATTTTAATATAATTTTATATTATGTTTACTTACTTGAAATTATTTTTATATATTAGTAAGATTAGTATGATTGATTGATTTTGATGATTTAAATACTTTAATTTTAAAAGATCAATATGCTCTTCTCTAAGTGTCATATTATGATATGAATTGAAACTATCTTGAAATTCAACATAATATAATAGCTTTTCTATATTAATTTTGCAATTGATAAATCTAAATTAAAAGATGCTTAATTAGATATAAATATTTTTGAATTACTGAATATACAAGTAAAAGTAAATTTAATATTTTTTTATAAAATACTAAATTATTAAAATTTTAATAAATATTAGCATGAAATAAGTACTTAAAGATAAGATATTAATTATAAAATTTAAAATACTTAATATATTAAGTTGCATTGCATTTTAGATTAACCCCTAAGGATTTGAAATTTTATAGTTAGATTAATTCATAGAACCAATATCCAGATTCCTCTCATTTTAAACTTAATCAATTTTATCCCCCAACTTGAAGAATGCCTTTCATACTTGGTATCAAATTAAATTTGAAATATGCTTTCATATTTTTTCAATATTATTTTTAAGCAATAAATCTAAAAATTAATTTTTCTTTAATTTTTAAGTGATATCAAACTTTTAAGAAAATTATTAATTGATCTAAATTTTATTTCTATTGATATCATGAAAACTTCTAAGCAAAATATTCAATTTGATTTTCAAATAATTGGTATCAAGATAATTATTATTTATTTTGAATTTCAAAACTATTAGTATCAAAATTTTTATAATTATATTAAATAAAAATTCAAAATTATCTTTGATTTAAAATTATTGTTTGATCTAAATTTTATTTAATTAATATCATAACTTATATTAAAAAGTTTATTTCTATCTTGAATTCCATTGCATTATTTTTTGACAAAAAGAAAAGATTTTTTTTCTTAAATCTAGTTTTGCATAGCTTATATGACATCATTTGAGATAACATCAAGAATTTTATATCTTTTCTAAACTTAATTAAGTGATATTTCTTAAGAAAAGAAAGATCTAAGTTTAAATAAAATATCACTTTATGATTTATTTTATATGATTTATTGATATCAATTTAAATTAACTTATCAAGATAATTTGATCTGAATTTAAATTGATTCATCTTTTTTGATCAAAAATTTTAATGATTGATATCAAATAGATTATTATTATCTTGTATTCTATTGCTTTATCTTTGATAAAAAAAAATATTTTCTTATATATAATCTAGTTTGCATGAATATATTTTTGATCTTATATATAGAATAAACTATAAGATTGGTATCTTTATGGTTTAAATTGATTAATACTATTTAAATATATATATATATATATTTTTTAAAAAATTTATGATATATCCAAATTCTTAGTTTTGAAAGGACCTATTTATCTCAAATTTTTAAAACTTAAAGCTATTTCTTAAACTAAATTTGAAAAATATTTTTTTTTGAATCTATAGTTTTGAGAAAAAGAAAATATACTATTAAAATTATATTTTCTAAATGAGGAAGAAATATTTTTTAAACTCAATCTTATTCTGATTTTGGTTGAGTTGTGATGAAAGAAATAACTTTTAAACTTGAAAAGAAATCACTTATATTGCTTGATTTATTCATCTTTGATTTAAGAATTTATATATTTTTTGATTTATCAATTCATATTTTGATTGATTTGATTGTATCATCTTTTCTAATGATCAATGAATATTTTAGAAATGCTTTACATGAATTAATCATTTTGATATTGTCATAATTGAAGATATCTTATTGTAAACATTTTATTTTAAAATCAGTGAAAGCAATTTTTTATAAAAAAATTATTGTATCATGATTATAATTGATTATTTGATTGATAGTTGATTGTTTAAAATTCAATATGCTTACTTTAAATATGTACAATAAAGAAAGAAATCACTAAAAAATAATTTGATCTTAAAATACTATTTAATTAAAAAATATTTTTATTTAAAAAAGTAAGGAAGAGGATTCAGTTAAGATGAATTAGTTACTAAATTTGTATTAATTAAAGTTTAATATGATATAAAGTTAAAGGTACTTAACTTGAAAGAAAAAAGGAGTAACAAAAATTATAAAACTTAAGTATGCAAATTTTAAAAAAGAAAAGAACAAAATAATGCTAATCAAAGAATAAATATATATATATATATATATTTAAATTTGATAATCTAAATTTAAAATATACTTATTTTAAATAAAGAGATAAAGAATATTAAAAAATAAATTAATCTAGCTATGAATATAAAAAAATAGAGGGAGAGATATTTTCTAATTTGATTTGATTAAAAATATTAATAAATTTTTAATCTAAAAATTTTAATCAATTATCTTATTCTAAGCTTTATTATTTTAATTTTAAATTTTCAATCAAATGTATTATAGTCTTTTTAATTAATGCTTTCATGTGTTTATTCAATTTAATTTATTTGATTTAAACTACTATTAATTTAAAATAGTATCAGACAAACAAATTATTCTTCAATATTGAAACTTAAAGTAGTATCATTCATATGCTTATTTCATAATTTGATTTGCTTGAATATTCTTAACATTCTTAGAGTCGAATTGAATTGAAAACTCTTCTTAGTCTTAAAAATAAATATTTAAAAGTTTTAATATATAATATAAGATCTTTATAAAATTATTTTTAGTTTTGATACTATCTTTCATAATCTTTGGATACTTACCTTTTTAAAGTTTAATTGACTGAAACTTCTTAAGAAAAGTAAAAAATAAATATTAAAATTAATATCAAAATTTTTTTACATATTATACTTATTTTATTTAAAAATTTCTATTTTTTTAAATTGAATGAAAAATCTAAATTAGTGGTATCAAATAGAAATTTAATAACAAACATACTTTACTTGGTATCTATTGGTGCAGAATCTGATCGATGTTGGATCGAGCTGAAGTTTAGGAAGAAGAGGTCACCATCGATGATCTGCAAAATAAAGTTTCATCTAGAGTCGATGGTGGTGGCTCTGGCAGGACCCTCCGACAATCAAGTCAGCTCTTCTAGCCAAAAGAAATAGAGTACTCAGGAAAGAACTCGGTAGAGTTTTGGAAAGAAGAAGAGAGTTTAGACAAAACGTATCTGAAGGATCCTTTTTTATAAATGGAGCCTGTCGTAATCATCTAGTAGTGGACCTCTCGAGGCCATATAAAATTTATTATGAAGAGGTGTCACTCATAATAGACTGATAATGACAATCGTAACCATCCGATAGTGGGATTGCCTGTAGCAGATTGATAAATGATAGTCATAACCGTCCGGTAGTAGGATCGCCTATTCGTTGAGATTTAATAGTCGAAGCTCGGAGAAAGCAGGCATTGGTTGGTGAAGAACTTTGACATATATCAATTCCAGAGGAGTTCAGACTCCTAAAGAGAATATGGCTAGAGAGGATCATCTAAGAGGAATATTACTTGAAATCTAAAAGTAATCCGCTAGAGGAATCCAGATGTAGTTTGACTGAAGGAAATGTCTGAAAGGAGTTTGGCTCTTATAGAAATTTGACTGAAGGAGAGGTCCGAAAGAAGTTTGGCTCCTATAGGAATCCAACTGAAGGAGAGGTCCAGAAGGAGCTCGACTGAAGGAGAACTCCGAAAAGAGTTCGACTCCTGGAGGAATTTGACTAAAGAAAATATTCAAAAGAAGTTCGTCTTCTGAAAGAATCTGACTAAGGAAGAAGTCCAAAAGAAGTTTGGCTCCTGGAGGAATCCAATTGAGGAAGAAGTTCGATAAGAGTTTAGCTCCTGAAGAAATCCAATCGAAGGAGAAGTTCAGGAGGAGTCCGACTGATGGAGAAGTTCAACCAAAGAAGAAGTCTAGGAGTAGTTCAGCCACTATAGGAGTTCGAAAGGAGTTCGGCCACTGGAAGAGTTCGGCTGCTTGAATGAGTTCGGCTAGGGTTCGACCGCTGGAGGGAGTTCGAGAGGGATTCGATTGCTGGAGGAGTTCCACTGCTAAAGGAGTTCGGTTGGGGTTCGACTGCTGGAGGGAGAATTTTCAATCGAAGCTCTTCTATGATTACCAGTCGCATTAGGCTAAGCATCAGACTGGACTTTAGTGGGAGCAGGGTTTATCCCCAACAATAGTCCCCCCACTCTCGAGTTCAAAATTCGAAAGAAGGGAGTATAAAAAGATGACTGTCGAAGTTTTTTTTCGGGCTCTACACTCATTGAGGTTGAAGCTCGAGGAAGATCTTATCTCCTATCGGGGTTGAAAGAGATCTTATCTCCTATTGAGATTGGCGTTGAAGCTTAGGGGAGATCTTATCTTCTGTTTAGGTTGACATTGAAGCTAGGAGGAGATCTTATCTTCAGTCGAGGTTAAAGAAGATTTTATCTCCTATTGAGATTGATGTTGAAGCTTGGGGGAGATCTTATCTCCAGTCGAGACTGAAGGAGATATTATCTCCTAATGAAGGGTTGGAGCTTGGGAGAGATCTTATCTCCAGCTGAGGTTGAAGGAGATCTTATCTTCTATTAAGGTTGACGTTGAAGCTTATAGGAGATCTTATCTCCAACTGAGGTTAAAGGAGATCTTATCACCTATTGAAGGGTTAGAGCTCGGGAGAGATCTTATCTCCAGTCGAGGTTAAAGAAGATCTTATCTCCTATTGAGGATGACATTGAAGCTCAAGGAAGATCTTATCTCCAATCGAGGTTGAAAGAGATCTTATCTCCTTTTGACGTCGACGTTGAAGCTCGAAGGAGATTCTTTCTCCAGCCGAGGTTGAAGTAGATCTTACCTCCTATTGAAGTTGAAGTTGAAGCTCGGAGGAGATCTTATCTCCAGCTAAGATTGAAGGAGATCTTATCTTCTATTGAAGGATTGGAGCTCGGAGGAGATCTTATCTCCAGCCGAGGTTGAAGGAGATCTTATCTTCTATTGAGGTTGACATTGAAGCTCGAGGGAGATCTTATCTTCAGTCAAGGTTGAAGGAGATCTTATCTCCTATTGAGATTGATGTTGAAGCTCGAAAAAGATCTCATTTCCAGCCAAGGTTAAAGGAGATCTTATCTGCTATTGAGATTGAGGTTGAAGTTGAAGTTCGGAGAAGATCTTATCTCCAGCCAAGGTTGAAGGAGATCTTATCTCCTATTGAAGGGTTAGAAGCTCAGGAAAGATCTTATCTCCAGCCGAGGTTGAAGAAGATCTTATCTCCTGTTGAGGTTGATGTTGAAGCTCGAGGGAGATTTTATCTCCAGCCGAGGTTGAAGAAGATCTTATCTCTTATTGAGGTTGACATTGAAGCTCTGGGGAGATCTTATCTCCAGCCGAGATTGAACGAGATCTTATCTCCTGTTGAGATTGACATTGAAGCTCAGGGAGATCTTATCTCCAACCGAGGTTGAAGAAGATCTTATCTTCTGTTGAAGTTGAAGCTCAGGAAAGATCTTATCTCCAACCGAGGTTGAAGGAGATCTTATCTCCTATTGAAGGATTGGAGCTCAAGGGAGATCTTATCTCCAGTCAAGATTGAAGAAGATCTTATCTCCTATTGAGATTGACATTGAAGCTCAAGAGAGATGTTATCTCCAGTCAAGGTTGAAGGAGATCTTATCTCCTATTGAAGGTTTGGAGCTCTGGGGAGATCTTATCTCTAGTTGAGGTTGAAGGAGATCTTATCTCCTATTGAGGTTGAAGCTTAGGGAAGAGTTTCGATCCTGGGTTCCCATGCTTGTTGCTTGTTGTAGATGCCGAGCTTGTTGTGGACGTCGATCCTGTTGTCGACGTCAAACTAGGACCTCTCTTGCAAACCAAAATAAGGTTTTGCCTTTTGCATTTGACGTAGTCAAGTTGTCGTGGAAAAATACATGTTAGGATTCTCCACCAAGCTTCTTCCTTCTCCACGTCTTTGGTCTACGAGGTTCTGACTTTTGCTCATGTTAGGATGAGGTTCTCCTCCCATTCCTAATAGACAGTAGGGGCATATTAGGGCCGTTGTCAGGGCCTCTCTTCTCAGCTCATCTAAAATAAATGAGGCCTTCGACTTTGCTCACATTAGGATGAGGTTTTCCTCCTATTCCTAATCGGATTGTAGGGGCATATTAGAATCGTTGTCAGGGCCTCTTCTCTCACCTTGTCTTAAATAATTGAAGGTCTTTGACTTGCCCATGTTAGGACAAGGTTCTCCTTCTGTTTCTAACATGGCCACTTTTTATTGTTCCTTTCTTATCGTCACATAATTTTTGCACTAAGAAATAATAATGTTAAAATGGAAGAGTTTTATTGAAGAAAAATTACTATCAGTACATTCTCAGACTCTCTGAGTTTCAAGGTCGTGGGAGCGTTGTTCCTCCAAGCTCCTTCAAGCAATAAATTTTGGGTCGGACGACCTCCTCTATTTCATACGGGCCTTCCTAATTTGGGGTAAGCCTTCTCTGGCTTCAAGACTGAGAGATGGCAGCTCGTCGAAGTACTAAGCCCTCTTAGAGATAGCATTGATGATGCCAGAAGGCAGCCGATCTCCTTATTATTCCTTTCTTATTGGTGGTTCTAGCTACGGTAGCGCCCTTGGCTGATCTTCTCTTACTTCAGATCGATGTCTGAGGAATCGATGCAGCCGACCTCTCTTGATGAGCTCCTAAATCTCGTCTTAGAGCTAAATGCATTCTTTAGTATCGTGGCCATGATCATGATGATACAAATAGTACTTGCTTCGATTGTAATTATTTGGAGGAGATCATAATTCTTCTGATCTTGGTAGTTGATTCTTAATTTTCATCAAAACTTGAGTTTTAGGAGCATTAAGGTGGGGCATAGTTGTGAAACCTTCTGAGGGGAGAACTTCTTTGCATCCTTCTATCGTAGCATCTTTGATGATGAGCTCGAGGAGGAGTTTGGACTCGCTTGCGCTCGGAAGGAGTCCGTGAGCACGATCGAACTTCATTCAGTCCTCTATCAATGGGGGTCTACTAGACTCGCCCGTCCGCCGCTCTCCTGTGGCTTCCTCATCCTTCAATCTGAAGGCTTCTTCTGCTCGAGCATATCCTTCAGCCTAAGCTAGTAGATCGACAAAATCCCTGGGGTACTTCTTTCTTCAAGGAGAGCAATAAATCATTCTTCTGAAGGCCATCCTTGAGTGCAGCCATCGTAATAGACTGGTCCAGGTTCCTAACCTCCAATGCAGCAGTATTAAATTGGATAACATAAGTCCAAATCGATTCCCCCTCCTTCTTCTTGATATTCATTATAGAATTCAAACCTTGGTGCAGACGTCGGATGCTGACAAAGTGAGCTACAAACTGATGGCTCATATGGTCAAAGAAGAAGATTGTATCCGATTTCAACATCGAGTATCAATTTCTTGCTACTCTCTTTAAGATAGATACGAAAGCTCGACATAAGATGGAATCTAGTGTGCCATGGAGTAGCATCATGGTTCGGAAGGCCTTCAGGTGATCGACCAAATTAGGGGTTCCATCGTAGCTTTCAAATTAGGGGAGCTTGAAGTTCAGCAAAATGGGCTCTTGCATAATTCGGAGAGAGAAAGGGGGATCGGTGCAGATGTCATCATGGCGAGGTAGGATGATGTGATGGAGTTCCTCAATCTACCGATCCATCTCTTATAGTTTCTGATCGAGGATGTCATCTCGATCGTAGATCTTAGAAGATTTTCGATCGTAGATGGAAAAGATCTCTTTCAGAGACGAATCATGATCCGAACAAAAATCTTCTACTCTGTATTTTTCCTTTCCAGGGGCGATGGGTATGCTAGCCCAATTGCTCTTCCTCAAAATCGATTCCTGATATTTTGATGGTGGGTTTTCTGGCAGAATCATCGTCAGGGGTTGCCGCATAGTCTGCACCATCTCGGTGAGGTTCTGAACCCACTGCATCAGTAGGTTAAACTATTTTGGATCTACCATGGCCACGGTGGAGGAGGAGGTTGAAGCATCGGTGCTGGAGTAGGAATGGGTGGGTCTGGCTCGGATCTGATGGTAGAAGCGGTAGATCTTCAGGTAGTTGCCTTCTTTGGAGGCATTTCTTAGGATTGAGGGAGAGGATGGAGAGTTAGACCTTGAAGAAGAAGATCCATAGGGTTGGTTGAGCACTCCTTTAAGAATAAGGGTACCTCAGGAACCAAGGTCCTTCCTCTAGGGCCAATCTTGTTGGCGTAGAATCTAGTCGATGCCGAATCGAACTAAAGTTTAGGAAGAAGAGGTCATCGTCGGTGACCTGCAAAATAAAGTTTCATCTGAAGTCGGTGGTGGTGGCTCCGACAGGACCCTTCGACGATCAAGTCAACTTTTCTGATAAATAGAAATGGAGTGCTCAGGAAAGAACTCAGCAGAGTTTTGGAAATGAGAAGAGAGCTTAGAGAAAACATATCCGAAGGATCTCTTTTCATAGATGGAGCCTATCATAACCATCTGGTAGTGGGTCACTCGGGGTCATATGGAATTTATTACAGAAAGAGGTGTCGCTCGTAATAGACTGATAATGACAGTCATAATCGTCCGATAGTGGGGTCGTCTATAGCAGACTAATAAATGACAGTCATAACTATTCGATAGTGGGGTTGCCTATTCATTGAGATTTAATAGTCGAAGTTCGAAGGAAGCAGGCGTTGGTTGGTGAAAAATTTTGACATATATCAATTTCAGAGGAATTCAGACTCCTAAAGAAAATATAGCTAGAGGGGATCATCTGGGAGGAATACTACTTAAAATCTAGAAGTAATCTACTAGAGGAATCCAAATGAAGCATGACTGAAGGAGATGTTCGGAAGGAGTTAGGCTCCTATAGAAATTCGATTGAAGGAGAGGTTCGAAAGGAGTTCGGCTCCTATAGGAATCCGATTGAAGGAGAGGTCTGGAAGGAGTTTGGCTAAAGAAGAAGTTCGAAAGGAGTTCGACTCCTGATGGAATTTGACTAAAGAAAAAATTCAGAAGGAGTTCGGCTCTTGAAGGAATCCAACTGAGGAAGAAGTCCGGAAGGAGTTCGGCTCCTAGAGAAATCCGATCGAGAAAGAAGTTCGATAGGAGTTTGGCTCCTGAAGGAATCTAACCAAAGGAGAAGTTCGACTAACGGAGAAGTTTGATCGAAGGAGAAGTTTGGGAGGAGTTCGGCCGCTGTAGGAGTTTGAAAGGGGTTCGACCGCTGGAGGAGTCCGGAAGGGGTTCGGCTGTTTGAAGGAGTTTGACTAGGGTTCGATCGCTAGAGGGAGTTCGAAAGGGGTTCGACCGCTGGAGGGAGTTCAGAAGGGGTTCGATCAGAATTCGACTGCTGGAGGAAGAATTCTCAATCAAAGCTCTTCCAAGATTACCAGTCGCATTAGGCTAAGTATCAGATTGGACTTCAATGGGAGCGGGGTTTATCCCCAATAGTATCAAATATACTGAAATATCTTGAAAAGATCTATCACTTAATATTGACTTAAAAAATCTGAATTTAAATAGTTTAAAAAGGGGGAGAGTGATATCAATATAAATTTGATATCAAACATGCTTATTTTCATATTAAATATCCCATAAAGTTGAAATTTAATATCCTCTTGAAATTAAATCAAAATATTCTTAATTTAATATATTTTTTTAAATTTTGAGTGATTTTAATGATATGTTTCAATGATTTGTTTGATGCATAAAGATTAAAAAATATATTATGCTTGATTTCTTTGTTTAAATCTTTGAAAAGCTCTATTGCTCTTAAACCTTAAAAGTAAATATTTGAAAATCTGATCAAAGAGTTCTACTTAGTCAGACTTTGATATTTAAATTCAAACAAATTTCTAAAAGAGAAGCAGTATTTTAAGCATGTTTTAAATCCAAAAATAAGTTTTCAAAAGGGAGAAAATTTATTTGACTTTATTTTTTAAATTTGATACATCTCTCATTTGATACACTCTTACATCTTATTCATTTTGATGATTTTTCTTAATCATTTTCATAAGCTTTTTAATGTTATCAAAAATAGAAAGAGAAATGTTGAGTATATGCTTAATGAATTGATGCTTAAAATACTCAATAATTTGATGCTTGAAGTCTTAATACTCATTGATTTGAATTGAGATAATATAGTGTAATGAGTATATGAAAAATATGCAATAAACTAAAGATAAATTGAGAATATTCATGAAGTATGCATTCATATAATTAATCAATTACTTCATGATATATGTTGGCCAATTTTAATTGTATATGGTGCTTAACTTGTATGGCAAACTATTTATACTTTTGATATGTAACGTAAACTCTATGTCACATTTTTATGTATTTTAGCTTAATGTATGACTCTTCTGATATGTTGGCATCTTATTTTATCATGAATATAGAATCTATTTTTTATCTGTAGTATCAATTATATTATGAATTATCTTTTAAGGAGTAGGTTTTTCCTTCGTATTAGAAAGGAAGAGTAAATTTTATTCAAAACAAGGAAAGAGTATAATTTTTTAATTGATGATGTCAAAAAGAAAGAGTAAATACATTATTTAGTATAAGCAATAATTGTTAATTAATAATATTAAAATTACATGCTTTATGATTGTTTTTTTTTTTTTTTTATAGCCCCTAATCTTTTTCTAAAAGAACTAAGTTATTTTGTAGAAAGTGAGATTCATACTATGATTTCTCTATCCTTTATGGTAATGATATACTATGATCATCTACCTGTAGGTATTGATATTATGTCTTGATATTATAAAGCTCATGTCTTAAAAATTTACATCAATTGAATATATTTATATATTATCTTAATTTAAATTCAAGATCCTTAATGGCACTATTTTACTTCAATGTTCTATGCATGCCTTATTTTACTTATACTTAAATATTTTATAATCATCAAAAAGAGAGAGATTGTTGCCTCAAGAATTGATTTTGATGACTACAAAATATTTGAAAGAAGTACTAATGATTTTTGTCTTTGGAAGAAGTTTAAATGTGTATTCAAGTCATACAAGAATTTTTAGATTGATAAAAATGCTTTAAGAAGGCTAAAGCTTCAATTTCATCAAGTTGGAGATCAAAACAATGTTATTCGTAAGCCTCAAGAGTATTAGAGAAGAATTTAGAACTTTTGAAGGCTATTTGGAAGGTTTCAGAAGTTGAATTGATAAACATGCTTTGAGAAGGTCAAAGCTATCATTTCATCAAGATGAAGATCAAGATAATATTTTTCAGAAGCCTCAAAAGCATTAGAGAAGAGTTTGAAATTTTTGGAGGCAATCTAAAAAGATTTGGAAGTTAAAAAATGAAGAAAAACATGTTTGAATAAAAAGAATCAGCCTAGGGGTCGATCCCTTTTAAAAAGGGCTACTTGGCATGCTTGCTTTTGAGTGGCACACAAAAAGGGTCAACCTTGAGGTCGACCCCTTGCCAGCGGCTGATCCATAGGTCGACCCCTCCTATTCTGCCATCCAAAAATAGAAACTATTATTTCTGTTCTGCCATAGAGGTCGACCCGACCCTTGTGCTAGTGGATGACCCTAAACCTCCCTAGGATCGGCTCCAATGATAGAAACTTTCATAATGGCTAGTTTTTTTTCCTATTTTTAGTACATTAAATATCTAATAAATGCTCTCTAATGGCTTTAAACATCTACTAATTATTCTCTAGCTTTGATTGAAGGTTTAAAAGGCATTCAAAAGAAAGAAAAGTATATTGAAAGATAAAATTCATTCAAATTAGGAGCACTATTAAATATCTATGAAAAAGAGAAAAAAGGAGAAGAACCAAACTTTAAAATCAAAGGACTTTCAAGTAAAACTATTGAACGGAAATCCTGATTTCCCAGACCAGATTCGTTCAAATCTGATCGAATCAAGAGATATATTTCAAAAATTTTTTTCTTTAATCTAGATCAGATCTGGGATGTTTCAGATCTGATTCTTATTATTCTAATAATAAAAATAAAATCTAGATAAATTAAATTAAATTTAATTTATGTTGAAGTAGGGTAGTCCTATTATCCATTGATGATCCGATAAGCAGCGAAAGATTCTGGATCTAGCCACGCAAGTGCCTAGCCTCTATCGGTATCCACTCAGGCTGGATATGGAGATTCTCTTCTTCTCTATTAGGTCTCCAATAATCAGATCTGGATCTGATTTGGAGGATCTTCAAAATACCTTTCGAAGATCAGCAGTTGTCCTTTGCAGCAGCGCAACCTTCTAGCTTTCTGTCATCTTTCTCTCGTTTGGATTGCACCAACTTGGATCCCAAACTCCTTTGCACGTGGAGAAGAGAGGGAGAAGAATGACTTGGCATGGAGAAGGAGAGGAGAGGCAGCCTTGGGGTGTGGGAATTTTTAATTTCTCTTTGAGTTGGGCGCAGGGTCTTATTTATAGACTATGCGTGATCCAACTCCTCTTCTTTCCAACCAATCACAACCCTTTGTGAAATCAGATCTAAATTTGATTGGTGGGAATAGAGTCCCTTGGATTCCTCCTTAGATGGTGCCTAAGACCAGTCAAACTTGGTTCTTAGGAGAAGTCTAATCGGAATCCAAAAAGGAGATGGAGTCCCTATCCAATAGGGACTCCTAGGCGCCTCCAGCTTGGGCACACGCCAAGGGTGGCGTGCGCCCTCCTCCTTGCCAGGTTCTAACAAGAGGACAAGCCCCCACCAGCTCTCCAATAGGTGCGTGACATGTGGACAAAAGTCAAAGTATCAATGGTCAACATTTGACCAGTCAAAGGTCAGACTTTTGACCAAAGTCAAAGGAACAAGAAATGGCAGGTGACCAAAAATGGCAGGTAATGTCTTACAAAATAAGACAACCTTTTCTGACTTGGACAACCTCCAGTCAGACCATAGTGAAGGCCTCTGATCAAGCACAAACTCCTTTGGCTCAGTCAGGACAACTTATTTATGATAGTAAAAGAAGAACGTTAGGTTCAATCGAGTGCTAGCACGATTTTCCTTGAACCTAATTGAATCTCATTCAGATCAATTGAACTAGATCAGTTCAATTGATGATCACCAGATTCAAACCCTTGTTTGTGTGACCCAGTTAGGTTCAGTTCTGTATGGTAATGGGATATGTCATGATCTCTATCACGACATCATCGAAACTCCTTTCGATGGATCAGAACTCTTCTGATTCGAACAGCTAGAATGATCGATCATCTAAATCATTCTAATTGCTCCCAAAATCCACCAGTGACACCTAGCAGTATATGGTGGCAACCCATCAGAGCTGAATGCGAACCTCTTGGTGCAGCTACCTGTGTGATTAAGTTCTTCTATCTTGAGCCCCGATCAGATTAGGGTTAAGGTGAACTCGTCAAACCCTAGTCTCTGTCATATGATGTAATCATTCGATTCAAGTCCGAATGTGAAAATCTAAATAGAAACTCTTTCTATTATTTCACTCTGCCATGGCCATGGACTTTCTGGACTTGATTCTCATGATCATCATAGGGCTGCTCCTCTACCACCGAGGTAGATAGATTCCATCTTGATGCAATCCAGTTCCTACAATGAACATGCTATAGCCAACATACACCTCAGGATTCCATATGGCTAGGAGATCCGAGTAATGGTGTAGTCAAACTATAACACCCTCAAGGTGAACTGCCGATGCACCTCAGGTCAAAGAACCAGACACACTACTGCAGCATCGAGTCAGTCATTGACGAGAAGGTAGACTTCCTAATGACTACTCGAGGTGGTCACGCTCAGTGCCCTCGTTCTCTAATGAGTACCTGTACTCTCACTCTGGTGTCTACACATCGTAGACTCAAGACTCATCTACTAAAGAGAAGTGATTGTACACCAACCTTTCGGATCAATCACCATTCTCGTGATGATCTTATGGTCGAGGGTATTTTATGAGTTAATAATGATTATTCATGTCTTAAATTTTCAACTCTTGAAAATATGAATTATCATTACCATTAACTCAAAGGATGTATCATAGACACTAAATACACATATGTGATAAAAAGTAATCCATTTTATTGATTTTAGTCAAAATTATAATTTTGCCCTTAGAAGTGTATTACAAGTGTCAGCCAATTCTGGCTTCTAGGGCACATATATCTAACAATTATCTCCATCATCATTCACATCCTCTCAAGCATCAAGAAGAGAAGTTGAAGCATCATTTTAGCAATCCAACATCAACTTCTTCGAGCTTCAAAGAGTTTTAATTTTTATTTTCTATTTTTGTGCTGAAACTTATATTTATTTTTTTATTTCTTTACAAGTTTCTTTAAGAAAAAGAAACTTGAGATTTAGGTCGATCCAAGCCCATAATTGGATGTTGTATAGATTTTGGATGGTGAGCTTGAAAAACTAACTGGATTGCTAGTGAACCCAAAAAACTAATGATGAAAGATTTTGATTGGTGCTCCTGTGAAAGCCAACTGGATTTGTTTGTAAGCTCAAAAAAATAAACCTACAATGATCAATGGAGGATTGTAGTGGAACTCCCAAGAAAAGCTTGGAGAGTGGATGTAGGAGCGGGTTGCTTCAAACCTGTTGCCTAGCTAGACAGCCCAAGAGGGGGGGGGGGGTGAACTGGGATTTCCAAAATTTAAAATAGATATGTGCAATGTAAATATTTGAAAGCTATGTAAGTAAGATGTGAGAGCTAAAAAATGCAAGAGATAAGAGCACACACACTCAAACAAGAAATTTTTATAGTGGTTCGGTGCACCACTAGCACCTACGTCCACTCTCCAAGCAAGACTCTTGAGAATTTTACTATAATCCCTCAAGATTACAGTCGGATAGTTTTTTCAGGCTCACTATCCTAAAACTCTATTGGTTTCTTTCTAGATTTACCAACCATAATCCTCCCAGGAATTAGAAAAATTAATATAAACCAATCAATGGAGAGTAAAGCCCCAAATCTCGAGTTTCAACCACTACTGAAATTGAGTACATGGATAGAAATAAGAAAGATTTACAACAAATAGTGCTCCTTTAAATGAGCTGAATGGTTGTCGTTGCAGTTCGTTGAATGCCTCTTTGAATGCTGAAAGTTATTACACTTCAATAGTTAAGAGAACTTTGAGTGTGTTAGGGATAAACTCGCTCCTGCCGAAGTTCGATTGGATGCTTATTCTCGGAAGGATCCCGTCCGGCAGCAGCCTCCATGGTTAAACCTCGAGACTCCTCCAACAGTTGGACTCCTCCCGAACCTCTCCTTCAACCAAACTCCTCCAATAGTCGGACTCCTCCCGAATCTCTCCCAGCTAGACTCCTCCAACAATCGGACTCCTTCCAAACTTCTCTTTCGGTCAGACTCCTCCAACAGTCGAACTACTCCTAAACCTCTTCCAGCCAAACTCCTCCAACAGTCAAACTCCTCCCAAACTTCTCCTTCGACCAGACTCCTCCAACAGTTGGACTTCTTTCGAACCTCTTCTTTGGCCAAACTCCTTCAACAATCAAACTCCTCTAATAGTCGAACTCCTTCTGAATCTCTCCTTTGATCAGACTCTTCCAACAGTTAGACTCCTTCCGAACCTCTCCTTCGATCAGACTCCTCCAACAGTCGGACTCCTCTCGAACCTCTCCTTCAATCGTACTCCTCCAAATAGCTAAACTTCCTTCGAACTCCATCTAGCAGCCCCAGAGGATCTCGGCACTCATCCTCGATATAGCCAAAAGAATCGTCAATCTCTACCATCCGAGCTTCAACCGTTGGACCTCGATGGGCTCGCACATCATGACAATAGATACTATCCCCCATAACAAACTCCACGTGGCCCTGAATGGCCCACTATCGGATAGCTATAGCTATCCCTATTAGTTTGTTATAGGCTCCGTCTATATAAGAGATCCTCCAGATATGCTTTCTCTCAGAAGCTCTCCTTCTCTTTCTCAAAACTCTGCTAGAATCTCTCTATGTATTTTATTTCTATTGGCCAAAAGAGCTGACTTGATTGTCGAAGGATCTTACCGAAGCCACCACCCTAGACTCCAGATGAGACTTA
Source organism: Cocos nucifera (assembly GCA_006176705.1). NCBI lineage: Eukaryota > Viridiplantae > Streptophyta > Magnoliopsida > Arecales > Arecaceae > Cocos > Cocos nucifera. The sequence continues at coordinate 140,681 of QRFJ01001468.1, read as the reverse complement.
TTTTACAGGCTCTGACGGTGATCTTGTTCTCTCCAAATCCAGCTTCGACTCTAACGATGGCTAGATTTTGTGCCAATAGGATTGGCACTAGAGGAAGGACCTCAAGTTATTAAGGTTTTCTTGTTCTTGAAGAAATATGTGGTGGAGATCCCTCTTCATCCCAACCAGAGTCCTACTTTTTCTCTCAACCTCTCGAGGATGCCCCCCAAAAAGACTTCAATCCGACGGTCAACCACCTTTGTGGTCAGATCTCATCCAAATCTTTCTGTCCCTATTTTATCTTCTGCATCTCAAGCCCCACCACCTATGATGGTGGACATGGTGCAATTCGACCTACTAGTCCAGCAGGTCCACGGCCTCATTGAAGCAGTGTAGGCCATGCGGCAGCAGCAGCCATCTTCGACGCCATCTCGACTGGAGCAAGTTCCTTGGGAGCTAGAGAATCCAATCTGAGGGTGGCCGACTTGGGTCAATCGATCGACGATCCCCGAAAAAGGGAAGCAGAGGGTGGAGAGCCCTTGCTCAAACCATGACTCGACCCCGGGGGGAGTTTTGCCCCCGTTCTATCAAAAAATCCTAAAGATCAATGATCATGAAGATCTCCTAGATCAAAGGCTCTAGAAAATATGCCAACGAATCGAAGAACTCCATCATGCTCCCTCCTCCCATGGTAATGATATTTGCACTAATCCTCTTTTTTCTCAGAAGGTTATGTTGGAATCGATCCCATCGAACTTCAAGATCCCTCAGTTTGAGAGTTACGATGGGACCACCAATCCGATCGACCATCTAGAGGCCTTTCGAATAATGATACTGCTCCATGGCATGCCAAACATCATTTTGTGATGGGCTTTTCTATCCGCCCTCAAGAAAGCCATCAGAAATTGATACTCGACCCTTAAATCAGGTACCATCTTTTTCTTTGATCAAATAAACCATCAGTTTATAGCTCATTTCATTAGCAGCCGACGTCCCCACCGAGGTTCGAATTTCTTGATGAATATTAAGCAGAAGGAGAGAAAATCTATCCGAGCTTATATCATCCAATTTAATGCTACTGCACTGGAGGTCCAAAATTAGGACTAGTCTATTGCAATGGCTGCACTCAAGGATGATCTTCAGAAGAATGATTTGCTATTCTCCCCAAAGAAGAAGTACCCCAAGGACTTTATCGATATGCTGGCTCGGGCTGAAGGTTATGTCCGAACTAAAAAGGCCTTTAAGGCTAGGGATAATGAAGCTGCCCAAGAGCGACAGGCGGGCGAACTGAATGTACCCATGGTTGGAGAGAAATCGAGCAGAGCTCGGCCATGCTCTCGAACTCCTCCGAAGCATAAGTGGGCCCGAACTCCTACCTGGGCCAAGAGGCGAAGAAGCCCGGATAGAAGGGTGCCATGGAGCTCTCCTTTCAGAAGATTCCATAACTACATCCCTCTCAATGCTCCAAAAACCCAAGTACTGATGAGATCAGGGAGCAACTGTTGAGATCAAAAAGGATGCGCACTTATCCAGACAAGCACAATCCTAGCAAGTTTTGCCTCTACCATCACGATCATGGTCACGATATAGAAGAGTGCATCCAACTCCAAGATGAGATCGAGAAGCTCATCAAGCATGGTAGGCTTGGTCGGTTCTTGGAACATCAGCCAAAAGAATGAGAGGATCGACCAAGAGCTCCCCCACCGCTAGAACCATCGAGGGGCAAGGAGCAGTGAGAAGATCAACCCCCGATCGGCATCATTAACGCCATCTATGGGGAACTTCGGCATGGGGAGGCTAGCAGATTGACAGAGCCTGAGAAGAGATAGAGGACTGAGGATGCCATCACTTTCCCCAACAAGGATGCCCGAGGAGTCCAGTTCTCATACAATGATGCGGTTGTAATCTCTTTAATTATTGCTGATTATGATGTACGCTGTATTTTGGTAGATAATGAAAGTTTCACTAACATTCTGTATTATGATGCTTTCTTTAAAATGTCCATACTTGATAATTGTCTAGGACCCATGAGCTCCCCGTTGGTCGACTTCACTAGCGATACTGTGCTAATGGAGGGAATGATAACTCTAGTCATGACTGCAGGGCAATATCCAAAGCAGGCCAAGGCATGGGTCGACTTTTTGGGTTGGTGAAAGCCCCCTCCACTTATAATGCAATCCTCAATCGATCTGATCTGAATGCACTATAAGCCATGGTGTCGATCTATTATCTGAAGATAAAATTTTTAACAAATAATGGAATAGATGAAATTAGAGGTGATCAAGCATTAGCCCGGCACTACTACTCCATCGCTTTACAAAATGGCACTCGACTTGACCCCTGCCTAGTTGACGCTTGGATGTCCACGATTGACCTTACCGGAAGATGGGACGGGCCCATAGAAGATCTTGTGATCCTCCTCCTGAATGATGGGAATGCGAAGCATACGATATTAAATTTGTGCTCCAATCTGAAAGATGAAGTTCGGGAGCAAGCTCATACACCTTTTGATGAGAAGGAATGCCAACGTCTTCCCACTTGGGTTCCAATGGATATTGCCTGGGATGAGCTGAGATATGGAACATTGGCTGGCCGTTTGATCCCACAGCATCGATCAGTAAAGAAAGAGTTTAGGGCCATGCACTAGAAAGGCAGAAGAAAATAGCAGAAAGTCGACCAAGCTTCTCGAAACACCGAATTTATTTGAGAAGTCAGCTATCCAACTTGGGTCTCTAACATGGTGCTGGTCAAGAAGGCTAACGCAACTAGGGATGGTGCATCGACTTTAGAAGCGAACAAGACCCTACCCAAAAGACAAACTATCCTTTACCATCAGAGTATGAATGCGAACCTTCTTGGTGTAGCCCTTATGTGATTAAGTTCTTCTATCCTGAGCCCCGATCAGATTAGGGTTAAGGTGAACTCATCAAACCCTAGTCTCTGTCATATGATGTAACCATTCGATTCAAGTCCAATGTCAAAACCTAAATAGAAACTCTTTCTATTATTTCACTCTGCATCGCCATGGACTTCTGGACTTGATTCTCATGATCATCATAGGGTGCTCCTCTTACCATCGAGGTAAGATAGATTCCATCTTGATGCTATCCAGTTCCTACAATGAACATGCTATAGCCGACATACACCTCAGGGTTCCGAATGGCTAGGAGACTGACTAATGGTGTAGTCAAACTATAACACCCTCAAGGTGAACTACTGATGCATCTCAGATCAAAGAACTAGACACACTACTGTAGCATCGAGTCAGTCATTGACGAGAAGGTAGACTTCCTAATGACTACTCGAGATGGTCACGCTCAGTGCCCTCTTCTCTAACGAGTATCTGTACTCTCGCTCTGGTGTCTCCACACCATAGACTCAAGACTCATCTACTAAAGAGAAGTGATTGTACACCAACCTTCCGGATCAATCACCATCCTCGTGATGATCCTATGGTCTGAAGCATTTTATGAGTTAATAATGATTATTCATGTCTTAAATTTTCAACTCTTGAAAATATGAATTATCATTATCATTAACTTAAAGGATGTATCACAGATACTAAATACACATATGTGATAGAAAATAACCCATTTTATTAATATTAGTCAAAATTATAATTTTGCCTCTAGAAGTGTATTACAAGTGTCAGCCAATTTTGGCTTCTAGAGCACACATATCTAATAATCTTTCACTTGCCATAAAGCCAATTGGCTACAAGTCTAAGTCCCATCTTCTCAAGATGGGCTTCGATCTTCTGCTGGCCCAATGGCTTTGTAAGTGGGTCTGCCACATTGTCTGTGAAGTCAACTCTCTTGACCTCGACGCAACCCTTCTCGAGGTAATCACGGATGAGGTGGTATCGCCGCTCAATGTGCTTGAATTTCTAGTGACACCTCAGCTCCTTAGCAAGGGCTATGGTGCCATTGTTGTCGCAGTACAGAGGAATGGCATCTGATGGTATTACTCCAATTTCTGTAGCAAACTTCTTGTACCAGAATGCTTCCTTCATAGCCTCTGATGCAGCGATATATTATGCTTCCATGGTGGAATCTGCTATCATAGTTTGCTTGGAACTCTTCCAGCTGACAGCACCACCATTGCACATAAACAGACTCCCACATGTCAACTTTCGATCATCTACATCGAACATAAAATCCGAGTCTGTGTATCCCTGGACTTGGAGTTCTCCGTTACCAATGACCAACATCATATCCTTAGTTCTTCTCAAGTACTTAAGGATACATTTCACAAAAGTTCAGTGTTCTTCACCTGGATTTGATTGATATCTGCTCGTGACACTCACAGCATGGGCTATATCAGGTCGTGTACATAGCATGGCATACATGAGGCTCCCTATTGCAGAAGCATAAGGGATCTTGCTCATGCATTCTATTTCCTCAAGTGTGCTTGGGCACATCTTCTTGGAAAGATGAATACCATGTCTGAAGGGTATTAATCCCCTCTTAGAGTTTTCCATACTAAACCTCTTTAGTACTTTTTCTATGTACATCTTCTATGAAAGTCCTAGCATCCTATTCGGTCTATCCCTATAGATTTTAATTCCTAAAATAAAGGATGCTTCATCTAGGTCTTTCATGGAGAATTCCTTGGACAACCATAATTTGACTATTATCATCATGAAAATATCATTCCCAATAAGGAGGATGTCATCTACGTACAAGATGAGAAAGACAACAGCACTCCCACTGATATTTTTGAAAACACATGGTTCCTCTTCATTTTTGATGAAATCAAATATTTTGATCACATCATTGAAATGAGTATTCCAGCTCCGAGATGCTTGCTTAAGTCCATATATGGACCTTTGCAGCTTGCAAACCTTGTGATCAGTATCACTAGATGTGAAATCTAGTGGCTATTCCATATAGATACTTCCTTAAGATATCCATTCAAGAATGCCATTTTCACGTCCATTTGCCATATTTCATAAGCAAAATAGGCTGCAATGGCAAGCAATGTGCGGATAGATTTTAGCATAGCCACTGGAGAAAAGGTATCTTGATAGTCAATGCCTTCGCGTTGACTATAACCTTTTGCCACTAGTATAGCCTTGAATGTCTCCACATTCCCATCTGCACCAATCTTTCTCTTGAAGATCCATTTACATCCAATAGGTACTATACCTTCTGATGGATCTACCAAGGTTCAGACTTGATTTGAGTGCATCGAGTCAATTTCTGACTGCATTGCCTCTAGCCATTTCTTGGAGTCGATATCTAATATCGCCTCATTGTAGGTTTTGGGATCACCACCATGAGCACCATTACCTACGAGGAACATTTCCTCTACTCTCCTCTGAAATAATACCTAAGTATCTTTTTAGGGCACGGAAAACTCTTTTTCGATCTACGAGGTGGAGGAGGTAGTGTTCTTATTGGCTCAACCTGATTTGGTTCCAAATTGGTCCTTAGCTCGTTGTACTTGTGAGACTTTCTCATCAAGTCAAGCTTAATCAGCTCTCTGTCCAATACTCGTCGCTATCTTAGATAATAAACTATTTTTCCAAGAAAGATGGCATGTTGACTCACAATCACATTAATGATTCTGGAATGTAGAAATAAGTATCCTAATGACTCTTTAGGAATCCTATGAATCAAGCTCTAAACAGACCCTAAACTCTAACTTGTCCGCTTGTTGTCTTTTGACATGAGCTGGATAATCCTAAATTTTGAGATGACTCAAACTTGGTTTCTTACCATGCCATATGTCATACGGTGTGGTAGGAATGGTCTTAGAGAAAACCCTATTCAGTAGATAAATTGAAGTTAACAATGAATGTCTCCAAAGAAAATCAGGGAGGTCTGTAAAGCTCATCATGGATCGGACCAAATCTAATAGAGTCCGATTTCTCCATTCTGAAATCCCGTTGAGTTGAGGTGTTCCTGGTGGAGTCCATTGAGAGACTATGCCATTATCCTTGAGATAGTCTAGGAATTTTCAGCTAAGGTATTCACCTCCTCGATCTAATCGAAGAATCTTAATGGGTTTTCCAATTTATTTTTTTACTTCATGTCTAAATTCTTTGAACTTTTTAAAAGCTTTAGACTTGTGTCTCATAAGATACACATACCCATACCTAGATAGATCATCGATAAAGGTAATGAAGCAGACAAAATTGCCTCTAATCGGCACATCAAATGGGCCACACACATCAGTATGTACTAGGGCAAGAAGATTTGTGGCCCTCTCCCCATGTCCTACAAAAGAAAGTTTGGTCATTTTGCCTTGGAGACAAGATTCACAAGTTGGATATGACTTGGAAGTCAATGGACTCAATAGCCCATTTTTCTTCAATTTGTTGATTCTATCTTCTGCTATATGACCTAATCTTAGGTGCCATAGATATCTGTCATTTGGACTATCCCTAGGTCATTTGGCATTCATGTTTTGCTCAATAGTTAGAATAGGTACATCAATATGTAGCTGATAAAGACCATTAATAAGGAAACCATTTGCAATTTTATTTTTTTCATAAAGAATGTTACAATGGTCCTTAAAGACGGTAATCACATAGCCTTCTTGTGCTAAGCATGAAACAGAAATCAAATTCTTGCTAGCTGCAGGTACATAATAACAGTCTTTCAAAACTAAGTCTAAACTAGATGGTAATCGAAGAGGGTATGTTTCCACCGCCATTGCAGCAACTCTTGCTCCATTACCGATGCGTAGGATCATGTCTCCATCCCTCAGCCTCCAGCTATCCTTAAGATCCTGCATGGATGTGCACAGATGAGCACTAGAATCAGAGTCAAGCACCCAACTAGATGTAGAAGAAACCATAAGGTTAGACTAAATAACGAGCATACCTCCAGAAGGACCTTCCTTCTTGTTCTTCAGGGTGGCCAGATAAGTAGGACAGTTTTATTTTCAATGACCATCGCTATTGCAATGGAAACACTTTTCTTTGACAGTGGCTTCCATCTCCGGCTCTACCTTCTTCTTTGCTCCTTCTTCCTTCTACTTTTTCATAGACTTCTTTTTCTTTTCATAAGACTTTCTTTTGGAAGAAGTCCGTTCCATAGCAAGAACTGAGCCTTTAGAATCTTTCATAAAAAGCTCAGCGGTGACCAGCATATTCATTAATTCGGCCAAGGAATTTTAAAGTTTATGCATGGGGTAATTCATGATGAATTGCCCATATACATCAGTCAAGAATTGCAGAATAATATCGTTCTGTAGATCTAAGTCTAACTTTACATCGAGCTTCTCAAGCTCTTCCATGTCCTTGATCATCATCAGACAGTGATCTTGGACTGACTGCCCATCACGCATCTTAGCCTTAAAAAATTATTTCGTGACTTGATACTTGGCTGCGCGACTCTGTTCACCAAACATCTCCTATAGGTGAGCCAACATTTGGTGAGTAGTCCTGATATCTTCATGTCAGCGCTGGAATTCATCAGACATCAAGCCTAACATGTAATATCTGACCTTATTATCTTCATCTATCCATTTTTTTAGAGATGCTCTCTGTTCAGTGGATGGACGAACTGGTAAGGTGGGAGGGTCCTGGTCCAATACATGGGTTAACTTCTCGGAACCCAAAATGATTTTATAGTTCCTTAGCCAATCTTTTTAATTAGGTCCGGTCAATCTATGTGTGTCCAGGATACGTGCCAATGGATTGGACGCAGACATTTTTCTGTAGAGAGTCAAAGATTCTAGTTTGATACTATAATTATGACTTGACCAATTTATTTAAGAATTTTATTTTTAAATAAATTAGCTCCCACTATTTTCTCGGATCCCTACACTTCCTTTGTAGAGATGTGAAAATCTTCATGATTAATGATTTCTAGTGGGTGGTGCGATCTCACCAACTGACTCATCACCTCACCTAACGGTTATTGGTGATGGGTTAGCCAATGAGTGAACAACTCTTGTTCAATGATTCTCTAATCATGGTGCACCCAAACTTGATCTCTAATTCATGAATCTCACCGTATCTGAAATATTGATCCACTCCTTAGTTAAGTCAGATCCATTATTTGCACAGACTGGATTCTTAATTGTGTCTCTCATCGTATCCAAAATATTGAGCCTAACTCATCCTCCAGCCCATAGCATCCAATGCCTAATAGACATAATTGCATCTTTTCGGTGCAACTGAGCCACTGCATCCAGTCGAGAACAATCAACCCTGGAAAGGGTCCACACATCTACAATGGTGGAAGACCTCAGACTTAATCTTTTCTTAGGGAGAATTGATTCAGATCTCATTAAACTAGACTTGTCATAGTCATAACAATTATGACTAACCTAGTGGCATGGGTTAGCTCAGATTATTAACCACCTTAGATCAGAACTATGTCAACAGATATAGCCAGGTAAGTGAGATCGATGGAAGGAATATTTTATTAACTCGTACAAGAATGCATTCAGATCGAGTAGCTTCCAATTAAAAATCAGTTGATCATATGTGCCAAACTTACCTTAGACACCAAATTGTTGAATCAGAACCAATTGGGTTATCCTATAATCCAGACTCTAACCTCTGAGCCTAATTAGGTCTTGCTTGATCGTGACTCGATCTTGACTCAGACTTAATCCTATTAGGCTGGTTAATTTAAGCATTGTTGATCTCATCTAACCAACTCTTGATTCGGTTTGATCAACCACTTAGACCTAATTGAGCTACCCAAGTTCGAACCCAGTATTATGAATATATCTTAGATCTGAAATTCTTAATTTTAGACCTAATTAATATTTCATAATCTTAATTTTTAATTAAGTAGGGTTCATAAATAAAATATGTACAATAAATCCTAGGATTTCAGGATCTAGGGTTTTGCAGAAAGTAAGTTTTGAGTTTCTGATTAAGGATGAACACGCAGCACCCCTACACGTCATAAGAATGCTCCATCAGATGGAAGGAGAGGGCCTTTAAACTCTTCTTCATTCTTATGACCGGACGGCCAAGAGGAACGCCTTAATCAGGAATATGCAATACTACAAAACAGTTTTAGATCTATATCATATATCTCATATACAAATTAGATATAATCATGGCATATTTTGCATACATCTCATGTATCAATCATGCATATTTTTCAGATCTAAATTATCTTATAATCATCTAAAAAAATTAGATTTAAATAATCTAATCAAAATAAATTTCTAATCTAGATAATTATGTAGAACTATTCTACAACTAGTCTAGACAATGCATCAATCATATCTTATATGATGTTTAAAATTAAATAATTTTTATTTGCTATTTTTTAGATGTTATTATAACCATTATAATATCATAAAATAGTAAATAAATATATCTAAAATATATTTTAATCAAATTAAATTAAAAATATACAAGACCATTCTATAGAACTATTCTATTTTAGAACTAGTCGTGCATATTTTCTAATCTTAGATCCAAATCATTTAATTTTAATTTTTTCTAATTTCAGATCTGATCACATCTCATGTGACATCTAAAATTACTTATTTTATAATTAAAATAAATTTAAAAATAGATCTAAATACTTTTAGAATCTTGGCTCTGATACCAGTTGAAGGAAAATCCTGATTTTTTGGATCAAATTCATTCTGATCAGATCAGATCAAGAGATATATTTCAAATTTTTTTCTCTTTGATCTATATTAGATCTAGGATATTTTAAATCTAATTTTTATTATTTTAATAATTAAAATAAAATTAGATAAATTAAATCAAATTTAATTTACCTTGAAGTGGGTAATCCTATTATCCGATGATGATCCTGTGAGCAGCGTAAGGTTCTGGATCTAGCCACGCAAGTGCCTGGCCTCTATCGGTATCCACTCAGATTGGATCTGGAGATCCTCTTCTTCTCTATCATGTCTCTAAAAATCAAATTTGGATCTAATCTGGAGGATCTTCAAAACTTCTTTTGAAGATCAGTAGTTGTCCTTTGCAGCAGCGCAGCCTTCTAGCTTTCAGTCGCCTTTTCTCTCATCTGGATTGCACCAACCAAGGTCCAAAACACTTTTGAACATGGAGAGGAGAGGGCGAAGGTGGGTTTACTATGGAGGAAGAGGGGAGAGGTAGCCTTGCGGCATGGGATTTTAATTTTTCAATCATAATTTGAGTTGGGTGCATGGTCTTATTTATAGACTATTTGTGATCCAACTCCTCTTCTTTCCAACCAATTACAACTCTTTATGAAATCAGATCTAAATCTGATTGATGAAAATAAAGTCCCCTGGATTCCTCCTTAGAGGGCGCCTAAGACCAATCAAAGTTGATTCTTAAGAGAACTATAATCGGAATCCAAAAAAGAGACGGAGTCCCTGTCCAACAGGAACTCCTAGGGGCCTCCAACTTGGGCACACACCAAGGGTGGCATGCACCCTCCTCCTTGCCAGGTTCTAACAGAGGGACAAGCCTCCACCAGCTCTCCAATAGGTACGTGACACGTGGACAGAAGTCAAAGTGTCAATGGTCAATGTTTGACTAGTCAAAGATCAACTTTTGACCAAAGTCAAAGGACGAGAAATGGTAGGTGACCAAAAATAGTAGGTAATGTCTTACAAAATAAGACAATCTTTTCTAACTTGGACAAGCTCCAGTCAGACCAAATGAAGGCCTCTAATCGAGCACAAACTCCTTTAGCTCAGTCAGGACAACTATTTATGATAGTAAAAGAAGAACGTTAGGGTCAATCGAGTGCTAGCATGATTTTCTTGAACCCAATTGAATCTCATTCAGATCAATTGAATTGGATTAGTTCAATTGATGATCACCAAATTCAAACTCTTGTTTGTGTGACCTAGTTAGGTTCAGTTCTGTATGGTAATGGGATATGTCATGATCTCTATCATTGACATCATCGAAACTCCTTTCGATGGATCAAAACTCTTCTGATTCGAACAGCTAGAATGACATGATCATCTAAATCATTCTAATTGCTTCCAAAATCCACAGTGACACCTAGCAGTATATTGGTGGCAACACCATCAGAGCTGATTGCGAACCTCTTGGTGCAGCTACCTAGTGGATAAAATTTTCATCTTGAGCCCCGATCAGATTAGGATTAAGGTGAACTCGTCAAACCCTAGTCTCTATCATATGATGTAACCATTCGATTCAAGTCCAATGTTGAAAACCTAAATAGAAATTCTTTCTATTATTTTCACTCTTGCCATGGCCATTACTGGACTTGATTCTCATGATCATCGATAGGGCTGCTCCTCTAAACACCGAGTAGATAGATTCCATCTTGATGCTATCTAGATTCCTACAATGAACATGCTATAGCCAACATACACCTCAGGATTCCGAATGGCTAGGAAGACCGAGTAATGGTGTAGTCAAACTATAACACCCTCAAGGTGAACTGCCGATGCACCTCAGGTCAAAGAACCAGATACACTACTGCAGCATCGAGTCAGTCATTGATAAGAAGGTAGACTCCCTAATGACTATTCGAGATGGTCACGCTCAGTGCCCTCGTTCTCTAATAAGTACCTGTACTCTCGCTCCGATGTCTCCACACCATAGACTCAAGACTCATCTACTAAAGAGAAGTGATTGTACACCAACCTTTCGGATCAATCACCATCCTCGTGATGATCCTATGGTCGGGAGCATTTTATGAGTTAATAATGATTATTCATGTCTTAAATTTTCAACTCTTGAAAATATGAATTATCATTACCATTAACTCAAAGGATGTATCATAGATACTAAATACACATATGTGATAGAAAATAACCCATTTTATTGATATTAGTCAAAATTATAATTTTGCCCCTAGAAGTGTATTACAAGTGTCAGCCAATTCTAGCTTCTAGGATACATATATCTAACAATATCATCTCACCAATCAGATTTAGATCTGATTGTACGAAGCAACATGATTGGCCGGGGTGATGTGGCTCTGCATGGCGCAGCAGGGTCTATATAAAGACCTATCTGCGCCCACTTTTCAGAGACTCCTCTCCTAACCATGACCCCAGGCTATCCCTCTCCCTTCTCTATGCCACCTTCTAGCCATCTCTCTCCTCTCCATGCCCAAGGATAGTTGGGCTTCAGATTAGTGCGATTCAAGCAAGAAAAGGCTGACGAGAAAGGAAGAAGGCAGCACTATTGCAGAGACGACTACAAATCTTCAGAAGAAGTTTTGAAGATCCTTCAAATCAAATCCATATCTGATTTTTGGAGAAAAGAAAGAGAAGGAGAAGATCTGCAGATCCAGCCTGATTAGATACCGATAGAGGCCAAGCGCTTGCATGACTAGATCCAAAACCTTAGGGCTTCAGCAGGATCATCAACGGATAATCAGATTATCCAGAATCAAGGTAAAATTAATTTAGATTTAATTTAATTTATTTATTTTATTTATCAGATCATAAAATTAGATCTGAAAAATGTCAAATCTGATTAGGATCTAAGAGAAAATTTTTGAAATATGCCTCTCGATCCAATCAGATCTGAACAAACCTAACCTCGGAAATTTAGGATTTTCCTTCATTTACGTCGATAGCTCACCCATAGGCAAATAGGAAAGCTGAAGTGATCAACCGAATCCTATTGCAAGGCATCAAGACAAAACTCGAAAGAGCAAGAGGGGCCTAGGTGGATAAACTTTATCATGTTCTGTGGGGATACCGCACTATCCAAAGGCTGTCAACTAGAGAAACATCATTCATCTTAGCTTTTGGAATAGTTGCAGTCATCCCAATCGAACTTAAGCTTCCATCGGTGTGGGTAGTGGCTTTCAACAAGCAGCATAATCCACAAGATCTCAGAGCCAACCTTGACCTACTAGAAGAAAAAATAGAGAAAGCCAAAGTTTGGATGGTAGCTTACAGGCGAAGGGTGGCCTGATACTATAACTCCGAGTCAGAGGTAAAATATTCAGAGTGGAGGACTTAGTGCTTCGACGAGCCACCATCTCTCAGCGACCCTACGAGGTCTAGATTGGAAAGGACCCTACGAGGTCACGAAAGTCATTCGACCCGGGACATACTACTTGAAGGAACTCGAAGGGCCACACCTACCTCGACTATGGAATTCAAAAAATCTATGAATGTATTACCGATGATTTGATTATAATGAAATCCTCCTACTTCAACATCCTAATTTTTATTGTATATCAATAATAAAGAGGTACTACCCCCCGAACTTAATCTCACGATAAATATGACCACATTAGGAATAGAAGGAGAATCTCATCCTAACATGAGCAAAGTCAAAGGCCTCGTTCATTTTAGACGAGATAAGAGGAGAGGCCCTAACAACAGCCCTAATATGCCCCTACAGTCCATTAAGAATAGGAGGAAAACCTTATCCTAACGTGAGCAAAGCTGAAGGCCTCATTCATCTTAGATGAGATGAGCAGAGAGGCCCTGATAACGGTCCTAATGTGTCCCTACAATCCATTAGGAACTAGAGAAGAATCTCATCCTAACGTGAGCAAAGTCGAAGACCTCATTCATCTTAGACGAGATGAGGGAGAGGCCCTTGACAACAATCCTAATATGCCCCTACAGCTCGTTAGGAATAGAAAAAGAACCTCATCCTAACATGAGCAAAGTCGAAGGCCTCATTCATTTTAGACGAGATGAGGGGAGAGGCCTTACAACAATCCTAGTGTGCCCCTACAGCTCGTTAGGAATAGGAAAAACCTACCCCTAATGTAACGTGAGCAAAGTCGAAGGCCTCATTCATTTTAGACGAGATGAGGGGAGACCTAACAACGGCCCTAATGTGCCCCTACAGTCCATTAGGAATAGGAGGAGAACCTCCTAATGTAAGCAAAGTCGAAGGCCTCGTTCATTTTAGATAGATAAGGGGAGAGATCCTAATAATAGCCCTAATGTGCCCCTATAGCCCGTTAGGAATAGGAGGAGAACCTCATCCTAACTTGAGCAAAATTGAAGGTCTCATTCACTTTAGATGAAAAGAGGGAAGAGGCCCTAACATTGGCCCTAATACGCCCCTACAGCCTCATTAGGAATAGGAGGAGAACCTCATCCTAACAAGAGTAAAAAAAAAAAAATGGAGAGAGAGAAGGGTTGAAGGCGAGCATTGCATTTACATGAGACAATAATGGATAAGGTATTATTTTATTATAAGTTTAAATTTATTATAAGTAGGATGAAGGTCCACCAAATTGACTATATATTATAATAGTGCCAATGCGGCAGGGATCTGCAAGATCGATTATGGAAAAAAAAAGAGAGAAGGGTTGAAGGAGAGCATTGCATCCACATGGGGCAACGATGGGCAAGGTATTATTTTATTACAAGTTTAAATTTATTACAAGTCGGATGAAGGTCAGCCAAACCGACTACATATTACAAGAGCCAATGCGGTAGGTATCGGCAAGATCGATTACAAAAAAAAAAGGAGAGAAGGGTCGAAGGCGAGCATTGCATTCACATGAGGCAACGACGGACAAGGCATTATTTTATTACAAGTTTAAATTTATTACAAGTAGGATGAAGGTTGGCCAAACCAACTACATATTACAAGGAAGCCAATGTGGCAAGGATTAGTAAGGCTAATTACAAAAAAAATAATAATATATAAAAGGAGGTGAAGCCTTAAGATAGACTGGACTCCTTAGGCTTCGGGTCATTGACACCGGCCATCACCAAGGCATGCTTCAACCTAATGATTTTCTCCTCAAGTTCTTTCTTTTTATACAAATTATCTATATACACTCTATTGATGTGCCCGAACTGGCCCTCGAGCTCCCGCCACCGCCTCCTTAGGACCTCGGTCTCGGCCTCTGCATCCTGGATGGCTTGATGCTCATAGATCAATTGGAGCTTCAACCGCTGAACTTCGGCTTTCCATCTCGACAGCCTTCGAAAGCTCGCTGATGGACTTCTTCAAAGAGGTAATCTCCTTCGACTCTCCACTAGAGATAGCCCGCTGACCATCAGCTAGTTGTTGCTGGAGATGGCTCGCCTCTCTATTAGCTGTCCGGAGCTCATGCTCTAGCCTGGTTACCTTCTTTGACTAAGTTAGCTTATACTCATTATACCAGGCTTTGGCATCGTGAAGCTGCTTCTAAAGTTTGGAGAACCTCTTGGATTAGTCCCAATCATACCGAGCCCTGTCGGTAGACCATGACGAAGTTTCCTCCAGTAGTTGAATTTTTTTCTTCACCACCGTAAGGTTGATCTCAAGGGAGCTGATCTTTGCCATTTACTTTCAAAACTTGTTACTGGTGCTTCTCCTCAGTTCGACCATTTCTTTCTCGAAGCTATCCTTCCAAATGCTGAAACTGGTGGAGTCCTTCCTGTGCAGGTTTCTCTAGCATGTAACTTTGACAGTCACCTCCGAAGCATTCTTCCTCGATTCTTGGAGATCATCCTTGATTTTTCTCAACTTTTTCTTCAAGCAATAAATCTCCTTCTTCAAGCTCCTAATCAGTGGTCTAATCGAAACCCCACAGGGCAAAGGATTGGCATCAACTAGAAGAGGAGAGTCATGACCTAGATCATCAAGAGCATTCTGAATCAGGCAAAAGACAACACAAAGTGTAAGACTAGAAAAAGATTTATCTTTCATTTACTTGGATGTTTTTAAATACATCAGCAAAAAAAAAAAAAAAGCTACATGGTCTTCAAAAATCTAGACCTCGAGCAGCTCGGCCATAGGAGAGGTCGGAGCATCTTCATTCGCATTCGGTCTGTGGGCAGGCTCAAGCACTGCAGCGATGGGTTCGGAAGCTTCCGGGATAGCTCCCACGGTTGAAGAAGAAGGGACGTCGGTTGGGACAACTTCAATCTCGAGGGATGAAGGATTGACTCTGTCGTCGGGCTCTTCCATTAAGAGGTCCAAATCTACCTCAAAAAAAATTCTCAACAATCCTCCCCAAGCAGATCTGGAACCCCTCAATGAAGGCCTCCTAAGCAAAAGCTATTTTAATGTCCTCCATGTCCCTAGAGGACTTGAAGCTTTTGACCACTCGCTCCACCACCGTGCCGACCCCTTCTTGCGCCTTCCTTTATTCCTCCTCCTCCTGAGCCAAGACAGTCCTTAGGTTCGTCGTCTCCTCATGCTCCGCCTTCAACTCTTCTTGAAGGCACTCGACCTCAATGGATTGAATTTTTGAAGCCACCCTCATGCTCTCAACTTTGGCCTGGGCCTTCTCGGCCTCCACACGAGCTTCCTCGAGGGCCTTCGAGGCTTCAGCCCACCTCTGACCGACCACCTCAAAGTGGGCGAAGAGATAATGCCCGAGCTATGATAGAAAACCAAGTTAAAATTAAGGAGCCCTGACTTTGAAAATGGAAAAGACCCCAAATCAAGACTATGAGAGAGAAGACAACCTCAAGCTAGGTGGCGAAGGACTTGTCGAATCTCTCGACATCGTACTTTTGCAGCATCTTTGCTGTATTATGGAAAAGAATACTCCCCTTCATGAGTGATTGGATGACCTTCCGATCGTCCAGAGAAGCTTGTTCTTGGTCGGGACCCCTACTTTCGGAGCTTTCAACCCTCCTTCCGACCTTCTTGCCGATAGCCCTTTTCTTCCTTTTCCCCATGGCTTCCTCTAATTGGACAGGAGCAGATGGAGCGACCTCTTTGGATGGGGTCGGGCTCGGTATGGTGGTAGCAGGCTCAAGGGCGAGCATGGCCTGGATCGGCACGGCATGACTGGACTCACCAGTGTGGGCCTTCTTTGGAAGATCCCCAACGAGGCCATCTTTCCTCTTGAGGGATTTAAGTCCCTTGGTCAGATGGTCTCGCTCTTCAGGAGTCATCTCTGTAAAGGATAAAAATCAAAGTTAGGAAAGGCCAAAGAAAAACTGAGGTCTAGACAAAGAACACCCCACAACCGACCAAAAAAAAAAAGACTACCTATCGGATTTAGGGGACTGAGGTCGAGGTTAAACAGGATCTGCTCATCCTTCAATATATCAACCGAACTTCGATCCTCGCTTTTTAGCCCTAGAGCTCGATGGACTGAGTTCCTTATCTCCCCCCATGGAGGAAGTCCTAACCTCAAGGATGGGTTTGAGACGAAAAAAAATTTCTCCTTTCAGCCATGGATGGAAGAGGGGGTGCCCTTAAGTAATCCCTTCCTACCGAATTGAGGAGACACATACCACCAGTTCTTAGCAGTCGGATGATATTTGAAGGTAAAGGAGGTCCAGAATAAGGAAATGGTAGGTCGGATACCTACCATGGTATATAAGAAAAGAAATCCTATGATAAACCTAAAGGAGTTCAGTGCCATAGCAACAAGAAAAATGTTGAGAAATCTAAACATGTTGGCCATGAAAAGGGGTAAGGATAACCTAAGCCCAGTCTGAAGAGCCTCTAAATACAAGCAGGTTCGGTCGAGAGGCGGAGAGCAAGCCCTATTGTTGGGTCCGAAAAGTTTGAGCTCATATTCGAAGGAAATACTGAACTGAATCCTAGATAACGAAAGATCGTCAGGCCGAAGTTGGTAGGCAATAACTGCCGATACAAAGAAAGGAGCGGGCAACTCAGAAAGCTCAACCTTCCTAGGAGGTAGGTTCGCTAAGGCTAAAGGAGCCAAACTCCTCGACCAGGTCGACCAGGATTCCTCGGTGGACATCTGGATCAAAGCAAAATCATAAAAAATACTCGAAAACCTAAGAAAATGAAGCGCAAAAAACTTCTACAAAAAGACTTAAGGAGCGAAAAGTAGAGAATGCTGGAATAACTCAAAAAAGGATAGCGAAGTTGACCTAAGTCGATTGAAAGAGGTAGGAAGATGATGAAAGCCATAGAAGATAGACTGGAGAACACCTGAGATCAAAGAAAGCAGAAGGGAAAGCCTGGGCTCTCACGCAATAGAGAGAAGAAAACCAGAAGAAGAGGAGGAAGAAGATTTTGGAAGAGGTAATGACTTAGGGGAAGAAAATGGGTTAAATAGCTCTGAGGATTCTAGGTGGTTATGATTGCGAATCTCCTTCGACCGGCCTATGGCCGATGCATGCCCCCACTATCATGACAGAGACTGATGGTGGACAGGCCCATAATGATGCCGTACCTTGGGCAGAGTTTTGGCATGGAGCTCCAAAGGCATCTCTTTAGGTCACCTCAAATTTTTGAAGCTTTAACGCCAACACAGAAGCACCAAGAAACGCCTCGCCCTAGCAAGCATAGAAAATGAAAAGGGAGTTCAGCAGTCACACTCGATACTTCCTTTCCTTGAACTTCAAACTCAGGAGTATGAGAACTAGTGTTGGGGATAAACCCGCTCCTGCCAAAGTTCGACTGGATGCTTATTCTCGAAAGGATCCTGCCCGGCAGCAGCCTCCATGGTTAAATCTCGAGACTCCTCCAACAGTCGAACTCCTTCCAAACCACTCCTTTGATCAGACTCCTCCAACAGTCGGACTCCTTTCGAACCAATCCCCAGACTCTCCGAACCCTCTAGCCAAACTCTCCATATCGGACTCTCCGAACCCTCTCGGCCAGACTCCTCCAATAGCTGAACTCCTCAAACAGTCAGACTCCTTTCCTCCTTCGAGACCCTCTCCTCGTCAACCCTCCAACAGTCGACTCCTCGGAACTCTCCTCATAATCGAACAGTCGCCTCCGACCCCCGGCAGACTCCTCCAACAGTCGGACTCCTTCCAAACTTCTCCTTCGATCAGATTTCTCCAACAATCGGACTCCTCCCAAACCTTCTGAACCTCTCCTTCGGCCAGACTCCTTCCACAGCCGAACTCCTCCAATAGTCGGACTCCTCTCGAATCTCTCCTTCGGCCAAACTCCTCCAACAGTCGGACTCCTTCCGAACCTCTCCTTCGATCGGACTCCTCCAAACAGCTAAACTTTCTTCGAACTCCATCCAGCAGCCCCAGAGGACCTCAGCACTCATCCTCGATATAGCCAAAAGAACCATCAATCTCTTCCTTTTGAGCTTTGGCCGTTGGATCTCGATGGGCTCATACATCGCGACAACAGACACTATCCCCCATAACAAACTCCATGTGGCCCTGAATGTCTCACTATCGAATGGTTACGATTATTTCTACCAATTTATTACAGGCTCCGTCTATATAAGAGACCCTTCAGATAGGCTTTCTCCCAGAAGCTCTTCTTCTCTTCCTCAAAACTCTGCTAGAATCTCTCTACGTATTTCATTTCTGTTGGCCGAAAGAGCTAACTTGATCATCGGAGGGTCTTGTTGGAGCCACCACCCCAGACTCCGAATGAGACTTATTTTGCAGGTCCCGACAGCAACCACGTTCTCTCCAAATCCAGCTTCAACTCTGATGATGGCCAGATTTTGCACCAATAGAGTGAAAAGGATTGCTCATGGAAAACAAGACGTTCATTGCTTTTCTCTCATTTTTCTTAGATTATCTAAAATGTACTTCTTCTCTCTTTTATATTTAGAGCATTTTCTCTAACTTGGATATAATTGGAGTCCAGAAAAAGTAAAATTCGATCGTTGGAGAGTAGAAACTAGCCATTGAAAATAAGAAAAATAAATTTAGAATAGTTCATTAAAAAGCTGTCGCTGTGTCTCGAGATCTCTCAATTTATCTCGAGTCTCTCACTAAATTTTGAAACCTCTCAATTTGGCCAGGAGACTTCTCGTTCTCAGATGCTCAAAAATTTACTTTCTAAAAAAAATGTATTGCCTGAGACCGAGTGCTCTCGATTTTGAACGAGACGTCTCGTCAAAACCATGAAATCTTTCGAAAATCCTTTGAGACCTCTCGCTCTCAGAGTTTAGAAACTAAGTTTCTATCTCCTAAAAATGTAACGTCTCGAGATTAAATCGAGACCTCTCAAGGACATGCCATAGCCTTGCTTTAGCATGCCAAACTTTATGAGAGCTCTCGAAAAAATTTAGAAGATATCTCAAAAATTGATCCAAGGCAATTTTGAGGGAATTCTTACTATCAAATAAGGAGATTTGATTTTTATTTGAATTAGACTTTGTGTCATCCTTATTTTGATCAAAGAGCTCTCTTTCTTTTGATATTTGAACACTTAAAAAAAATATTAATAATCAAAAAAAATATTAATAATTATTTGCTTTAATATTTGGTCATCATTAAAATCACTTAGGAGGTCAACAATCTCTCTCTTTTTGATGATGACAAAACATCAAGCAATTCATAAAGAGAATGTAAGCAATACGTATATCATGTATTAATAAATGAAAGAATGTGAAATTCTTGATTTTAAAAGAACTTAAATTTCTAATGATATACCAATTGTATTAATGCTCCTCCTTAATATATGCTCTTTTGCTTTGTATGGGATTAATTAATATTACATTAAGAAAATTTAATATGAGATTAAGAAATTCATTCTTGTATATATTTTCTTTTGAATTCATTCTTTTGTATATTTTTTCTCGAATTCATGCTTTTCTATATTTTCCCATGAATTCATTCTTTTGTATATTTTTTTCCTCTTATACCTTTTCTCTTATTTTTCTCCTCCTTTTTATTAGCATCAAAATCACACAAATGTAAGAGAAAAAAGCAATTTAGCAAGAGGATAAGAATATTTCAAAAAAAAATTGATTCCATTATAGAAGTGAGATTACAAAGATAAAATAGTATATTAATTTACAAAAAGTAGATCTATACCAATATTCTCAAAAGTACACCAAGCAACATACATAAACAAACAGAAAGAACTAGATCTATTCCTCATTAGAGAGGAATTCTATGATTGGTTTAGATGAAGATTTAGGTCTAGAGGATGAAAAGTGAGTTGTAGGTCGAAAAAATTAAGAGGATCGAGAAGTGGATGGAGTTCAAGATCCAAAGCTGCCAATTCGATTCATAATCAGTCTCAATGATTTAATAAGAACTTCAGTAATGGTGCACTGGATAATGATGTTCTCGTCTAGCCTTCTTGCAATTCTGGCAGTCTTGGATAATAGAAGTTCAATCTAAGTGGATGACTAATATTGTTCCTTTTCCAAAATTTCAAATCTTTATAATAATTCACTAAGTTGCTGGCTAAGCATTTCAGTCTATCTCTCAGAAGATATTCTTTATTCTTCAATACTCACCAACAATTGATGCTTTACACTGGAGAGGAGATCAATGAACCTTTTAGATACCTTTTGAACTACTTGCTCTACCATTTTTTTGATAAATATTTAAATTAAGTTATTAAAAATATTTAAATTTATTTAATTATTTTTTATTTATTAAAAATTTAATATTTTATAGTTTATTTTATAAAAAATTAAAAAATTAAAATTAATTATTGCGGATACGAGCATAACATGGTTGTGCAACGGTGCTTAAAAAAAAAAAAAAAAAAAAAAAAAAAAAGAGAGAGAGAGAGAGAGAGAGAGAGAGAGAGAGAGAGAGAGAGAGAGTAGGTTTGTTAAAGGATATATACGGAATTATGTCAAATGAAATAAGATTTATTTGATAGGAGGATTTGAGAGCATTAAATGCTCATGGGCCCATAGCATTTAATCCAATAAGTGGCGTGCTGAGCCCTTGTGTGCCATCCAATGGCTCACGTCGTGAACATGGAAGTTGGTAAGCATGGTTTAAATCCAGTTGGACGGGGATGCTGAACTAAACAAATACGGCATTCACGCGGCTCTCACTGCGCGCGAGTCGGGAGCTGGCAACGAGCGTGTAAGCTCATATGCAGAACGGATGAGATTCGCGGAATGAATGCAGTACAAACGCGGAATAAACACGCGCTATGAAGTCCTTAAAAAAAGGTAATGGGGACATCCGCGCCGCAAGTCGACCACCCTTTCTTCTCCACTTAAAATCTAATTTTACGACCATTTTTTTAATCTCTTCTCCACGCCACCAAATCCTTGCTAACCATCCCATCCTTTCTTCTATCATCAGTTCACTTTCAAAAAAAATTATAGTTTCGCATCAAGAAGAACACTGATCCAAAAGTTACTGTCATAAGAAAATGAATACCTTCATCATGCATGGCTAATTCTCTTCTTCCCTAAAAAAAAAAAAAAAAGACACACATCATAACAGATATATTTCAATATCTTATCTTTTATATTTTTTATTTTACATCAATAAATAATATATTTTTTAACATCTAAAATTATTTTTTTATATTTTAAAATTAAAATTTAATTAATAAAAAAATTTATACTTTTTAAAAATATGCCGTGATCCAAAGATACGGTGTGTACCAAGGAAGGATAAATTATCCTAAATAATCAAATCAATTATGTTGCCCAGATAGATAATTCAAGAGGAGAGGATGAATTAGATTTTCAAAAATTTAAAACAGATATGTATGGTGATAAATGATTAAATCCTAAGTGAATCAAATATGAAAGCAAATAGAAGATACAATCAAAAGCACACATACAAATAAGAAAATTTTAGTGGTTTGGTGCTCTCCCAGCATCTACATCCACTCTCCAAGCAAACTCTTAAAAATTTCACTATAATCCCGCAAGATTACAGTCGAATAGTTTTTCCGCACTCACTATCCAAAAATTCAGTTGATTTTTTCCTAGGTTCACCAACCACAACCCTTACAAAGATCAGACGAACCAATCTGAATAAACAGAGGAGAGAAAAATCCCAAAACCCAAGTTTCAGATCCTGCTAAAACTAAGTATACAGCAAGAAGAAAAAAAATTTACAACTCAAAATGCCCCTTTGAAGGACTAGAAAAGTTATCCTTGCAGTTTATTGAAAGCCTCTTCGAATACATTGAATTAATTTACTTAAGAATTCTTCAAAGCTCGAGAGAACTGATTGATTGGAGATTGGGTATTCGTTCAAGAATAAAGTATGCTTCGCTTTTTCTCATTTTTCTCGGATTAATTACGAGATCTCTCGGTTTGATCAGGAGAGCTCTTGCCTTCAGTCGCACGAAAAGTCAATTTTCTGAAAAAAATGGCTTACTTGAGATCGAGACCTCTCAATTTTGAATAAGACGTCTTGCTGGAACCATAAAATCTCTTAAAAATCCTACGAGACCTCTCGCTCTCAAAGCACAGAAACTGGATTTGTTGCCTAAGGATGGCTACCCAAGAAGGGGGTGAATTAGATATTTTAAATTTAAACTTAAGATATGAGCAATTCAAACTAATCAAGTGTTTAGATGAAACTAGCTATATAATGTGTAGTGAATAAATGTAATAGAGTAAAAGTATATAATCACAAAAATATAAATTTTATAGTGGTTCGGTGCCAAACTTAGCACCTACGTCCACTCCCCAAGTATACCCCTTTGAAATTCAACTATAATTCTCAATAAAAATTATAGTCCAATTATTTTCCTGGCTTACAATCAAACCCAGTTAGTTTTTTTGGGTTCATCAATCAAAATTGTACATGATTATTTTTTGGACTCACAATCAATCCAGTTGATTTACTCTGGATTACCAACCAAAACCTCATAAGTGATTATTTTTCTTCGGACTAACAATCAATCCTGATTGATTTTACCCTTAGCTCATCAATCAAATTAATACAATATCCAACTCAAGGCTTGGACTAACCCAAGTTTCTCACCCCAAGAAACTTGAAATAAAATATAAAATTATAATTTAAAACAAACTCTTTGGAAGCACAATCGAAGATAATATAAGTTGCTTTGCTTGTAAGATTGATTTCTTCTCCTTGAATGAATGAGAGATTGTGAGGCTCCTTAATTCTCTTCACTCTTACTCTCACTTGCTTGAGGATATTTTATAGTGGAAGGATAAAAGATCACTCTAAAAAATAACTCCTTTTATCTTCTTTTTAGCTCATTCCCTAGATTTCTCAAATAATACTCAATATACTCTTCAAAGCTTGTTTTTAATGCTCCAAGTATTTTCTTATATATTTCAGAGATTTTTCACTATTACAAGTCACAAACATAGGCTTCTGCAAGTGATCTAACTGTTAGAGAAGAGATAATAGCCATTGGGAAGCTCTTGGGATGAAAAAGCTGCAATTCTAAAAACTAGCCATTACAAGCATTAGACTGGCTCAGTTTCAGACTGGATCGGCTCAGTCCCACTGGGTCGACTCAGTTTATAGCAGGATAGGCTCAGTCCCTTGGGTTTTGAAAATTTTACTTTTTGTGCTTTCTATCTTCTATTTCCACTAAGGCTAGGTTGGCTCATTCTAGACTGAGTCGGTCCAGTTTGAGTGCCATACGTGCCAAAGATAGTTTGTCAGCCTTTCTTCTTCAAATTGATTTGTAAGCTAGACTTGCTTTTTTGACTTGATTTTATCTTTATTAAATCCTCTTGAAGAATGCATTCAATCTTGAATTTCTTTTCTCATATCTTAAGTGGTGATTCTTTACTTGGATATAGGGAAATATTTGAAATTTATGAGCATTTGACTTCTACAACTACATAACCTTATAAACAACATTAGTAATTTATACTCAAAATTTTTTGTCATCATTAAAATCAATCTTTGGATCAACAATCTTTTTCTTTTTGATGATAACAAAATTTTTGAGTATATGCAAATAATATATAGTGAGTTTCTGAAAAATTACATATTTATAAAGCATGAAACCACTAAATAATAAACTTTATTCTAGTTAAGCTTAAGCATATGCTCAACAATATACTCTCTCCTTTTTTGACAACATCAAAAAGAATAACTCAAAAGGAGGTAATCAATAAAATCAACAGAATAAATTTTTCTTTAACAATCCAAAATTAGTAAGCTCCTCCTTAATATTATAATCAATTAAGTTCAAATTTTATTCAAAATTTGCTCCCCCTTACTATATGCCAAATTTATTAATTTTATTTTTTATCTTTAATGAATTTTGTTTCTCATAACCAAATTTATATCACATTATGAAAAATATTACAAGATTTTGAGTAATATGTTAAATTTACTTTTTTCATTTACTAAATTTTCTCTGCCTTTTTGTCATTTAACTTGAATTTAGATTTCATAATTTCTTTTTTTTTTGAAAGAATCAAAAATTTGTATCGAATTGAGATAAAATAATATTTCTTACCATTTTAAATTTAAATCAAACTTGGCTAGTTTTAGAATATATATTTTAGTTAGATTTTTTAATAATATAAATCTAATGGCACTTCTTCCCATACACAAAAATATAAATCCATATACAATCAGGTTTATTTCATTTTAAGTTTTCCAAATGATAACATGATATGCGGAGTTAGAGGAGTATGCTGAATTTAAAGTAAAACTTATGCTTATAACAATCAATATGATACATAGATAAAAATATATAGATTTTAAAAATTAAAGTAAAATCAATATATCCAAACATTCAAATCATAAAATATGATCATTGTAAGTAGTGATAACTCATCAAAATCAATCAAATATACTCTATAGTTATAATAGTTAATAATGGTATGATGAGAGAGACATTTTCCTTTTACCAAACATCATCACCCATTTTCTCAAGTTCAAGCCATCCATCCATAGTAATTTGCTCCTTTTGCTTCATTGGATATTTGGAAAACCTACAAAATCATTTTCTAGCTTTTGGTACCCAAGCCATCTTAGGTCCATTGAGGTTAGAGCTTATGGTTCCTTTAGGAATCCATATTTGCTTAACTAAAGCATGACCAATTTTCTTAACATTATATCCAAAAATTTTATGGCCTACTTTGTTACATTTAAAATATGTAATTAAATGATTTTTAAATGAAGCTTTGTTAAACATATTTTTGATAAATTTTTATTTTTTAATAAATTATAATCAATTCCTGCTTTATTAGAAATGGTCTTTTGATTATCTAAAATTGTTTGAAACTTTTGAGATCCAATTGTAAATTTTTCAAGCATGGGCTTTAAGTTTTCAATCTCTTATCTTAATTTTTTATTTTCTTCCATAAGAGTTTTTTTTTCTTCTAACAATTTTTCTTTCTTTCCAATGTAAAGTTTTGATTTTTTGAATTCTTCTTTTAACTTAATATTTTCTTCAACTAAAGATTTTTTAGATTTAAAAAGTACATTCTTTTCTTTAGCCAAAGAATTTATTTCTTTGAAAAGATCTTCTTTTTCACTCAAAAGATTATTCTTTTCATCATCTAAAAGAAGATTTGATCTTTTAAGCTCTTTATTTTTTGTCTTTGGATTTTTGTATTCATTCATTAAATCGTTAAAGGCTTCATATAATTCATCAAATATAAATTAGAAAGAGTTCTTAAAATTTACCTCATCTTTATTGATCATGAGGCAAAGATTTATAGCACATTCTTTCTCTTTCTCATTTCTCTTTTTTATGCTTTGCTCCTCCTTAATTAATGCTTTCTTTTCCTTTTATTTTCTCTTTTTCTTCTTCTTTTCATCCTCATAAGCCGTGAGGCATAGATTGTTGTGAGCTTCCTTTTCTTCTTGGAAGCTTGATTCTTTTTTTGATTTGCTCTCCCAAAAGATATTTTTAATTTCTCTCATATTTGATTTGCTGAAATATATGAAGAAATTATATTAAACTCATTAATATCTAAAGAGCAATAAAGCATGTTCATGATCTTGGCATTTAGTTGGACCATCTCTTTATCATGCTTGATCAATGCATTGTTGGTGTATAAGCCATCAACAATAATTTTTCATAAATTATAGTCATGTGCTTGTATGAATATTTTCATTCTATCTTTCCAATAGATAAAATTTGAGGTATTAAAAAGTGGGGGTCTATCTATAGAATTGCCTTCATTAAAAAAAAGATTCCATTTTGGGTTGTCAATATCTTTAACTCTTGATCTGAAGAAAAATCCTATTTTTTGGGTTAGGTTCAATCAGATCTAATTGGATCAAGAGAGATATTTCAAAATTTTTTTCTCTTAGATCCAAATCAGATCTGAGACTCTTCAGATCCGATCTTATCGATCTAATAAATAAAATAAAATAAAATAAAATAAATTTAATTTAATTATACCTTTATTATGAATAATCCTATTATCATATGATGATCCCGATGTTTGCCTGAGGTTCTAGATGTAGCCACATAAGCATCTGGCCTCTACCGGTATTTACTTAGACAGGATCAGGAGATCATCTCCTTCTCAATCTATCCTCCAAAAATTAGATCTAGATTTGATCTTGAAGATCTTCAAAAAGACTTTTGAAGATCAGCCATTATTTCTTGCAGCAGTGCTGCCTTCTTGCTTTCTTGTCATCTTTTTTTTACTTGGATCGCACCAAACTCAAGCCCAAAAACTCTTAAACATGGATAGGAGATAGAGGACCTGAAGGTGGCATGAAGAGAGAGGGAGAGAAGCTTTGTGGCATGGGCAAAGAGTAGAAACTCATAATTCTAGGCATAGATAGGATTTATATAGACCCTGCTGCGCCATGCAGTGCCACATCATCCCGACCAATCATGACTTTTTATGCAATCAAATCTAAATCTGATTGATGGGATGACATCATCTGATTCAATTAGATTAGAGTCCCGCATAAACCTCCTTAGGTGGCACCAAGACTAGTCAAACAGGACTCCTTGGCACCACCTAATTTGAAATCATGAAGCAACCTAGAATCCCATCTATATGGAACTCCAAGCGTGATCCTCATGGGGTGCATGCCTCCCTAGGCATGCACCCCCTCCCTTTCTACCTTTTAGCAGGGGGACAAAGCTCCATGTTCTCTCCTATGGGTGCATGACACATGGGCAAATGTCTAAGTATCAAAAGTAAATATTTGACCAAAGTTCAAGGACAAGATTTAGCAGGTGATGAAAAATGATAAGTGTTATCTCAAATTTATCTCATAAATTAAGACAACCCTTTTCTGACTTAGACAAGCTCTAGTTAGACCAAGTAAAGGTTCCTAAGTGAGCCCAAATACATTTGGCTGAGTCTAGACAAACTTAATGATTATTGAAGGAGAATATTAGGCTCAATCATGTGCTAGCATAATTTTCTTGAACCTAATTGAATCTTAATCAAATCAATTGAACTTGGTTAGTCCAATTGATGATATCCAGATCCAAATTCTTATTTGTGTGATCCAGTTAGGTTCAGTTTCGTATGGTAATGGAATATATCATGATCTCTATCATTGACATCATCGAAACATCTTTCGATGGATCAGAACTTTTCTAATTCAGACAATTAGTATGATCGATCATCCAAATCATTCTAATTGCTCTCAAACTCTACTAGTGACACCTAGCAGCATATGGTGGCAATCCATCAAAACTAAAAATGAACCTCTCGGTGCAGTTATCTGTGTGATTAAGTTTCTCTATCTTGAGCTCCGACTGGATTAGGGTTAAGGTGATCTCGTCAAATCCTAATTTTCATCATATGAATTAATCATTCGATTCAAGTCCAATGTGAAAACCCTAATAAAAACTCTTTCTATTATTTCACTTCGCCATGGCCATGGGCTTATGGACTCAATTCTCATGATCGTCATAGGGCTGCTCCTCTTCTACTGAGGTAGATAGATCTCCTATTGGTGTAATCCAATTTCTACAATAAATATGCTATAGCCAACATACACCTCAGAGTTTCGAATGGCTAGGAGACCAAGTTATGGTATAGTCAAACTATAATACCCTTAAGATGAACTCTCGATGCATCTCAGATCAAAGAATCAGACACACTACTGTAGCTTCGAGCCAGTCATCAATGAGAAGGTAAACTTCCTGATGACTGCTCAAGATGGTCATGCTTAGTGTCCTCGTTCTCTAACGAGTACCTATACTCTTGCTTCGGTATCTCTACACCATAGACTTAAGACTCATCTATCCTAAAGAAGCGATCGTACATCAACCATCCAGATCAATCACCATCCTCATGATGATCCTACGGTCGAAAGCATTTTATGAGTTAATAATAAAAATTCATGTCTAAAATTTTCAACTCTTGAAAATATGAACCATCATTACCATTAACTCAAGGGATGTATCACAGACACTTTCAAATACACATTGTGATAGAAAATAATCCATTTTATTATTTATAATCAAAATTATAATTTTGCTCTTAGATGTGTATTATAAGTGTCAGTCAATTCTGACTTCTAGAGCACACATATCTAATAAACCATTAGGTCAACAATCAATAATAGAGCACCTAGTCTGATACCACTTGTTGCCCAAGAATAGCCATCCAAGAGGAGGGTGAATTAGATATTTTAAATTTAAACTTAAGATATGAGCAATTCAAACTAATTAAGTGTTTAGATAAAACTAGCTATATAATGTGTAGTGAATAAAAGTAATAGAGCAAAAGTATACAATCACAAATACATAAATTTTATAGTAGTTCGATGCCAAACTCAACACCTACATCCACTCCCCAAGTATACCCCTTGGGAATTCAACTATAATTCTCAACAAAAATTACAATCCGATTATTTTCTAGGCTTTCAATCAAATCCAGTTGAATTTTTCTAGCTCACCAACCAAAATCGTACACAATTATTTGTTGGGCTCACAATCAACTTAGTTGATTTTTTTTAGATCACCAACCAAAATCTTACAAGTGATTATTTTTCTCCATGCTAACAATCAACTCCGATTAGTTTTACCCTTGGCTCACCAATCAAACCAATACAATGTCCAACTCAAGGCTTGGATCAACCCAAATTTCTCATCCTAAAAAACTTGAAACAAAATATAAAATTATAATTTAAAACAAACTCTTTTGAAGCACAAGAGAAGACAATCTAAGTTGCTTTACTTATAAGATTGATTTCTTCTCCTTGAATGAATGAGAGATTATGAGGCTCCTTGATTCTCCTCACTCTTGCTCTCACTTACTTGAGGATGTTTTGTAGTGAAGGGATAAAGGATCACTCTAAAAAATAACTCCTTCTCTCTTCTTTTTAGCTCATTCCTTAGCTTTCTTAAATAATACTTAATATACTCTCTAAAGCTTATTTTTAATGCTCCAAGTATTTTCTTATATATTCCAGAGGTTTTTCACTATTATAAGTCACCAACATGGGCTTCTAGAAGTAATCTAGCCATTGGAGAAGAAAAAATAGATATTGGAAAGCTCTTGGGATGAAAAGCTATAGTTCTGAAAACTAGCTATTACAGGCACTAGATTGGCTCAGTTTCAGACTGGGTCGGCTCAGTTTATAGCTAGGTCAGCTCGATTTTCTGAATTTTAAAAATTTTACTTTCTATGCTTTTTATCTTCTATTTTCACTGAGACTAGGTTGGCTCAGTTCCAGACTGGGTCGGCCCAGTTTGCGGGCCATGCATGCCAAAGATAATTTATCGGCCTTTCTTCTCCAAATTAATTTGTAAACTAGACTTGCCTTTTTAACTTGATTTTATCTTTATTAAATTATCTTGAAGAATGCATCCAATCTTGAATTTTTTTTCTCATATCTTAAGTGGTGATTTTTTACTTGAATATTAGGAAATATTTGGAATTTACGAGCATTTGACTTCTACAACTACATAACCTTATAAACAACATTAGTAACTTATACTCAAAACTTGTTGTCATCATCAAAATTAATCTTTGGGTCAACAATCTCTCTCTTTTTGATGATAACAAAACTTTTGAGTACATGCAAATAATATATAGTAAATTTTTGAAAGATTACATATTTATAAAGCATGAAACCACTAAACAATAAACTTCATTCTAGTTAAGCTCAAATATATACTCAATAATATACTTGGTATCAGAGCCCTGAGTTTTGAAAATTTTACTTTCTATGATTTCTATCTTCTATTTGCACTGAGATTAGGTCAGCTCAGTTCTAGACTGGATCGGCCTAATTTGCATGCCATGTGTGCCAAAGATAGTTTGTCAGTCTTTCTTCTCCAAATTGATTTATAAACTGGACTTATCTTTTTGACTTGATTTTATCTTCATTAAATCCTCTTGAAGAATGCATCCAATCTTGAATTTCTTTTCTCATATCTTGAGTGGTGATTCTTTATTTGGATATTGAAAAATATTTAGAATTTGTGAGCATTTGACTTCTACAACTACATAACCTTATAAATAATATTAGTAACTTATACTCAAAACTCTTTGTCATCATCAAAATTAATATTTAGATCAACAAAATTTCTTTCATCTGAGACTGAGAGCTCTCGAGATTCACTCAAGACCTCTCAAAACTGAGCTAGAACTACGTTTGGGGCATACCAGTTCACTCGAGAGTTCTTGAAAAATTTTTGAAATGTCTCGAAGACTGCTCCAAGGCAATTTTGTGAAAATTTCTGCACTAATCAAGGAGATTCAATTTTTATTTGAATTCTACTTAATGTCTTTCTTATTTTAATCAAAGAGCTCTCTTTCTTCTAACATTAAAATATTTAAAATAAAATATATTAGTAATCATTTACTTTAATATTTGGTCATCATCAAAATCACTTAGGAGGTTCAACAATCTTCTCCTTTTTTATGGTGACAAAACATTAAGCAAGCCATAAAAGGAGTGTAAGCAATATGTATATCATGAACTAATGAATGCAAAATTTTTGTATAAAAGATCCTCCTTAATGTATGCTCTCATGAAATGAATAGGATTTGAATAACGTTCTTTTCATTTTGTATTTATTCATTTCAATCATTTCATTTTTTAAATATTCTTTTTTGTGTATGTTAGTATGAATTAATTATATATTTATATTTTGGTTTGAATTAATTATATATTTGCATATTTTTTCTTAATATTTCTTCTTCTTTTTGTCAGCATCAAAATCACAATAATGAGAGGATCATAAAAAGGAAAGAACATAAAAAAATTAATTTTATTGCAAGATGTAATAATACATAGATAGTGATGTATGTTGGTTTACAAAAAATGAATCTCATACCAATATACCTAAACCGAAAGTCAAAACAAAAGAAATACTAGACCTAGTCCTCATCAGAGTGAAACTTAATGATAAGTTCAAAGGAAGATTTGGATCTAGTAGAGGACAAGTGAGGAGTAGGTCTAGGAGAAGGTGATGGTCTTGAAGAACATGATGGTCTAGAAGAGGATGGAGTTCGACTCAAAATCTGCTGTAGGATGAAAATAAGGACTTTAGCCATGGTGCACTAAATAGTGATGTTCTCTTCAAGTCTCTATGCAATTTTGGCTTTCTCGGATAGGAGTAGTTCGATCTGAGCTGATGTCTTATATTGCTCCTTCTTCAAAATTTCTAGCCTTTGGGATAATCCACTAATTTATTAGCTAAGTATTTCTATTTGACCTTCAGTGGATATTTTTTGTTCTTCAATGCTTACAAAGAGTTGATGCCTCACACTGGATAATATATCCATAAACCTTTTAGATACTTTCTGAACCACTTCTTTTACCACCCTCTCAATTAAAAGATCTTGATCAAAAGCTAAGGGAGGTGCTGGTGCAGGACAAGAAGGCACCTGAGGAGAGTGTGGAGACCCTGGTGTAGTGAAAGAGGATCCAGTAGCAGATGGTGATGGTGGAGGGGGTGGAGATCTTGTTCATCGGGCTTATTTGCAGCATGTTCATCTACCCTCACCCATCTATCATCCTTTTTTACAAACTTCATCTGATTTAATGTTCCTTCATTGATGAAGTCTGTGTGAGCTTGCTTTTTGAAGTCTTCATCTTCTAGATTAACTTGAAAGTCCTTGAAGATTAAGGTAAAGATCATTCAATAAGATAAACAGGCCTTGGTTTTGCTAGTAGTATCCTTCAGTTGTTGAAGCATAAGAGAGAGAAAGTTGATGGAAGTTTTAGTCACCATAAAGAACATGACACCTAGTTCTCTCTTTCCAACCTAGTCATGTCTTCCTATCCTAGGAAAAACTATGTGACTGACAAAAGATTGCAATAATTTCATCTCAATCAAGAGAAGATGTGAGATTAATTATAGATTTTCATCAACATTCTCCCTTTCTAAGATGCACTTGAGAGCTTTAGTTTAGTCAAACAAGTTTAGATTGCTAGTCCCTACCCTAGGCACTTCAGGAAGCTGCCTTATTTTTCTCTCATCTAAGAAAATATGCACTCCTTTCACAACGGACTCTACCTTCAACCCATGCTCAAAACTAATGTTGTCAAAAAATTCTCTTATCAAGTCTGGATAAACATTTACCTCTAGGATACACAGCTTTTTCCATCCTTGTTGTCGGATCCAAGACCCAATATGGAAGTGTTTTCAATCTAGATATTCAATGTTCACACAGCGGTCCATTGGAACAGTCCTAGTAGGAATGAAGAGATGAGCATGAGATGAAGAAACAGACAGAGATGATTGAGCCAAGTCCTGCTATTGCTTAGCCCTAGCTTCAGTTGATGGCATGATGGAAGGTCTTTGTGTGGTGAGGGATCTCTTCTTCGAAGCCATTGGGGTTTAAGATTTAGAGGGAATGGACAAGAGAAGGTAATTCGGAAGGTTTTTGAGGAGAGGAGTGGAGTTTTGGAGAGTTTGAAGGAGAGGTCTCAGAAGAATGGAATGAATGAATGAAATAGGAGACCTCTTATAGATCGATTAAAAAGAGGGCCCGCAAGAATCAAGAGCTCTTATCTTAAAGACAAGATGTCTCAAAAACTTTAAGAGCCCTCACGTTTAGTGTAAGAGGTCTCGAAATCCAGTCGAGAGGTCTCATGAATAATCCGAGACTTCTCAAGCATAGAGGGAAGAAATAAGAATAGAGGAGGAATTTCAAGCAGATTTTTTTTGAATTTTTGAAGATGGGATTAGGGGTGTTAAGGATGATGGAAGGTGATAAAAAATGATCCAATAAATTCAAGATTAAATATTTTCAAAGTGGTTCACCAATACCAAGTTCACCTAGGATTCTTGAGAATCTATCTTCACTTAGAGGTTTTATAAAAATGTTAGTCAGTTGATTTTTAGTTGAAATAAATTCAAGCATAATGTTATTGTTTTGAACATGATCTCTAATGAAATGATGTCTAATTTCAATATGTTTGGTTCTTAAATGTTGAATAGAACTTTTTGTCAAGTTTATGGCACTAGTATTATCACATCTAATAGGTTTTTTATTTTACTTAATTCCAAAGTCTTCGAGTTGTTGTTTGATCCAAAGTATTTGAGCATAGCAACTTTCCGCAGCAATATATTTGGCCTTGGTCATTGATAGTTCTATAGAGTTTTACTTTTTGCTATACCAAGAGATCAAGTTCAATTCTAAAAATTGATAGGTGCTACTGGTACTCTTTCTATCAATTCTACATCTTTTATAGTCGCATCAGTGTATCCAATCAATTCAATGGAGGATTATTTTGAGTACCAAAGATCTAAGTTGTGTGTATAGATCAAATATCTAAAAATTCTCTGAACAGCTAGTAAGTATGATTCTTTAGGATTAGATTGAAATCTAGCACACATGCATATACTAAATAATATATCAGGTCTATTTGTAGTTAAGTAAAGTAGGGATCCTATCATACCTTTGTAGAGCTTTCATTTACATTCTTACCATTTTCATCATTGTTAAATTTGCATAAGGGCCTCATGGGTGTGCCGATCTTCTTTCCATTTTCCATGCCAAACTTCTTGAGCATCTTCTTGATGTACTTTATTTGGCTAATGAAAATATCTTTCTTTGATTATTTGACTTGTAGTCCAAGAAAAAAATTTTGCTCTTCCATCATGCTCATTTCAAATTCACTCTACATCAACTTAGCAAACTCTTGACAAAGAATTTCATCAATAGCTTCGAATATGATATCATCCACATATATTTGAACTACAAGAAGATCATTATTTTTTTTTTCAAAAATAGTGTGGTGTCTACACTTCCTCTAATAAAATTATTTTATAATAAAAATTTGCTCAAACTCTCATATCATGCTCTAGGTGCTTGTTTAAGTCTATATAGTGCTTTATTTAACTTATATACCTGATTGAAAAGTGAGTGATTTTCAAATCTGGATGGTTGTTCTATAGATACTTCTTCAGTAATATAACAATTCAAAAAGACATTTTTCACATTCATTTGAAATAATTTAAAATTCATATAATGGGTAAAAGTAAGTAACAATTTAATAGCCTCTAATCTTACTATAGGTGCATATGTTTCATCAAAGTCAATTTCTTCTTCTTGATTATATTGTTTAGCAACTAATCTAGCTTTATTTTTTATCACATTACCATGTTCATCTAATTTGTTCCTAAATACCTATTTTGTACCAATTATAGGATGATTTATGGGTCTATTTATAAGAGTCCATACATTATTTCTTTCAAATTGGTTTAGTTCATCTTGCATGGCTAGCATCCAATTAGAGTCTTGTTCAGCTTCTTCTATGTTTTTAGATTCTATTTGAGAAATAAATGCAAGGTAATTAAATGTATCCTTAAAAGAGGATCTAGTTCTTACCCCTTGCGAAGGATCACCTAATATTAATTCTCTTGGGTGATTGCGTGCATATCTCCACTCCTTGGGTAGATCTCTATGATCATTAGATGCTTCATTCCAAGATTGTTGTAGGTTTATCTTTGTCTTGAATGTTATTTTTCTTCAAGTTTAGGTCATTCATTCCATTTTTGAGAATTCCTATATTATCATCAAAAATATTTTTTTTTTGAAGATTAATTGTTAGCTTCATCAAAGATGACATGTATAGATTCTTCAATAACCAAAGAGTGTTTGTTGAAAACTCTATATGCTTTGCTAGATGTAGAATATCTAAGGAATAAACCCTCATCTGCCTTAGCATCAAATTTGCCTAGATTATCTTTACCATTGTTATGAATAAAATATCTACAATCAAAAATATAAAAATAATTAATATTTGTCTTTTTTCTTTTCAAAGCTCATAGGGGATCTTCTTTAAGATCGGGCAAATAGAAACTCTATTTAGGATGTAACATGCTGTGTTAATTGCTTTAGCCCAAAAGTATTTGGATAGATTTTCTTCACACAACATGGTACAGGCCATATCAACTAAGGTTTTATTCTTTCTTTTAACAACTTCATTTTGTTGAGGGATTCTAGGTGCTGAAAAATTATACTCTATGCCATGTTCATTATAAAATTCTTCAAAATATTTATTTTTAATTTTTATGTCATGATCACTATGGATACATACCATAGTAGAGTTTTTTTCATTTGCTATTTTCTTGTAAAACTTTGAAAACATTGAAAATACTTCATCTTTGTGAGCTAAAAATAAAACCCAAGAGAAATGAGAATAATCATCAATAATTACTAGACCATACTTCTTTTCTCCTAGGCTTGTGGTCCTAGTAGGTCCAAACAAATCCATATGAATCAATTCAAGAGGCCTAAAAGTTGAAATTACATTTTTGAATTTGAAACTCCCCCTAGTTTGTTTTTCAAATTGGCAAGCATCATAAACATGATCAATTTTGAAATTTAGTTTTGGTAACTCCTTAACTAAGTCTTTATTATGCAATTTATAAAGAGTATGCATGCTAGCAGGACCTAATCTTCGATGCTAAAGCCAACTAGTTTCTTTCATATTAGCATTCATTGCAACTAGATATTGACCACTCTTCATGGCAATTTCATCAAGATTCACCATGTAGATGTTTCCATGCCTAAATCTAATGAATTTGAAGCTATCATCTAAGGAACTAGATACTTTGCGTAAAAAAGATTCAAAAGAGACTTTAAAATCTTTATCACAAAGTTAACTAATACTAAGTAAGTTATGTTTTAAATTATCAACCAATAATACATCATCTATAAAGATGGTAGGAGTAATCTGAATTTTACCATAGTCAATTATTTTACCTTTGCCATTATCGCCAAAGGTGACTACTCCCCTTTCTTTCTTTCTAGGATGATGAATTATTGCTTGTCATCCGACATATATCTTGAGCAGCCACTATCTAAATTGAAGAAAAATCCTGATTTTTCGATCCAGGTTCGTTCAGATCGGATCAGATCAAGAGATATATTTCAAAACTTTTTCTCTTGATTTCAATCAGATCTTGATATGTTTCAGATCTGATTCTTATTATTTTAATAAAATAAAATT
Organism: Cocos nucifera; assembly: GCA_006176705.1. Taxonomy (NCBI): domain Eukaryota; kingdom Viridiplantae; phylum Streptophyta; class Magnoliopsida; order Arecales; family Arecaceae; genus Cocos; species Cocos nucifera. The sequence continues at coordinate 103,898 of QRFJ01001468.1, read as the reverse complement.
AAAAGATAAATTAAATCAAATTTAATTTACCTGATCTGGGTAATCCTATTACCTTGTTGATGATCCTGTTTGCAGTGGAAGGTTCTGGATCTTAGCCACGCAAGCGCCTGGCCTCTACCGGTATCCACTCAGGTTGGATTTGGAGATCCTCTTCTTCTCTATCACATCTCCAAAAATCAGATCTGGATCTGATCTGAAGGATCTTCAAAACTCTTTTGAAGATGAGCAGTCGTCCTTTGCAGCAGCGCAGCCTTCTTCTTTTGATCGCCTTTCTTTGATCTGAATCGCACCAACCAAGGTCCAAAACTCCTTTTGGACGTGGAGAGCAAGGGGAGAAGAGACTATGGCATGGAGAAGGAGGGGAGAGGCAGCCTTGGGGCGTGGGGAAACTATGATCTCATCATATCTCTTATCTCATACAATCTGAGTTGGGCGTACAGGGTCTTATTTATAGACTAGCTGTGATCCAACTCCTCTTCTTCCCAACCAATCACAACCCTTTGTGAAATCAGATCTAAATCTGATTGGTGGGAATAGAGTCCCCTGGATTCCTCCTTAGAGGGTGCCTAAGACCAGTCAAAGTTGGTTCTTAGAAGAACTCTAATTGGAATCCAAAAAGGAGATGGAGTCCTTGTCCAACAAGGACTCCTAGGCGCCTCCAACTTGGGCACACGCCTAGGGTGGCGTGCGCCCTTCCTCCTTGCCAGGTTCTGGCAGGGGGACAGGCCCCCACCAGCTCTCCAATAGGTGCATGACATGTGGTCAAAAGTCAAAGTGTCAATGGTCAACGTTTGACCAGTCAAAGGTAGACTTTTGACCAAAGTCAAAGAACAAGAAATGGCAGGTGACCAAAAATGGCAGGTAATGTCTTACAAAATAAGACAACCTTTTCTGACTTGGACAACCTCCAGTCAGACCATATGAAGGCCTCTGATTGAGCACAAACTCCTTTGGCTCAGTCAGGACAACTTATTTATGATAGTAAAAGAAGAACGTTAGGTTCAATCGAGTGCTAGCACGATTTTCTTGAACCTAATTGAATCTCATTCAGATCAATTGAACTAGATCAGTTCAATTGATGATCACCAGATTCAAACCCTTGTTTGTGTGACCCAGTTAGGTTCAGTTCTGTATGGTAATGGGATATGTCATGATCTCTATCATCGACATCATCGAAACTCCTTTCGATGGATCAGAACTCTTCTGATTCGAACAGCTAGAATGATCGATCATCTAAATCATTCTAATTGCTCCCAAAATCCACCAGTGACACCTAGCAGTATATGGTGGCAACCCATCAGAGCTGAATGCGAACCTCTTGGTGCAGCTACCTGTGTGATTAAGTTCTTCTATCTTGAGCCCCGATCAGATTAGGGTTAAGGTGAACTCGTCAAACCCTAGTCTCTGTCATATGATGTAATCATTCGATTCGAAGTCCAATGTGAAAATCTAAATAGAAACTCTTTCTATTATTTCACTCTGCCATGGCCATGGGCTTCTGGACTTGATTCTCATGATCATCATAGGGCTGCTCCTCTACCACCGAGGTAGATAGATTCCATCTTGATGCAATCCAGTTCCTACAATGAACATGCTATAGCCAACATACACCTCAGGGTTCCATATGGCTAGGAGACCGAGTAATGGTGTAGTCAAACTATAACACCCTCAAGGTGAACTGCCGATGCATCCTCAGGTCAAAGAACCAGACACACTACTGCAGCATCGAGTCAGTCATTGACGAGAAGGTAGACTTCCTAATGACTACTCGAGGTGGTCACGCTCAGTGCCCTCGTTCTCTAACGAGTACCTGTACTCTCGCTCCGGTGTCTCCACACCGTAGACTCAAGACTCATCTACTAAAGCGAAGCGATTGTACACCAACCTTCCGGATCAATCACCATCCTCGTGATGATCCTATGGTCGGAGCATTTTATGAGTTAATAATGATTATTCATGTCTTAAATTTTCAACTCTTGAAAATATGAATTATCATTACCATTAACTCAAAGGATGTATCACAGACACTAAATACACATATGTGATAGAAAATAACCCATTTTATTGATTTTAGTCAAAATTATAATTTTGCCCCTAGAAGTGTATTACAAGTGTCAGCCAATTCTGGCTTCTAGGGCACATATATCTAACAATTTTCCACTTGTCCTAAAGCCAATTGGCTACAAGTCTAAGTCCCATCTTCTCAAGGTGGGCTTCGATCTTCTGCTGGCCCAACGGCTTTGTAAGTGGGTCTGCCACATTATCTGCGGAGTTGACTCTCTTGACCTCGACGTAACCCTTCTCGAGGTAATCGCGGATGAGGTGGTATCGCCGCTCAATGTGCTTGGATTTCTGGTGAGACCTCGGCTCCTTAGCAAGGGCTATGGCGCCATTGTTGTCGCAGTATAGAGGAATGGCATCTGATGGCATTACTCCAATTTCTGCAGCAAACTTCTTGTACCAGAATGCTTCCTTCGCAGCCTCTGATGCAGCGATATATTCTGCTTCCATGGTGGAATCTGCTATCACCGTTTGCTTGGAACTCTTCCAGCTGACAGCACCACCATTGCACACAAACAGACTCCCAGATGTCGACTTTCGATCATCTATATCGGACATGAAATCCGAGTCTGTGTATCCCTGGACTTGGAGTTCTCCATTACCAAAGACCAACATCATATCCTTAGTTCTTCTCAAGTACTTAAGGATACATTTCACAGAAGTCCAGTGTTCTTCACCTGGATTTGACTGATATCTGCTTGTGACACTCACAGCATGGGCTATATCAGGTCGTGTACATAGCATGGCATACATGAGGCTCCCTATTGCAGAAGCATAAGGGATCTTGCTCATGCATTCTATTTCCTCAGGTGTGCTAGGGCACATCTTCTTGGAAAGATGAATACCATGTCTGAAGGGTATTAATCCCCTCTTAGAGTTTTCCATACTAAACCTCTTTAGTACTTTCCTCTATGTACATCTTCTGTGAAAGTCCTAGCATCCTATTCGGTCTATCCCTATAGACCTTAATTCCTAGAATAAAGGATGCTTCACCTAGGTCTTTCATGGAGAATTCCTTGGACAACCATATTTGACTGATGTCAACATGGGAATATCATTCCCAATAAGGAGGATGTCATCCACGTACAATACGAGGAAGACAACAGCGCTCCCACTGACCTTTTTGAAAACACATGGTTCCTCTTCATTTTTGATGAAACCAAACTTTTTGATCACATCATTGAAACGAGTGTTCCAGCTCCGAGATGCTTGCTTAAGTCCATATATGGACCTTTGCAGCTTGCAAACCTTGTGATCAGTATCACTGGATGTGAAACCTAGCGGCTGTTCCATATAGATATCTTCCTCAAGATATCCATTTAAGAATGCCATTTTCACGTCCATTTGCCATATTTCATAATCGAAATAGGCTGCAACAGGCAAGCAATGTGCGGATGGATTTTAGCATAGCCACTGGGGAAAAGGTATCCTGATAGTCAATGCCTTCGCGTTGACTATAACCTTTTGCCACTAGTCTAGCCTTGAATGTCTCCACATTCCCATCTGCACCAATCTTTCTCTTGAAGATCCATTTACATCCCAATAGGTACTATACCTTCTGGTGGATCTACCAAGGTCCAGACTTGGTTTGAGTGCATCGAGTCAATTTCTGACTGCATTGCCTCTAGCCATTTCTCGGAGTCGATATCTGATATCGCCTCATTGTAGGTTTTGGGATCATCACCATGAGCACCATTACCTACGAGGAACATTTTCCTCTACTTCCTCTGAAATAATACCTAAGTATCTTTCAGGGGACGGAAAACTCTTTCCGATCTACGAGGTGGAGGAGGTAGTGTTCTTATTGGCTCAACCTGATTTGGTTCCAATTGGTCCTTAGCTCGTTGTACTTGTGAGACTTTCTCATCAAGCTTGAATCTGCTTTCCAATGCCGCTATCTTGAATAAACTATTTTTCAAGAAAGATGGCATGTCGACTCACAATCACATTGTGGTCTTCTGGAATGTAGAAATAGTATCCTAATGACTCTTTAGGATATCCTATGAATCGAGCTCTGAAAGGACCTAAACTCTAACTTGTCCGCTTGTTGTCTTTTGACATGAGCCGGACAACCCCAAATTCTGAGATGACTCAGACTTGGTTTCTTACCGTGCCATATCTCATACGGTGTGGTAGGAACGGTTTTAGAGGGAACCCTATTCAGTAGATAGAATTGAAGTTAACAATGAGTGTCCCCAAAGAAAATCAGGGAGGTCTGTGAAGCTCATCATGGATCGAACCATATCCAATAGAGTCCGATTTCTCCATTCTGAAACCCCGTTGAGTTGAGGTGTTCCTGGTGGAGTCCATTGAGAGACTATGCCATTTTCCTTGAGATAGTCTAGGAATTTTCGGCTAAGGTATTCACCTCCTCGATCTGATCGAAGAACCTTAATGGGTTTTCCAGTTTGTTTTTCTACTTCATGTCTGAATTCTTTGAACTTTTCAAAAGCTTCAGACTTGTGTCTCATAAGATACACATACCCATACCTAGATAGATCATCGGTAAAGGTAATGAAGTAGACAAAATTGCCTCTAGCCGGCACATCAAATGGGCCGCACACATCAGTATGTACTAGGGCAAGGAGATCTGTGGCCCTCTCCCCATGTCCAACAAAAGGGAGTTTGGTCATTTTGCCTTGAAGACAAGATTCACAAGTTGGATATGACTCAGGAAGTCAATGGACTCAATAGCCCATTTTTCTCCAATTTGTTGATCCTATCTTCTGCTATATGACCTAATCTCAGGTGCCATAGATATCTATCGTTTGGACTATCCCTAGGTCGTTTGGCATTCACGTTTTGCTCGATAGTTAGAACAGGTACATCAATATGTAGCTGATAAAGACCATTAATAAGGAAAACCATTTGCAATTTTATTTCTTTCATAAAGAATGTTACAATGGTCCTTAAAGAAGGTGAATCACATAACCTTCTTGTGCTAAGCATGAAACAGAAATCAAATTCCTGCTAGCTGCAGGCACAAAATAACAGTCTTTCAAAACTAAGTCTAAACCAGATGGTAATCGAAGAGGGTATGTTCCCACGGCTACTGCAGCAACTCTTGCTCCATTACCAATGCGTAGGATCATGTCTCCATCCCTCAGCCTCCTGCTATCCTCAAGACCCTGCATAGAAGTGCACAGATGAGCACTAGAACCAGAGTCAAGCACCCAACTGGATGCAGAAGAAATCCGTAAGGTTAGACTCAATAACGAGCATACCTCCAGAAGGACCTTCCTTCTTGTTCTTCAGGGTGGCCAGGTAAGTAGGGCAGTTCCGCTTCCAATGGCCGTCGCTGTTGCAATGGAAACACTTTCCTTTGCCATCGGCCTTTTTCTTCGATTCTGCCTTCTTCTTCTTTGATCCTTCCACCTTTTGCTTTTTCACAGACTTCTTTTTCTTTCCATAAGACTTTCTTTTGGAAGAAGTCCGTTCCATAGCAAGAACTGAGCCTTTAGAATCTTTCATAGAAAGCTCAGCGGTAACCAGCATATTCATTAACTCGGCCAAGGAATTCTGAAGTTTATGCATGTGGTAATTCATGATGAATTGCCCATATGCATCAGTCAAGGATTGCAGAATGATATCGTTCTGCAGGTCCAAGTCCAACTTCACACCGAGCTTCTCAAGCTCTTCCATGTCCTTGATCATTGTCAGACAGTGATCTTGGACTGACTGCCCATCATGCATCTTAGCCTTAAAAAGTCATTTCGTGACTTGATATTTGGCTGCGCGACTCTGTTCACCAAACATCTCCTGCAGGTGAGCCAACATTTGGCGAGCAGTCCCGATATCCTCATGTTGGCGCTGGAGCTCATCAGACATCGAGCCCAACATGTAATATCTGGCCTTATTATCTTCGTCAATCCATTTTTTTAGAGATGCTCTCTGTTCAACAGATGGATGGGCTGGTAATGTGGGAGGGTCCTGGTCCAAAACATGAGTTAACTATTAGATATATGTGCCCTAGAAGCCAGAATTGGCTGACACTTGTAATACACTGTAGGGGCAAAATTATAATTTTGACTAAAAGCAATAAAATGGGTTATTTTCTACCACACCTATGTATTTAGTGTCTGTGATACATCCTTTGAGTTAATGGTAATGATAATTCATATTTTCAAGAGTTGAAAATTTAAGACATGAATAATCATTATTAACTCATAAACAGCTCCCGACCATAGGATCATCACGAGGATGGTGATTGATCCGGAAGGTTGGTGTACAATCGCTTCGCTTTAGTAGATGAGTCTTGAGTCTACGGTGTGGAGACACCGGAGCGAAAGTATAGGTACTCGTTAGAGAACGAGGGCACTAAGCGTGACCACCTCGAGTAGTCATTAGAAAGTCTACCTTCTCGTCAATGACTGACTCGATGCTGCAGTAGTGTGTCTGGTTCTTTGACCTAAGATGCATCGGCAATTCACCTTGAGGGTGTTATAGTTTGACTACACCATTACTCGGTCTCCTAGCCATATGGAATCCTGAGGTGTATGTTGGCTATAGCATGTTCATTGTAGGAACTGGATTGCATCAAGATGGGATCTATCTACCTCGGTGGTAGAGGAGCAGCCCTATGATAATCATGAGAATCAAGTCCAGAAGCCCATGGCCATGGCAGAGTGAAATAATAGAAAGAGTTTCTATTTAGGTTTTCACATTGGACTCGAATCGAATGATTACATCATATGACAGAGACTAGGGTTTGACGAGTTTTTTACTTAACCCTAATCTAATCAGGGCTCAAGATAGAAGAACTGAATCACACAGGTAGCTGCACCAAGAGGTTCGCATTCAGCCTCTGATGGTTGCCACCATATACTGCTAGGGTGTCACTGGTGGATTTTGGGGAGCAATTAGAATGATTTAGATGATCGATCATTCTAGCTGTTCGAATCAGAGAGTTCTGATCCATCGAAAGGAGTTTCGATGATGTCGATGATAAGATCATGACATATCCCATTAACCATACAGAACTGAACCTAACTGGATCACACAAATAAGAGTTTGAATCTAGTGATCATCAATTGAACTGATCTAGTTCAATTGATCTGAATGAGATTCAATTAGGTTCAAGGAAATCGTGCTAGCACTCGATTGAACCTAACGTTCTTCTTTTACTATCACAAATAAGTTGTCCTGACTGAGCCAAAGGAGTTTGTGCTCAATCAGAGGCTTCATATGGTCTAAACTGGAGGTTGTCCAAGTTAGAGAAGGTTGTCTTATTTTATAAGACATGACCTGCCATTTTTTGGTCACCTACCATTTTTGGTCCTTTGACTTTGGTCAAAAGTTGACCTTTGACTGGTCAAATGTTGACCATAGATACTTTGACTTTTGTCCACGTGTCACGCACCTATTGGAGAACTGGTGGGGGTCTATTCCCCTACCAGAACCTGGCAAGGAGGAGGGCGCACGCCACCCTAGGCGTGCGCCCAAGTTGGAGGCGCCTTGGAGTCCTTATTGGACAAGGACTCCACCTCCCTTTTGGATTCCAATCAGAGTTCTACTAAGAATTCAGTTTGACTGGTCTTAGGCACCCTCTAAGGAGGAATCCAGGGGACTCTATTCCAACCAATCAGATTTAGATCTGATTTCACAAAGGGTTGTGATTGGTTGAGAATAAGAGGAGTTGGATCACGCTTAGTCTATAAAAGAGACCCTGTGCCCAACTCAGATTAGAATGCAATTATAGAGATTTTCCATGCCCCAAGGCTGCTTCTCTCCTCTTCCTCCACACCTAAACTTCTCCTCCTTCTCCTCTCCACATCCAAAAGAGTTTTGGATTTTGGTTGGTGCATTCCAGATCAAAAGAAAGGCGATCAAAAGAAGAAGGCTGCACTGCTGCAAAGGATGACTACTGATCTTCAAAAGGAGTTTTGAAGATCCTCCAGATCTGATTTTTGGAGATGTGATAGAGAAGAAGAGGATCTCTAGATCCAACCCAAGTGGATACCGGTAGAGGCCAGGCGCTTGCGTGGCTAGATCCAGAACCTTTCCGCTGCAATCAGGATCATCTATAGGGTAATGGATTACCCAAATTAGGTAAATTAAATTTGATTTAATTTATCTTATTTTATTTTATTTATTAAAATAATAAGAATCAGATCTAAAACATATCAAGATCTGATTGGGATCAAGAAAAAAATTTTTGAAATATATCTCTTGATCTGATCAGATCTGGACGAACCTGGACCGAAAAATCAGGATTTTCCTTCATTAACTTCTTGAAACCCAAAATAATTTTGTAGTTCCTGAGCCAATCTTTATAATTGGGTCCGGTTAGTCTATGTGTGTCTAGGATATGTGCCAATGGGTTGGACGCAGATATTTTCCTGTAGAGAGTCAAAGATTCTAGTTAGATACTGTAATTTTGACTTAACCAATTTGTTTAGGGATTTTAATTTTAAACAAATTAGCTCCCACTATTTTCTCGGATCCCTACACTCCCTCTGTAGAGATGCGAAAATCTCCATGATTAATGATTTCTAGTGGGTGGTGCGGTCTCACCAACTTACTCATCACCTCACCTAACAGTTATTGGTGATGGGTTAGCCAATGAGTGAACAACTCTTATTCAATGATTCTCTAATCATGGTGCATCCGAACTTGGTCTCTAATTCATGAATCTCACCGTATCCGAAATATTGATCCACTCCTTAGTTAAGTCAGACCCACCATTTGCATAGACTGGGTTCCTAATTGAGTCTCTCACCATATCCGAAATATTGAGCTCAACTCATCCTCCAGCCCATAGCATCCAATGCCTAATAGACATGGTTGTGTCTTTTCGATGCAACTGAGCCACTGTATCCAGCCGAGAACAATCAACCCTGGAAAGGGCCCGCACATCTACAATGGTGGGAAGACCTCAGACTTAATCTTTTCTTAGGGAGAATTGATTCAGGTCTCATTAAATTAGACTTGGCTTAGTCATAACAATTATGACTAACCTAGTGGCATGGGTTAGCTCGAATTATTGACCACCTCAGATCAGAACTGTGTCAATAGATATGGCCAGGTAAGTGAGATCGGTGGAAGGAATATGCCATTAACTCGTACAAGAACTCATTCAGGTCGAGTAGCTTCCAATTAAAAATCAGTCGGTCGTCTGTGCCAAACTTACCTTAGACACCAAATTATTGAGTCAGAACCAATTGGGTTAGCCTATAATCCAGACTCTAACCTCTGAGCCTAATTAGGTCTTGCTTGATCGTGACTCGATCTTGACCCAGTCTTAATCCTATTAGGCTGGTCAATTTAAGCATTGTTGATCCCATCTAACCAACTCTTGATTCGGTTTGATCAACCGCTTAGACCTAATTGAGCTACCCAAGCTCGAACCCAGTATTATGAATATATCTTAGATCTGAAATTCTCAATTTTTGACCTAATTAATATTCCATAAACTTAATTCTTAATTAGGTAGGGTTCATAAACAAAATATGCACAATAAATCCTAGGATTTCAGGATCTAGGGTTTTGTAGAAAGTAAGTTTTGGATTTCTGATTAAGAATGAATACACAGCACCCCTACACATCATAAGAACGCCCCATCGAATGGAAAGAGAGGGCCTTTAAACCCTTCTTCGTTCTTATGACTGGACGGCCAGGCGGAACGCCTTAATCAGGAACATTCAATACTACAAAACAATATCAGATCTATATCATATATCTCATATATAAAGTAGATCTAATCATGGCATATTTTGGATACATCTCATGTATCAAATCATGCATATTTTCAGATCTAAATTATCTCATAATAATCTAAAAAATTAGATTTAAATTGATCTAATCAAAATAAATTCTAATCTAGACAATTATGTAGAACTATTCTACAACTAGTCTAGACATGCGTCAATCATATCTCATATGATATTCAAAAATTAAATAACTTTTATTTGTAATTTTTTAGATGTTATTATAACACTTATAATATCAAAAAATAGTAAATAAAAAGATCTAAAACATGATTTAATCGGATTAAATCAAAAAATATGCAAGAATATTCTATAGAACTATTCTATTCTAGAACTAGTCATGCATATCTTCTAATCTTAGATCTAAATTATTTAATTTTAATTTTTTCTAATTTTAGATCTGATTACATCTCATGTGACATCTAAAATCAATTATTTTTGATTAAAATAAATTTAAAATCAGATCTAAACAATTTAGAACCATGGCTCTGATACTAGTTGAAGGGAAATCCTGATTTCCTGGTCCAGGTTCGTTCAGATCGGATCAGATCAAGAGATATATTTTAAAACTTTTTCTCTTGACTCCAATCAGATCTTGATATGTTACAGATCTAATTTTTATTATTTTAATAAAATAAAATTAAAAGATAAATTAAATCAAATTTAATTTACCTGATCTGGGTAATCCTATTACCCTGTTGATGATCCTATTTGCAGCGGAAGGTTCTGGATCTTAGCCACGCAAGCGCCTGGCCTCTACCGGTATCCACTCAGGTTGGATCTAGAGATCCTCTTCTTCTCTATCACACATCCAAAAATTAGATCTGGATCTGATCTGGAGGATCTTCAAAACTCTTTTGAAGATGAGCAGTCGTCCTTTGCAGCAGCGCAGCCTTCTTATTTTTGATCGCCTTTCTTTGATCTGAATCGCACCAACCAAGGTCCAAAACTCCTTTTGGACATGGAGAGCAAGGGGAGAAGAGACTATGGCATGGAGAAGGAGGGAGAGGTAGCCTTGGGGCATGGGGAAACTATGATCTCATCATATCTCATTTATCTCATACAATCTGAGTTGGATACAGGGTCTTATTTATAGACTAGCTGTGATCCAACTCCTCTTCTTCCCAACCAATCACAATTCTTTGTGAAATCAGATCTAAATCTGATTGATGGGAATAGAGTCCCCTAGATTCCTCCTTAGAGGGCACCTAAGACCAGTCAAAGTTGGTTCTTAGAAGAACTCTAATTGGAATCCAAAAAAGAGATGGAGTCCTTGTCTAACAAGGACTACTAGGCGCCTCCAACTTGGGCACACGCCTAGGGTGGCGTGCGCCCTTCTCCTTGTCAGGTTCTAGCAGGAGGACAGGCCCCCACCAGCTCTCCAATAGGTGCATAACATGCGGTCAAAAGTCAAAGTGTCAATGGTCAACGTTTGACCAGTCAAAGGTAGACTTTTGACCAAAGTCAAAGAACAAGAAATGGCAGGTGACCAAAAATGGCAGGTAGTGTCTTACAAATAAGACAACCTTTTCTGACTTGGACAACCTCCTGTCAGACCATATGAAGGCCTCTGTTTGAGCACAAACTCCTTTAGCTCAGACAGGACAACTTATTTATGATAGCAAAAGAAGAACGTTAGGTTCAATCGAGTGCTAGCACGATTTCCTTGAACCTAATTGAATCTCATTCAGATCAATTGAACAGATCAGTTCAAAATGATGATCACCAGATTCAAACCCTTGTTTGTGTGACCCAGCTAGGTTCAGTTCTGTATGGTAATGGGATATGTCATGATCTCTATCATCGACATCATCGAAACTCCTTTCGATGGATCAGAACTCTTCTGATTCGAACAGCTAGAATGATCGATCATCTAAATCATTCTAATTGCTCCCAAAATCCACAGGACACCTAGCAGTATATTGTGGCAACCATCAGAGCTGAATGCGAACCTCTTAGTGTTAGCTACCTGTGTGATTCAGTTCTTCTATCTTGAGCCCCGATCAGATTAGGGTTAAGGTGAACTCGTCAAACCCTAGTCTCTGTCATATGATGTAATCATTCGATTCGAGTCCAATGTGAAAATATAAATAGAAACTCTTTCTATTATTTCACTCTACCATGGCCATGGATTTCTAGACTTGATTCTCATGATCATCATAGGGCTACTCCTCTACCACCGAGGTAGATAGATTCCATCTTGATGCAATTCAGTTCCTACAATGAACATGTCATAGCCAACATACACTTCAGGGTTCCATATGGCCAGGAGATCGAGTAATGGTGCTGTCAAACTATAACACCCTCAAGGTGAACTGCCGATGCATCTCAGGTCAAAGAACTAGATACACTACTGCAGCATCGAGTCAGTCATTGACGAGAAGGTAGACTCCCTAATGACTACTCGAGGTGGTCACGCTCAGTGCCCTCATTCTCTAACGAGTATCTGTACTCTCGCTCTGGTGTCTCCATGCCGTAGACTCAAGACTCATCTACTAAAGAGAAGCGATTGTACACCAACCTTCCAGATCAATCACCATCCTCATGATGATCCTATGGTCAGGAGCAATTTATGAGTTAATAATGATTATTCATGTCTTAAATTTTCAACTCTTGAAAATATAAATTATCATTACCATTAACTCAAAGAATGTATCACAGACACTAAATACACATATGTGATAGAAAATAACCTATTTATTGATTTTAGTCAAAATTAAAATTTTGCCCCTAGAAGTGTATTACAAGTGTCAGCCAATTTCGGCTTCTAGGGCACATATATCTAACATAAATACCACTCTCATTTTGATCCTTGGGCTGCAAAGCATTCCTGCACAAACAATCAAATCATAGTTTTAGGTACCCAAGTCTTCTTGGGTTCTTTAGGGTTAGTGGACATGGTTCCTTTTGGAACCCAAATGCTTTTAACATGCTTTTCAGTAAATTTTCTAGTATTGCATTCAAAAGCCTTGTGTCCTATCTTTTTGCATTTAAAGCAAGTGGTACGAGAAGTGCTATTAGAGATGGGTGCAGTGAAGAAATTTTTTAGAAACTTAGTTTTGTCTTTAGATTTATATTTTAGTTCGGTCTTATCATAAACTCCTCTTTGATTATCTAAAATCATTTATAATTTTTTAGAACTATAAGTAAATTTATCAACTAAAGGCTTTAATTTATCCAATTCATTCTTTAGGATTTTATTTTCTTCTTTTAACTTATTATGGCTACAAATTATCTCTTCTTTTTCTTTTAAGAGTATTTGAGTCATTTTCTTAAGATTTTTATTTTTTGAGCTAATCTTTTTGAAATCTTTCATCAAGTCATAAAAAGCATCTTGAAGCTCATCAAAGGTAAAATCTGAATCAAGAGTGGAGGATATCTCATCATCTTATGCCATGAAACAAAAGTTTGCTTCATTTTGGTTTTCTTTCTTCGAGCTTGACTCGTCACTATCACTCCAAATTGCTAACATGGCTTTTATTTTTGTTCTTTTTGGCTCTTTTTTCAATAGAGGACATTCAGTCCTAAAATATCCTGGCTTCTTGCATTCGTAGTAAGTGGGCTGATCCCTCTCTTTTTCTTTTTCTTTCTTCCTGCTGGCTTCTCCTCTAATGAAGCTACTCTTTTTGAATCCTTGTCTTCTTCTTTTCATAAATTTCTTAAATTTTTTGATCACGAGGGCCATGTCTTCATTATTTTTCTCACTGGTGGATAGATCATCTTCTTCTTCATCAACCATGAATTTTAGCGCTATTATTTTTCTCTTCTTGTTGTCTTCCTCATTGTGCCAACTCATGGCAAGCTCATGTGTCATTAAGGATCCAATGAGCTCCTCTAGAGTTAGTATGTTTAGATCCTTTGCCTCCTGGATGACTATTACTTTGGCTTCCCATGACCTAGACAAAGACCTAAGGATCTTTCTCACCAATTCACTATTAGTGTAAATTTTACTTAAGCTTTTTAAACCATTTATAATATCAGTGAATCTTATATACATGCTAGTAATAGATTCAGTAGAGCCCATTTTAAATAACTCATATTGGTGAATTAGCTTGTTAATTTTAGTTTCTTTTACTTGATTTATTCCTTTATGTGTGACCTCAAGTCTATCCTAAATTTTCTTTACAGAATTGTAAGTGGAGATTTGGTTAAACTCATTTGCATCAAGAGCATAATAGAGTACATTCATTATCTTGGCATTTAATTGGATAAGTTTCTTATCCATTTCATCCCAATTCTTCTTCGATTTAGGAGAGGATGTGCCATTGACAATGACTGTGGGTGTGTGTAGCATTAACAATGACACTCCATGTCATAGTCAAGGGCTTGAATGAAAATGCGCATGCGAGCTTTTCAATAGATATAGTTGGACCCATTAAAATGAGGTGTTCTATTTATGGATTGTCCTTCGGCAAGTGAACCTCCTAGTTGGGTTGACATGATCTTTGCCTTTAGTTAAAAAAATCAATAATTAGTAGAGAATCTGGCTCTGATACTAATTGTTGCCCAGATAGACAACCCAAGTGGGGGAGAGGCGTAAATTGGATTTTCAAAAATTTAAAGCAGATATGTACGATGATAAATGATTAAATCCTAATTGAATCAAATATGAGAGTAAATAGAAGACACAATCAAGAGCACACACATAAATAAAGAAATTTTATAGTAGTTCGATGCTCTTCCAGCACCTACATCCACTTCCGAAGCAAACTCTTAAGAATTTTACTATAATCCCATAAGATTACAGTCGTATAGTTTTTTTGGGCTCACTGTCCAAAAATTCAGTTAATTTTTTTTTAGGTTCACCGACCACAATCCTTACAAGGATCAAACAAATCAATCTGAATAAATAGAGGGGAGAAAAATTCTAAAATCCAAGTTTCAGCCCCTCCTGAAATCAAGTATATAGAAAGAGAAAAAGAAATTTTACAACTTAAAATGCTCCTTTGAATAAGCAGAAAAGTTATCTTTGCAGTTCATTGAAAGCCTCTTTGAATATGTAAAGTTAATGCACTTGAAGGTTCTTCAAAGCTTGAGAGAATTGATTGATTGCATATTGGATATTCATTCAAGAACAGAGCGTGCTTCGCTTTCTCTCATTTTTCCTAGATCAATTAAAAATAAGCCTTCTTCCTTTTATATCTGCAGCATTTTCTCTTTTTAGTGATGATTGAAGCTCAGAAAAAGTAAAATTCGATCATTAGAGAGCAGTAACTAACAATTGGGATCGAAAAAATTTGATCTGGAATGCTCCATCAAAAGGTTGTCGTCGAGTCTCGAGACCTCTCAATTTATCTCAAGATGTCTCGTCAGGTTACGAGGCCTCTCGATTTGATCAAGAGAGCTCTCACCTTCAGTCGCATAAAAAATCAGCTTTTTGAAAAAAATGGCTCGTCTGAAATCGAGACCTCTCGATTCTGAACGAGACATCTCACTGGAACTGTGAGATCTCTCAAAAATCCAACGAGACCTCTCACTTTCAGAGCACAAAAACTAGGTTTCTATCATCTGAGATTGAGAGCTCTCGAGATTCACTCGAGACCTCTTAAAATCGAGCTAGAACTGTATTTGGAACTGCCAATCCACTCAAGAGCTCTCAAAAATATTTTGAGATGTCTCGAAGATTACTCTAAGATAATTTTGAGAGAATTTTTGCACCAATCAAGGAGTTTTAATTTTTATTTGAATTCTATTTTATGTCTTACTTATTTTGATCGAAGAGCTCTCTTTTTTTGATATTGGAATATTTAAAATAAAATATATTAGTAATCATTTGCTTTAATATTTGGTCATCATCAAAATTACTTATGAGGTTCAACAAATTATTTTTCTTGATTAATTTATGAGTCAAGATAAATAGCATATTTTTCTAAAGGATGAGTTGTGACTTAAGAATACAGTTCGTACTTGAGAAAGAAATAAGCTATACTAACTTGCATCACAAAATTTACTAAGTTGCATCGTAAAAGGGATCTAAAATCTGTTTACCAAGTAAAGTTTGATTCTCGAAACCTATTCTTATTTAATCACTTTAATAAAGTAATTTAGCATCAGCTTTAGATTTCTTTGAAAGTAATATTTAATTCTCATACTACATCTATTACACTTTAATTTCACAAATACTTATCCAAGATCCCTATGGATCGACATCTAGTCTCACCACTTCTACATTATTAAGATTAGTTTAATTATCTTTGATTGCCTCATGACAAGGTACATCAAATTTTAGCATCATTACCGGAGATCTTGGCATAATTAATTTTTTTAAAAAAATAAAATATATTTTTTTTTATTTTGTGATCTCTTGCCTCTTTAATTGCTTTCTAATATTTGCTTGTTATTATTGTAGGTCTAAAAAAAAAGAAGCAAAAAGGAAGCAAAATGAAGTAAAAATAAAATTATTTATTGCTTTCTTTAATTTATAGTCTTTTTAGTTAACTACTTTATTTACTTGATTGCTTTTTATTCTCTTGATTTATAAAAAAAGTATTATAAATATTTGCTTACTTGCTGAATTGCTTTAGTTTATTTTCTTTATATTCTTGAGTTAACTTTTAATATAATTATTTTTTTTATTTTAATTATTTAAAAAATATATATATCTACATTGACATCTCATAAGTCATTTAGAAAATTAGAAACCTAATCATAAAATCTAAAAAGAGAAACAAATTGATTTAATTTCGTCTTGATTGTATGCTAATTACGAAGATTGGACATCTTGGTTTGTTGCATTTCATCTCCATAATTAATCTTAAGGGCAATAACCCATTAATCAAATAAGATGGAGATTTGATCATCCTTTCTTGGCCCAAAAATCATATCCTTCATTATGCATTAACCCAAACCTTAATTTTAAAATCAATTAGATGTCAGCCCTAAGAATTTCGAGCTTAATAGGATAAGAAAGCCTTAGAGTTGAACCAAGTGTAGATTGGTTAATAGCTCGGTGTCTAAGGCAAGCGGTTTAAGAAAGTAGTTTTCAATTAGTTTCGTTGACTAACCTGGCCAACTCAGTTAGTGTCTAAGAAAAATAACAAGCAAAAAATCTCCCATATCTTACACATACCTGGTTGAGTCAGTTAGTCAGTTTTGAGCTTGGAGTACTCAAAGGCAATCTTGGAAGTTAGGAGCTGTCTAGATTTAAGTTAACCTTAGGATAGAGAGTCATGCTTGTTTAATTTGATTGCAATTAACACCAAAACATTAACTAATTTTTTCTTCTCATGGATTTAAGATTCTTAGGTGTTTTTCTTTATATTTTCTTCACTCTTTTCTCACTTTATTAAAAAGATAATAATAATATATAAAAATTAAAAATTTTTATGCTTGCTCTAAAGTATAATTATAGGGTGTATACTCGATTGTAGATCGTCACGATCAAAAATCCAATCTTTTGATCCAGAAATAGAAAGAACCTTTAGAGCCAATAGATGTAAAAATATTGACCAAAATCAGAAGAATGATCCATCTAGACAGTTGAAGGAGTACTTAACTCCTTCCACATATACCTACTCTCCTTGTATTCAAGTGCCCCCTGTAGAGGCCACTTAATATGAAATTAAGTCCAGTATAATCCAAATGTTACCTTTATTTTATGGACTTAGTAACAAGGATCCTTATAAACATCTTGAAGAATTTCTTGAGATATGCTCAACTGTCAAGATTCACAACTTCTCTGATGATGCCCTTAGGTTGAAATTATTTTTTTTCTCACTTAAGGACAAAACCAAATACTAGCTACATACTTTGGATTCCATGACTATATCAACTTGGGACCAGCTTCAAGGAAAGTTTCTCAAGAAATATTTTTTCATTGACAGAACTAATCAAATAAGAAAAGCAATAACTAGTTTTTCCCAATTAGATGGAGAAATATCCTATGAAACATGGGAGAGATTAAAGAATCTTATTAGAAAATATCCCAACCATGCTGTACCTAAGTGGCAGTTAATCCAGTATTTTTATGATGGACTATCTGAAAGACATCGATAAATGATCGATGCATCATGCGATGGTATATTCATGCTAAAAAGTAAGGATGAGGCATGGCAACTATTTGAAACTTTAAGTGAAAATCCATTACATCATATGTCTGCCTCCATTAGAGATAAACCCATGTTAAACCCAAAGAGGAGTGGAATCTATGAAGTAGGAAATGCCATAGATATCCATCATAAGGTAGATGAATTATCCCAAAAGTTAGATCAATTATTAAGTATGGGATAGTTCTCTTCTCCATCCAATCAGATACAAGATATATGTGCATTATGTTTGAGCTCTGCTCACTGTATGAGTGAGTGTCCAGCTACACCATAGTTTTCTAAATATATACAAGAGCAAGTCCATCAAGCTCAAACTACTCATAGACCAGGGAATAACCCCTATTCTAGTACATATAATCTTGGATGGAGAAACCATCTAAATTTCTCGTGAAAACTACAACCAGTGGTTCCTCTGGTGTAAAAGATCAGGTTACCCAGATGCAACTTATAAGCATCCATCCCAGCCATAATGCCAAAACCCTTCTCAACCCATCTTGAGTACTCATAGCTCGGCTTTCGAAAAAAAGATGCTGCAAGCACTTAAAGAACTAGAAATGAATACCCAACTTTTTCACTCCCATACGCAATCAATAGCAAAGATTGAGACCCAGATAGGTTAGCTAGCAACAGCTTTCAGTAGGAAAAAAGAAGGTAAAATATCCGATCAGCCATCAATAATCCAAAAGGACAATACATGGTTGAAAGCTTCATTGGTCCTGAAACTTTTTTCAAACATGCCAAAATAATTATGATCCTTAGAAGCAGAAAAATCTTAAATCAACCTGAAGTAACCCAACAACAAGAGCAACCAATTCCAACCAATTCCAGCCACAACAAAAAAGAAAAAAATTTGAAGAGAGGAAAGAACCTATTAACCTAGTACCTGCACCAAGACTCCATTTTTCAGTGCTTTAGAATCTCCTCTATCTCTTGATAAGAAGGATATAAAAATGAATAAAATATTGGAACTATTTAAATAGGTCCAGATAAACTTACCCCTTCTCGATGCCATTAAGCAAGTTCCAACCTATGCCAAATTTCTAAAAGACCTGTGTACATAGAAAAAAATCTAAGGCATAGATACCAAGAAAAGTCCACCTAACTGAGCAGGCCAGCTCAGTTTTTTAGCAAATTGCCCCATCCAAACTGAAAGATCCAGGTACCCTAGTTATATCTTGTGTCATAGGGGATCTCATGATTAAGAAGGCATTATTAGATTTGGGTACAAGTGTCAACCTTCTCTCGAGCTCTGTATATGACCTATTTAGATTTGGAAGAGTTAAAACCCATGATGGTGACCTTACAACTAGCAGATCGATCTATTAAGGTACCCCATGGAATGCTGGAAGACGTGTTGGTGAAAGTAGATGAATTCTACTTTTCTATTGACTTTCTTGTGCTAGATATGAAATCTGGCAGCAATCCTAGTCAAATACCAATCATCCTAGGTAGACCCTTCTTAGCAACCGCTAATGCTTGTAAAAATTATAGGACTGGGATTATGGATGTATCTTTTGGGGATAAGAAGCTAAGGTTGAATATTTTCAATGCATCTCTGGGACCACCTGTATATGACCATAACGAGATCAACTTGCTAGAGAAAGTAATAGAAGATTAAGCTCTTGCCTTGCTTAACTCAGATCTTTTACAGGCATGCTTAACACATTTTGGAATGGATAATTTTGATTTCAATAGATACACTGAGGAAGTACATGCTTTGCTAAAACCTTCTAATTTTAGCACCACTCCCCCTAGGACCATAATGTATGAGCAATTACTAATGCAGTCAAGCCCTCTAGTACCATCCTTAGAAGCACCACCTACTCTAGAACTAAAGCATCTCTTTGCCATGTAGAAATATTTATTTCTCGGACCTAATGATACCCTCCTAGTGATCATTGCATCTGACCTAACCACTGACCAGGAGGACAAACTTGTAAGGATGCTTAAAGAACACAAAGAGGCTATAGGATGGTCGATTGCCGATCTGAAGGGTATATATCCTTCTGTTTGCATGCATCACATTCACTGCAAGGTGGAGGTAAAACCACATAGGGACATGCAATGAAGATTGAATCCTAATATGCGGGAAGTCGTCAAAAAGGAAGTGGTGGAATGGCAAGATGCTAGAATTATCTATCTAATTTTGGATAACCAGTGGATTAGTCCAACCCAGGTAGTACCTAAGAAGTCAGGTATTATTGTAGTAGAAAATGATGAGGGTGAGTTAATTCCTACTCGTGCAACAACTGGTTAACGAGTATGTGTAGACTACCAAAAGCTGAATGTCGTTACTAGGAAAGATTATTTTTCTTTGTCTTTTATTGACCAAATTTTAGAACGGCTAGCAGGATAAAGTTTCTTCTATTTTTTAGATGGATATTCAAGATATAACTAGGTCTTGGTATTCCCTGCTAATCAAGAAAAGACCACCTTCACATGCCCATATGGAACATTTGCATTCAGACGTATGCCATTCGATCTCTGCAATGCACCAGTCACTTTTCAACGGTGCATTTTGGCCATCTTTTGTGAATGGTTGACAAATTTTTAGAGGACTTCATGAATGATTTTTCGATATTTGGCTCTACCTTTGATGACTGTCTACAGAACCTAGCCAAGGTTCTTCAATAATGTGTAGAGACAAATTTGGTTTTAAGTTTGGAGAAGAGCCATTGTATCATTCGTGAGGGAATTGTGCTCGAATATATTGTATCTGAGTGGGGGATTGAAGTAGTTAAAGCAAAGATTGAAGTAATCTCAAAATTGCCTCCCCCAACCTTGGTTAAACAAGTGCGATCCTTTCTAGGCCATGCAGGTTTCTATAGGTGCTTCATTAAGAATTTTAGCAAAATCTCACGACCTTTGTGCAACTTGCTTGCCAAGAAATTTTTTTTTGATTTTAATGAAGATTGCCTGACTGCTTAAAATAAACTCAGAATTGCCTTAACCAATGCACCAATCATAAAACTTTTGGATTGGACCCTACCATTTGAAATTATGAATGCTGTAGGGGCAGTCCTTGGGCAAAGGTTTAATCAAAAATCATATGTAATTTATTATGCAAGTAAAACTTTTTCAAATGCTCCATTGAATTACACCACAACTAAAAAAGAATTGTTCGCTATTGTGTTTGCCTTAGATAAATTTTGATCATATCTTTTGAGCTCCAAGGTCTTAGTATACTCCGATCATGCAGCACTGAAACATCTGCTATCCAAAAAGGATACAAAATCTAGGCTGATTGATGGATCCTTCTATTACAGGAATTCAATTTAGAAATTTTAGACAAAGAAAAGGTTCTGAAAACTTGGTAGCAGATCACATTTCTAGGATCTTGGTAGAACACAATAGAGAAATGATTAGAGATAGGTTTTCAGATGAACAACTCTTTTCAATCTCTTCCACTGGTCTTTTCTGGTTCGCTCATATAGTCAATTACTTGGCAATGGAACAAATCCCGTCTCACTGGAACCAGCAAAAGAAAAATAAATTTTTCTCCCAAGTAAAGTACTATTTTTGGAAAGAACCAAAGTTGTTCAAATATTGCCAAGATCAAGTAATCCAACGTTGTGTCCCCGAGTACGAAGTCCAAAGTATTCTTATCTTTTGCCACTCGCTAGCATGTGGGGGATATTTTAGTGGAAGAAAAACTACAGCAAAGATATTGCCGAGTGAATTTTATTGGTTGATACTATTCAAAGATGCACATGAATTTAGCTATAATTGCCTGCGATGTCAGCAAACAGGGAACATTTCGAAGATATGATGCCCTGTCCCCTATCCTTGTAATAGAAATTTTTGATGTTTGAGGGATTGATTTCATGGGACCCGTTTCTTTCTCGTTTGGATTCAAGTATATTTTGGTAGCAGTAGACTACGTATCAAAATGGATAGAGGCTATGGCAATCCGAACCAATGATCACAAAGTCGTGATCAAGTTCATTCGGCATAACATCTTTAGTCGGTTTGGATTTTCAAGAGCCATAATTAGCGATGGGGGTACACACTTCACGAATAGGCACTTCAAGATGCTAATAAAAGAATATGGAATAACCTATAAGGTTGCCATACCTTGTCACCCCCAGACAAGTGGCCAAGTTGAAGTCACCAATAGAAAGATTAAATATATTCTTGAAAAAGTAATAAGGCCTATAGAAAAGATCGGTCAGCATACTTGGATGATGCATTATGGGCTTATCATACTACTTTTAAAACACCCATAAGAATGTCTTCTTATCGGATTATATTCGGTAAAGCTTGTCATTTGCCAGTGGAATTGGAACATCGTGCATTTTGGGCCATACAGTAATTTAACTTTGACATGAAAAATGTGGGTTCCAATAGGAGACTTCAACTAAATGAACTTGAAGAGCTACACAATGAAGCATATGAGAGTGCTAGAATTTATAAGGCTTGAACAAAAGCATACCATGACAAATTCATTGCACGAAAAATATTCGAGCCTAATTAGAAAGTTTGGCTCTTCAATTCTAGGTTTTGACTTTTTCTTGGTAAACTTCATTCATGATGGGATGGACCCTTCATTGTAACTCAAGTATTTCTTCATGGAGCTGTAAAACTCAAAGATCCTAAACAGGAGAACAACTTTAAAGTTAATGATCAGCGATTGAAACCTTACATAGATGGAATCAATGATGGGGATTTAATTAAATTTGTTGATCTGATGGATCCAGTACCACCATGATACTCAGTTCAGTCTGGCTGAAGATTTTAAACTTAGTGCTCCTGGGAGGCAACCCTACTTATGCATTTCTTTCTATTATCTAGCTTCTTTTATTTTCATAGGAAAACCTGAGAAGGGCAATCAGCCAAGTTTGGGGGGAGCATTTCATATAAGGTCCAGATGGAATCATGAACCAATCACGCCTACAAAGGAACAACCCCTCACCCAAAAATGAACAAGCATATCAAATCTAGGTGGTATCCTTCCTTGCACTTTCTTTTTCTATTTTATTCTATTTTGTTATTCCCTTCTTCCATTGGGGACAATGGAAATAAAGTTGGGAGAAAAATAATTAAATCAATCAAGTTCTCAAGCATGACCATAGTCAATTTATGTACCAAATTTTATCTCGATTTGAAGCCAATCGGGTATTTTAATTGATGAATGATTAATGATTTAGATAATTTTAGAGATATTAAAGGATAAGTTATTAAGGAAGCCCAATAAATGGTAAGATTTTGATCAGAACAAATTCTAGAGTAATTCTAGAACCTTCGACCCAATGATCTCAATAAAAAATCTACTTTATGGGGGTTATTGGGGATAAATCCCGCTCCAACTGAAGTTCAGTCTGATGCTTAGTCTAATGTAATTGATTATCACAAAAGAGCTTCGATAAAAAATTCTTCCTTCAGCAGTCGAACTTCTTCCGAACTCCTTCAACAGCCAAACTCCTCCAATAGCCAAACTCCTCCTGGACTCCTCCAACGATCGAATTTCTTTCGGACTTTTCCTTCAATCGAACTTCTTCCAGACTCCTTCAGCCGAACTTCTCCATCAGTTGGACTCCTTTCAGACTTCTCCATCAGTCGGACTCCTTCTGAACTTCTTCATTAGTCGAACTCCATTTGGATTCCTCCAGCGGATAACTTTCAGATTTCAACTAGCATTCCTCTCAGATGATCCTCTCTAGTCGTATTCTCTTTAGGAGTCCGAACTCCTCTGAAATTGATATATATCAAAGTTCTTCACCAATCAATACCTGCTTCCTCTGAACTTCAACTATTAAATCTCAACGAATGGGTACATCATGACAATGGACATCTCTCTCCGTAACAAACTTCGAGCGACCCCGAGTGGCCTGCTATCGGATGGTTACGGCTATCAGTATCTGTGGTTGTCACTATCAGTCTGCTACAGATGACACCTCTCTCTCTGTAACAAACTCCATGAGGCCCTGAGCCATCTGCTATCGGATGGTTACAGCTATCACTATCGGTCTGCTACAGGCTCCGTCTATAAAAAGAGATCCTTCAGATACGTTTTCTCTAAGCTCTCTTCTTCTTTTCAAAACTCTGCTAAATTCTTTCCTGTGCACTCCATTTCTGTTGGCCAGAAGAGTTGACTTAATCATCGGAGGGTCCTGTCGGAGCCACCACCACTGACTCCAAATGGGATTTTATTTTACAGGTCACCGATGGTGACCTCTTTTTCCTCAACTTTAGCTCAATCCGACGTCAACCAGATTCTGTACTAATAGGATTGGCGCTAGAGGAAGGACTCTTTATTTCTAAGGTATCCTTATTCTTAAAGAAGTGCTCAGTCGATCCTGTGGATCTTCTTCTTCAAGGTTCATCTCCAACCTCTCCCTCAATCCTAAGAAATGCCTCCAAAGAAGGCAACTATCCAAAGATCTACCGCTTCTGCCACTAGATCTGAGTCAGATCCATCTGTTCCTATTCCATCGTTGGTGCTTCAACCCCTCCTCCTCCATCGACGGCTATGGTAGATCTGAAGCAGTTTAACCTGCTGATACATCGGATTCAGGGCCTCACCGAAATGGTGTAGGTCATGTGGCAACCCTCTATGATGGTTCCGCCAGAAAATCCACCATCGGGATATTAAAAATCGATCCCAAGGAGAAGCACTTGGGCTAGCATACCTGTCATCCTTGGAAAGGAAAAATAGAGAGCAGAGGATCCTTATCGGATCATGATTCTTCTTCGAAAGAGACCTTCCCCATCTACAGTCGGAGGCCTTCCAAGATCTACGATCAAGATGACATCCTCGATCAAAAACTTTGAAAGATGGATCGATGGATTAAGGAACTCCTCCATATCATCCCGGCTCACCATGACAACGTTCGCACCGATCCCTCTTTCTCTTTCTGAATTATGTAAGAGCCCATTCCGTCAAACTTTAAGCTTTTTCAATTTGAAAGCTACGATGGAATCTCTAATCCAGTCGATCATCTGGAGACCTTCCAGACCATGATGCTGCTCCATGGCACACCAAACACCATCTTATGCCGAGCTTTTTTGTCTACCTTAAAGGAAACAGCATGAAATCGGTACTCGATATTGAAGTTGGGTACGATCTTCTCTTTTGACTAGATGAGTCATCAGTTTATAGCTCATTTTATTAGTAGCTAGCATCCCCACCGAGGTTTGAATTCTCTGATGAATATCAAGTAGAAGGAGGGAGAATCTATCCGAACTTATATCATTCGATTTAATACTACTGCATTGAAGGTCCAGAATCTGGACCAGTCTGTTGCAATGGCCGTACTCAAGGATGGCCTTCAGAAGAATGATTTGTTGTTCTCCCTGGAGAAGAAGTATCCCAGAGACTTTGCTGATTTGCTAGCTCGGACTGAAGGATATGCCCAAGCAGAAGAAACCTTCAAGTTGAAAGATGAGGAAGCCATAGGAGAGCGGTGGATGGGTGAGTCTAATAGACCCACCATTGATGGAGGGCTGAATGAAGTTTGGCTGCGCTCACAAACTCCCTCCAAGTGTAAGTGAGCCCGAACTCCTCCTTGAGCTCATCGTCAAAGAAGCCCCGATAGAAGGGCACGAAGAAGTTCTCCCCCCAGAAGGTTCTACAACTATGCCCTCCTTAATGCTCCTAAAATTCAAGTTCTGATAGAAATTAAGAATTAGCTACCAAGATCAGAAGAATTATGATCTCTCCCAAACAAGCATAATCAAAGCAAGTACTATTTATATCATCATGATCATGATCATGATATTGAGGAATGTTTTCAGTTTCGGGACGAAGTTGAAGAACTGGTTAGGCTGGATCGTTTGGACTGATTCCTGCGATATCGATTTGAGAGGAAAGGAGAGCAACCAAGGGCTCTTTCGCAATCGGGGGAGACCCAGGGGAGGGGTCTCAAGGAAATCAATCCCTACATGGAAGCATCAATACCATGGTCGGGGGACATCGGCAAGAAAAGATATAAAGGAGCTACATAATATCAACATTAAAATTTTGAAAACTTGCAATATCGTTAACAACTTTTTAATGAAGAATTTTTATTTCAACATTCCTATCTTTTGTGAACTATAATAGAAAAAGATTAAGCTGGACTTCTTTCTTAAGCTAGATAGAGGGCTTCTAGTACAGAAGATAAGATCTTCTTCAACCTCGGCTAGAGATAAGATCTCTTCCAAGCTTTAACTTCAATAGGAGATAAGATCTTCTTCAACCTCAACTGGAGATAAGATCTCTCCCGAGCTTCAACCTCAGTAGAAGATAAGATCTCCTTCAACCTCGACTGAAGATAAGATCTTCTCCAAACTTCAACCTCAACAGGAGATAAGATCTTCCTCCCGAGCTTCAACCATAAGGAAATAAGACTCTTCAACCTCGTCTGAAAAAATATCTCCCTCAGCTTCAACTCAATAGAAAAGATCTCCTTCAACTTGAGAAAGATCTTACTCCGACTTCCAACCATAGAGATAATATCCTCTAATCTCATGGAGATAAGATTCCTCCGAGCTTCAACTCAACAAAAAAATCCCCCCGACTCAACCTCAGTAGAAATATATCTGCTTAACCTCGGTTGGAGAAAAATCCTTCCCTCGAATCAACTCAATAGAGGATAAGACTCCTTCAACCCGACTGAAGACACCTCCTAAGCTCAACTCAACCAGAATAGATCCTCCGACATCAACTTTAATAGAGATAACCAACTTCTAACTCGTTTCAGTAAACCTCCGACTAACTTCAATAAAATAAATCCTTTCACCGGCGACAAATATAATATCCCTCGAGCTCAATTCAAAAGAAGATAAGATCCTCAACCTCAAAGATAAGACTTCCCCGAGCTCAACCTCAAAAAATAAGATCCTTCACCCGGGTGCGAAAGACTTTTTCGAGCATCAACCTCAATAGGAGATCTCCTCAACTCGGCTGGAGATAAGACTTCCTCACTCAACTTCAAAAAAGAAGATAATACTCATCAATTCAAATAGAATAAGATCCCCGACTTCAACTTCAAAAAGAATAAGTATCTCTCTCAACCTCAACAGGAATCACATCTCTCGAGCTTAACTCAATCAAGATATATCTTCCTCGAAATTTCAACTTTAAGTAAGAATAAACTCCCGACTCAACCTTAATGGGTGCAGAGCCCAAAAAAAACATCGACAGTCATCTTTTTTGTACTCCTTTTCTTCGAATTTCGAACTTGAAAGTTGGAGGACTAGTGTTGGAGATAAATTTCACTCCCATTGAAGTCCAATCTGATGCTTAGCCTAATATAACTGGTAATCACGAAAGAGCTTCGATCGAGAATTCTTCCTTCAGCGATCGAACTCCTTCAGTAGCCAAACTCCTCCAGCGTCGAGCCCCTCTCAGACTCCTTCAGTAGCCAAACTCCTTTAGCAGCTGAACTCCTCTAGCGGTCGAACCTCTTTCGAACTCCTCCAGCAATCGAACTTCTTTCGGACTTCTCCTTCAGTCGAACTTCTCCTAGACTCCTCCTTCAGCCAAACTTTTTCATCAGTCGGACTCCTTTCAGACTTCTCCATCAGTCGAACTTCTTCTGGACTTCTCCATCAGTTGAACTCCATCCAAATTTCTCCAGCAGATTACTTTCAAATTTCAACTAGCATTCCTCCCGGATGATCTCCTCTTGCCGTATTCCCTTTAGAAGTCTGAACTCCTCTGAAATTGATATATATCAGTTCTTCACCAACCAACGCCTGCTTCCTCCGAACTTCGACTATTAAATCTTAACGAACGGACACATTACGACAACAGATACCTTTCGCCATAACAAACTCCATGCGATCCTGAGCGGCTTACTATCGGATGATTACGGCTATCACTATTTGTAGCTGTCACTATCAGTCTGCTACAGGCGACACCTCTCTCTCCATAATAAATTTCATATGACCCCGAGCGGTCTGCTACTGGACGGTTACGACTGTCACTATCAGTCTGCTATAGGCTCCGTCTATAAAAGGGATCCTCCAGATATGTTTCCTCTAAGCTTTCTTCTTCTTTCTAGAACTCTGCTAAATTTTTTTCTGAACACTCCATTTCTATTGGTCAGAAGAGCTAACTTGATCGTCGGAGGGTCCTGACGGAGCCACCACCACTAACTCCGGACAGAATTTTATTTTACAGGTTACCGATGGTGACCTCTTTTTCCTCAACTCCAGCTCGATCAAGCATCAACCAGATTCTACACCAATAGGGGTATAAGTGGAAAGATCAAAGTATGCATAAAGTCTACCTTTTAGTCAATTTAGATTATTAAAATAGATTTTTAGCATCTCTCATGGAGTAATCGGGCTCCTTCGTCTAAGTAAGCATTATGGTTTGCATCAAAAGGTGAGAATGTGAAGAAACCTCCTGTAGAGTCAGTCTTAACTTATAGCCTTTTTAATTCGAGTTAGTAAGCTTGAGAGGTATTCTACACCATTCTAAAGCTAACTGATTTGGGAGTCATTGGCTTAAAGCTCGTTATAAGGATAAACTAAAAAGCTTAAAGGATTAAGATATTCAACTGACTATACATGCTTTAAAAAAAAAATAAAGAAAAAGCGGACTAAATTGCAAGATGATATTATACCAAGCCCACAGTTAGAAGGCTTAAAGAGTGAGGTGGAAAGTTGATGAAAGAAAAACTCTAAAATTTTTTATAGATTTCACTCGACCATTAAATGGGTAGAATTGATAATTCGATGAAGTAGCTCTTTGATAATTTGGTCCGATATCAACTAATTTTAGAATTGCCCGAGATAACTTTTAATTAAAGAATAAATTGGTACATATTTTTGATTTATGTATTTTACTTAAGAATCGATAAAATTTAAGTTGAAAAATATGATAAATACTTAAATTAAATTATTAAAAATATTTAAATTTATTTAATTATTTTTTATTGATTAAAAATTTAATATTTTATAATTTATTTTATAGGAAATTGAAAGATTGGAATTAATTAATGTGGATACGAGCATAACATGTGTAACGGTGCTAAAAATAAAAGGGTTTGTCAAAGGATGCATGCAGAATTATATCAAATGAGCAAAGGTTTATTTGGAAGGACTTAAGAGCATTAAATGCTCATGGGCCCATAGCATTTAATCCATTCAAGGGAGAAGTGGCGTGCTGAGCTCTTGTGTGCCATCCAATGGCTCACGCCGTGAGGAACACTTGATCAGACGGCCACAATTCTTTTCTCCTATAAAATTTGGTGGTGGCCCACTGCTTAAATATCATCCAATGGTCTAAAGCTTTCTTCACCATGATCCAATGGTCAGATAAAGTGCAAAAAGCTTTCAAAGAGGTTTCAGGCGGTTTGAACGTGCATGGTTTAAATCCACGGGAGTTGGACACGGATGCCAAACTAAACAAATACGGCATTTACGCGGCTCTCAGTGCGCGCGAGTCGGGAGCTGGCAACGAACATGTAAGCTGGCGGAAGAGCTACGGAACAGATGTAGAACAGATGAGATTCGCGGAATGAATGCAGAACAAACGCGGAATAAACACGCGTTATGAAGTCTTTAAAAGGAAGTACAGGAAATATTTTGGGGAGATTCACGTCGCTAAGTCGACCACCCTTTCTTTTCCACTTAAAGACTATTTTCGCTACCATTTTTTTAATCTCTTCTCCACGCCTCCACCGAATCCTTGCTGGCCATCCTATCCTTTCTTCCATCGTCAACCGCTTTCAAAAAAAGTTACAGTTTTGCATCAAGAAGAACACCGATCCAAAAATTGCTATCAGTAGGAAGATGAATACCTCCTTAGGAAAAGGAGATAGTAACAGATTTATTTCAATATCTTATCTTTTATATTTTTTTTATTTTACATCAATAAATAATTTATTTTTTTAATATATAAAATTATATTTTTATATTTTAAAATTAAGATTTGATTAATTAAAATAGTTTATACTTCTTAAAAACACATTGTGATCCAAAAATACGATGTGTACCAAGATGAGTACCAAGAGAGGATAAATTATCCTAAATAACTTAATTAATTATTTTTTTAATTAATTTATGAGTCAAGATAAATAGCATATTTTTCTAAAAGATGGGCCATGACTTAAGAATACGGATCGTAGTTGAGAAAGAAATAAGCTATACTAACTTGCATCACAAAATTTACTAAGTTGCACCGTAAAAAAGATCTAAAATTTGTTTACAAAGTGGAGTTTGATTCCCAAAACCTGTTCTTATTTAATCACTTTTACCAAATAATTTAGCATCAACTTTAGATTTTTTTGAAAGTAATATTTAATTCTTACACTACATCTATTACACTTTAATTTCGCTAATACCTGTCCAAGATGCCTGTGGATCGACATCTGGTCTCACCACTTCTACATTATTAAGATTAGTTTAATTATCTTTGATTGCCTCACGACAAGGCACATCACCTTTCAATTAAACTTTTTTGATCAAAATTAGAGGAAGGTGCAGGAAATTAACTTGGAGGCCCTTGTGGAGTATATGGAGACCCGTGTGATGAATGAAGATCTAGTTGCAGAGGATGAGGGTGGAGATCTGTGCTCCTTAGGCTCATTCCTAGTAGCAGCTTCTTCTTCTCCTCTTATCCATCTATCATCCTTTATCATAAATTTCATTCTGTTCAAAGTTTCTTCATTTATGTAGTCGGTGTGTGCTAATTTCTTAAAATCTTCATCTAGATTGACGTGAAAATCCTTGAAGATCAGAGTGAAAATCATTCCGTAGAGCAGATAGGCTTTGCTTTTGTTGGCTGTATCTTTTAACTGTTGAAACATCAGGGATAGAAAGTTTATAGGTGTCCCGGTTACCAAGTAGTACATAATAGCCAGTTCTTTTTTGCCTACCCAGTCATGCTTTCCAACTTTTGAAAAAAATTATATGACTCACTGTGCAATGTAACAATCTCATTTTCATTAAGAGATGATTCGAAACTAATTGTTGATTTTCATCCACATTTTTTTCTTTCCAAAATATACTTTAAAGCTTCACTTTTATTACCCAAACTTAGATAGCTTGCCCCTGACTAAGGTACTTCTAAGAGTTGCCCTATTTTTCTCTCATCCAAAGAAATATGAACTTTTTTAACAACAGATTCTATCCTTAATGCTTGCTCAAAGTTAATATTCTCAAAGAACTTTTTAATGAGGTCCGAATATATGTTTACCTCAAGAGAGCATAGCTTCTCCTAACATTGTTGCCTCAGCCATGACCCAGTATGAAAATTTTTCTTGTCTAGGTATCTAATATCAACATTCTGACCTGTTGGAACTGTCCTCGTGGCAATGAATAGTCGAGCTCATGAAGAAGAGGTGGATAGAGATGCTTGGGAGATGTCCCACTGCCGCTTTGCCCTAGCTTCGGTCAAAGAAGTGACAGACGATCTTTGGATGGCAGTGGTTCTCTTCTTTGGAGCCATTAGAGTCTCGAATTTGGATAAAATGGATAATAGAATAGTAATTCAAGAGGTTTGGAGGAGTAGATGGGAGTTTAGGGAGAGAGGTCATGGAGAATGAAAAGAACGAATGCGAGAGGAGGCCTCTCAGAAGTTCGATCAAAAAGAGCCTCGCAAAATTCAAGAGCTCTCACCTTGAAGGCAAGACATCTCGAAAAATTGAGAACTCTTCCGTTTAAAGTGAGAGGTCTCAAAACACAGCTGAGAGGTCTCATGTATAAACCAAGACGTCTCAAAGACAGGAGGAGAATCAGAATAAAAATAGGATTTCAAGCTCACTTTTCTTGAATTTTCAAGATAGAATTAAGAATGTTTAAAATGACAAAAGGAGACAAAATATAATAAATTCAAGATTAAGCATATTTATAGAGGATCACATATACCAAATTCACCTTGAATTTTTGAAAATCTATCTTCATTTAGTGGTTTTGTAAAAATATCAGCTAATTGATTTTTAGTTGATATAAATTCAAGTATAATGTTATTATTTTTAACATGATCTCTTATGAAATGATGTCTAATTTTAATGTATTTTATTCTTGAATGTTGAATAGAATTTTTAGTTAAATTTATGGCACTAGTGTTGTCACACCTAATGAATATATTATTTTACCTAATTCCAAAATCTTTGAGTTGCTACTTGATCCATAGTATTTGAGCATAGCAACTTCCTGCAGTGACATATTTGACCTCGATTGTTGATAATACTATAAAATTTTGCTTCTTGCTATATCAAGAAATCAAGTTCAACCCTAAAAATTTATAGGTACCACTAGTACTTTTTTTATCTAATCTACATCCTCCATAATCAGCATTAGTATATCCTATCAATTCAATGGAGGATTATTTTGTATATCGAAGTCCTAAGTTATGTGTGCAAAAGAAATAAAGTAGGCCTAATCGAATGTATCTTTAAATAAAGATCTAGTTCTTATCTCTTATAAAGTATCACCTAAAATAAGTTCTCTTATGTGATTGTGTGCATACCTCTATGTTGGGATAAACTATCCTCTTTCAGACCAACGTGGCCGCTGGTGATTAGCCAAGCAGTAAGAAATAATCTTTTAGGATCAATGCGGAAGCAAAATAATAGATTCAAGAGAAAAGAGAGAAAAAGAGCATAAGAGTTTTTCGAAAAAAAATAACTTTATTCAATGAATTCAGCATCATATACAATCTTGACTTATTTTCAGTATTTATACTTTACAAAAGGATCAAGCTCCAAGCTCATAGAAAAACTTTCCAAAATCCAAACATCCCATGTACACAAAATAAACCTGCAAAAATTGAGCCAACCTAGTTTCAGATTGAGCCAGCTAACCTGCAACTGGGTCAGCTCAGTCTCAGACTGAGTTGATCTAGTTGAGACTGAGTTGATCCACTTGTGTACCATGCCAATAGTCCAAAAATACTGCTTTATATTTGAATTTTTCTCTAAGACATAGCTGACCCAGTTCTGGACTGAGCCAGCCCAGTTCCTAACTTAGCCGGCTCAGTCTCAGGGTGAGTCGGCTCAGTTTTTGAACTTTGCTATCCGAACTGATTTCTTTTTCGATTTGCTTTCATCTTTTCATGACCTATCTTCTCATATTTCCAAGACTTGGGAGCGCCATTTTTGAGCCACATTCTCCATCTTGATGTTTTCAAGTTCTTGTGAACTCATCTATTCTCAGTAAATCTATTTTTGCCGCACACATCTGAAAGCTATCTCTGGAGAGTACCTTTATGAGTGCATCAAACTGATTCTTCTTGGTATGGAACTTCATCAGTTTCACTTCACCTTTCTCCACTAGCTCTCTGATCCTATGGTACCTCATGTCTATATGCTTTGTGCATGCATGATAGATTGAATTCTGTACCAATAATAGAGCACTCTGACTATCACTAAATAGTATAACCTTGCTCTGCTCCACCCCCAACTCAACAATCAGCCTCTTAAGCCAAAGAACTTTCTTTGCAGCCTCCGTTATTCCAATATAGTCGACCTCTGTGATAGATAAGGCCATAATTAGTTGAAGGATTGATCTCCAAGATACTGGTTCACCATACACGTAGAAGAGGTATCCAGTAGTAGACCTCCTTATATCAAGATCTTCTGCATAATTCGCATCTACAAACACTTCCAGAGGACTCGAACCTCCATCTTCAAATCCTCCTAGCTGTCCACCAAACATCAAACCATAATCCCTTATTTCATGCAGATATCGTAATATCCATTTCAATGCTTTCCAGTGTTCCTTCCTAGGGTTAGCCATGTATCTACTAACCGTGCTCACTACATGTGCTATATCTGATCTATAGTACACCATAGTGTACATCACACTACCTACAATATTCGCATAAGAGACTCTTTCTATGTATTCTCTCTCTTCTTTTGACTGGGGCTTTATAACTTGAAAGAGATATATGGCTCGCTAATGGCATCTGTGCAGGTTTGGCCTTCTCCATCCCAAACCTCTTCAGAATTTTTTAGACATATCTTTCTTGTGACAAATGGAGTACTCCTTTGCACCTATCTCTGTAAATCTCCATTCCAAGAATTTTCTTAGCTGAACCCAGATTCTTCATCTCAAACTTAAATGATAATATCTTTTTCAGCCTTTTCACAGTTTTTATGCTTCTACTGGCTATAAGCATATCATCTATATATAGTAGCAGGTACAAAGCATCCTCCTCATCTATATCCTTGACGTAGACACAACAATCATGTTCACATCTACTAAAATTCAGGCTCAAAATAAAACTATCAAATCTTTGATACCACTGACGAGAGGACTATTTCAAGCCATACAAAGACTTTCTGAGTAAGAACATCTTTTTTCTGTCCAGTCTCCATGAAACCATCTGGCTACTTTATGTAGATCCTTTTCTCCGATGTGCCATGAAGGAAGGCCATCTTCTTATCCATCTGTTCCAACTCAATGTTGTACTATGCCATCAGTGACAGCAAAATTCGAATAGATGTATGACGCACCATAGAAAAAAAAATTTCTGCATAGTCAATTTCTTTTCTTTGTGAGTATCTTTTTGCTACCAATCTTGCTTTAAATTTGACTCCATCTTATTCTGAAGGTGCCTCTTTCTTTATGAACACTCACTTTGAGCCAATAGGTCGAGGACCTTTTGGAAGAGCCATCAACTACCATGTCTAATTCTTTTTAAGTGATTCTATCTTCTCCATCATGGTCTGCATCCATGAATCATGATCCTCACTCTCCATATCCTCTATATAATTTTTTGGATCTCTATTAGTAGTGATGAGTGCATAGATGATAACCTCATTAATGCCATATCTAACTGATCTCCTGATAGTATGCTGGGGTTTATGCAAAGCCACTTCCACTGGCACATCTCTATCTGATATTTATGGCTGATCCTACACATCCATCTAAACTATTGGCACTTCATGCCGATCTTTTATTTGAGTATCTTTTTTCCTACCCAGCTCTACCTCAATAGAAACACTCCTATACATGGATTCGGACTGCATGTCATCTATCTCAGATTGGCCACTATTGTTTACCTTTGTCTTTCTAGTTCCATCTATCCTAGACCTTCTCAAGATGCTCTTCTCATCAAAGATAACGTTCCTATTGATCATTGACTTCTATGCCTGAGAGTTTCATAGCAGGTACCCCTTGACTTCTTATGGATATCCTATGAATGTCATCTTTTGAGATTTCGAATCCAATTTGCTTCTCTCGGTTGCCTCCACATGTGCATAGGCCGGGCAATCAAAGACCTTCAGGTAGCCAAGCTCACCTTCTTCCCACTCCAGACCTCCTCTGAAATGCATCCGTTCAGCTTATGATGTGGGGACCTGTTCACAAGAAAATAAGAAAAAGTTAAGGCATCACCCCAAAAAGATTTTGAAAGTGATGTTTAGAGCCTCAAATTTTGTGCCTTCTTGGTCAATGTTCGATTCATTCTTTCTGTGACACCATTCTACTGGAGAGTCATCTTCACCGTGTAATGACGTTTGATACCATTTTCCTCACAATACCTCTTGAACTCCAGGCTAGTATACTCCCCACCATTGTCCAACCTCAGACACTTCATCTGTCTCCTAAACTCATTCTCTACTTCAGCTCTCCAAATTCTAAACTAGGCAAACACTTCTAATTTTTTTCTAATAAGATAAACCCACACCTTCCTTAAGAAATCATCAGTGAAAGTGATAAAATACCTTACCCCATCTCTAGCTGATACAGGAGCTGATCCCCATACATTCGAGTGCATTACATCTAGCACTCCTTCACTATGCTTGATACTTCTGGCAAATTTTATCCTATGCTATTTGCCAAAGATACACGACTTATATAAATCTATGCCCTCCTTCAAGGCTGGAATCATACCGCTTCTACTAAGTTTAGTGAGCCCATGGTCACTCATATGATCCATCCGATAGTGCCACAATCAATATAAAATCTGCTCCTCCTGTGCCACTGCTAGCACCTCTGCACTATCATTCACCATTAAGCCTTTCATTCTGTAAAGATTGTTGCTTAGTCTTCTATCTCTCATCACCACCAAAACTCTCTTAAAAATTTTCAGACATCCATTCCCAGTCGGGCTACTAAAAGAATAATCCTACTCCTCCAAGTAATCCAAAGAAATCAAATTCTTTTTTAATTTCGGTACATGCCTGACATTTGATAATGTACGAATAATTCCGTCATACATCCTCATCCTGATAGAGCCAACTCCAGCTACTTTGCATGGATGATCATCTCCAAGACTAACACTTCCACTATCGACCTTTTGATAAGTAACAAACCACTCTTGATGAGAAGTATAGTGGCATGAGCATGTTGAATCCAATATCCATATAGTATCACACTCTGTAGATCCATCTAATACAACTAACAGGTCTTCTCCACTGCTCATAGAAGCTGTATCATTTTCCTTACTAGTCTTCTCTTTTTTTGATCTCAAAAGGGGACAATCTCTCCTCAGATGTCTAGACTGATGATATTTATAATATTTCAATATCTTTCTCTGATCCCAAGACTTCGACCTATCCTTGAATTTTTCTCTTATTTTCTCTTTTGATCTTTCCTGTCTTTCATTCACAGCCAAGATCTCAGACTTAGGATTTTTCTTATAGATCTTCTTTCTTTGCTCATTTGATCTGAGCACACCAACGACCTCTTCATAGTTTATGATCTTTTTTTTATTAACTAAAGTTGTTATGAAACCATCATACAAACCTAGGAGAGAACATAATAGTAGCAACTCCCGATCCTCCTCGTTGATTTTACATCCAAACTCATCACCTCAAAACACACCTGATTGAACCTTTGGATATGTGCAACAAGATCTCTGCCTTTGGGCATTTTCAGACTATACAGCTATTTCTTCAATCACAGCTTGCTCGTCATATTCTTCCTCATGTATGTGTTCTCCAGTCTCGTCCAGAACTTCTTTGCCGTAGTCTCTATGCAAACCTCGAGCAAAATCTGATCGATCAAGCACATCCGGATTATACTAAAAGTAATTTCCTTCAACTCTTTTCAATCCTCAGCATTGATCTTTTTTGGCCTTTTTCTTGTCAAGACCTTGTAGATCCTCTGCTGAACCAATAAGTCCTTTACCCTTTGTTACTATAGGGTAAAGTTTTTCTTGCCATCGAACTTCTTGAAATCTATCTTGAATCCACTCGATCCCATGACTTCAAATAAGTAAAGAATAGATCCCTAACACCCTTCTTCAATCACACACTAGTAACACTACCCTTCAAAGAAGATCTAAATGTCCTAGATCCTCTTTTCAATCATCTGTATCACCATCCCTCCATGTAACCAATCACCACCTTAATCTAGAGACAACAATGAAGAAATAAAAAAAATTTATGTAAAACCTGGTGCAACAGATCCTGAATGTAGTAACCCTAGGTGTCTTCCTTCCTTCCATGCAACACCGCTTTGATACTAATTATTGGGATAAACTATCCTCTCTCGGATCGGCATGGCCGTTGGTGATTAGCCAAGCAACAAGAAATAATCTCCTAGGATCAATGCGGAAGCAAAATAATAAATTCAAGAAAAAAGAGAGAAAAAAAGTATCAGAGTTTTTCGAGAGAAAAGAGCTTTATTCAATGAATTCAGCATTATATACATTCTTGACCTATTTTTAGTATTTATACTTTACAAAAGGATCAAGCCCTAAGCTCATAGAAAAACTTTCCAAAATCCAAACATCCCACGTACATAAAATAAACTCATAAAAACTGAACCAGCCTAGTTTCAGATTGAGCCGACTAACCTAGGTCGGCTCAGTCTGAGACTAAGCTGACCCAATTGTATACCATGCCAATAGCCCAAAAATGCTGCTTTCTATCTAGATTTTCCTCTGAGACATAGTCGACCCAGTCCTGGACTGAGCTGATCCAGTTTTCAACTTAGCTGGCTCAGTGTCAAGGTAAGCCAGCTCAGTTTCTGAACTTCAAACTAATTTTTCTTCCGACTTGCTCTCATCTTTCCATAACCTATCTTCTCATATTCCCAAGACTTGGGAGTGCCACTTTTGAGCTCACACTTCACTCTTTGGGTAGATCTTCATGATCATTAGTTGTTTCATTTTTACTGTTCTTCTCTTGTTTAATGGTTGTTATAGATTTATCTTTTTCATGAATGTTATTATTCTTCAAGTTTAGCTCCTTCATTCTATCTTTGAGAATTTCTTTGTCATCATCAAAAATATCTTTTTTTCTTGAAGATATATTATTATCTTTATCAAAAATGACATGAATTGATTCTTCAACAACCAAGAAATATTTATTAAATACTCTGCATACTTTACTAGATATAGAGTATCTAAGAAAGATACCCTCATTTGTCTTAGCATCAAATTTATCTAGGTTGTTCTTACCATTATTATGAATGAAGCATTTGCAACCAAAGATATGAAAATAATTAATATTGGGCTTTTTTTATTTCTAAAATTCATAGGGGGTTTTCTTTAAAATTGGGCGAATAGAAACTCTATTTAGGATGTAACATACTGTTTTAATGGCTTCAGCCTAAAAGTATTTGAGTAGATTTTCTTCACACAATATGGTACAGGCCATGTCAACTAAGGTTCTATTTTTTTTTCAACTATATTTATTGAGAAGTTCTTCGTGTAGAAAAATTATGTTCTATACCATGTATATTAAAAAATTCTTTAAAAGATTTATTTTCAAATTCTGTGCCATGATCACTACAAATATAAACTATAGTTGAGTTCTTTTCATTTATTACTTTCTTATAAAACTTTAAAAATATTAAAAAAGCTTCATCTTTATATGCTAAATATAAAATTCATGTAAACCAAAAATAATCATCAACAATAACAAGACCATACTTCTTTTCTTCTAGGCTTGTAGTCTTAGTAGGTTCAAACAAATCCATATGTATCAGTTCAAGAGGCCTAGAAGTTGAAATCATATTTTTAGATTTAAAACTCCTAATTTATTTTTTAAATTTATAAGCATCACAAATATGATTAAACTTGAAATTCAGTTTTGATAACCCCTTAACTAAATCTTTGTTAAGTAATTTAGATATAGTATGCATGCTTGTATGACCTAATCTACGGTGTCAAAATCAATAGTTTCTTTGATGTTAGCATTCATTGCAACTAGGCATTGACCATTCTTCATAACAATTTCATCAAGATTTATCATGTAAATGTTGCCTCACCTAAACCCAATGAATTTTAGACTATTATCTAAGGAACTAGATACTTTACACAAGGATGATTCAAATAAAATCCTAAAACCTTTATCACATAGTTGACTAATACTTAATAAATTATATTTTAAGTTATCAACTAATAACATGTTATCTATGAAGGTAGAAGGAGTAATCTAAATTTTACCAATACCAATCATTTTTTCTTTGTCATTGTCGCCAAAGATGACTACTCCCCCTTCCTTCCTCTCAAGGGTGAAGAATTGCTCCTTATCATTCGACATATGCCTTGAGCAGTCCCTATCTAAGTATTATTTGTATTTAGATTCTTGGGCTACAAGGCATTTTTGCATAAACAATCAAGTAATAGTTTTAGATCCCCAAGTCTTCTTGGATCCTTTTGGGTTAGTGGTCATGATTATTTTTGAATCCCAAATTCTTTTAACTTGTTTTCCACTGAATTTTCTTGTATTGCACTCAAATGCCTTGTGTCTTATTTTTCTGTAGCTAAAGTAAGTGATATGTGAGATGCTAATGGATGTGGGTGCAATGAAAAAATTCTTTAGAAACTTTGTCTTGTCTCTAGGTTTATATCCTAGGCTGGCTTTATCATAAACTCCTCTTTGATTATTTAAAATTATTTATAATTTTTTAGAATTATAAGTAAATTTATCAATTAATGATTTTAATTTATCTAATTCATCCTTTAGGATTTTATTTTTCTCTTTTAACTTGTTGTGCTCATAAATTACTTATTCCTTATCTTTTATAAGAGTTTGATTCATTTTTTTAAGATTTTTATCTTTTGTACTAATCTTCTTAAAATCTTTCATTAAGTTATAAAAAGCATCTTAAAGCTCATCAAAAGTAAAATCTTAGTTAAGTGTAGAGGATATCTCATCATCTTATGCCATGAAGCACAAGTTTGCTTCGTTTTGATTTTCTTCCTCCGAGCTTGACTCATCGCTGTCGCTCCAAGTCGCTAATATTGTCTTCTTCTTCATTCTTTTAGATGCCTTCTTCAACTGAGGACACTCAGTCCTAAAATGTCTAAGCTTCTTGCATTCGTAGCAAGTGGGATGATCCTTCTTTTCTTTCTTTTTTTTCTGCTAGCTTCCCCTCTAATGAAGCTCCTCTTCTTGAATCCTTATCTTTTTCTTTCCATAAACTTCTTGAATTTTTTGATCACTAGGGCCATGTGTTTATCATTCTCCTCATTGGTGGACAGATCATCTTCTTCTTCAGCTGCCATGAATTTCAAGGCTATTGTTTTCTTCTTCTTCTTGCTATCCTCTTCATTATGTTGATCCATGGCAAGCTCATGTATCATCAGGGATCCAATGAGCTCCTCTAGAGGTACTATGTTAAGATCTTTTGCCTCCTGAATGGCTGTCATCTTAGCTTTCTATATTCTAGGCAAAGATCTGAAAATCTTTCTTACCTATTCACTATTAGGATAAACTTTTCCTAAACTTTTCAAATCATTTATAATATCAGTGAATTTTATGTACATGCTAGTGATAGATTCAATAGGATCCATTTTAAATAATTCATATTAGTGAACTAGTATGTTAATCTTTATTTCTTTGACTTGATTTGTCCCTTCATGTGTGACCTCAAGTCTATTCTAAATTATTTTTATAGAATTGCAAGTAAAAATTTGATTAAACTTATTTATATCAAGGGCACAATAGAGTACGTTCATTATCTTGGCATTTAATTGGATAAGTTTTTTATCCATTTCATCCCAATCCTTCTCTGGCTTAGGAGAGGATGTGCCATTGACAATGACTGTAGGTATGTGTCATCCATTGATAATGATACTCTATATGTCATAGTCAAGGGCTTGAATAAAAATGCGCATACGAGCTTTCCAATAGGTATAGTTAGACCCATTGAAAAGAGGCAGCCTATTAATAGATTGCCCTTCGAGAAGTGAACC
Organism: Cocos nucifera; assembly: GCA_006176705.1. Lineage (NCBI taxonomy): Eukaryota > Viridiplantae > Streptophyta > Magnoliopsida > Arecales > Arecaceae > Cocos > Cocos nucifera. The sequence continues at coordinate 63,054 of QRFJ01001468.1, read as the reverse complement.
TCCTAGTTGGGTTGACATGATCTTTATCTCTAGTTGATAAAATCAATAATTAGTAGAGAACCAAGGCTCTGATACCAATTGTTGCCTAGCTATACAACCCAAGAGGGGGTGGGGGGTGAATTGAGTTTTTCAAAATTTAAAACAGATATGTGCAATATAAATGTTTGAAATCTGTGTGAGTAAGATGTGAGAGCTAAGAAATGCAAGAGGCAAGAGCACACACACTCAAACAAGAAGTTTTTATAGTGGTTTGGTGCACCCTCAGCACCTACGTCCACTCTCCAAACAAGACTCTTGGAAATTTTACTATAATCCCTCAAGATTACAATCGGATAGTTTTTTTGGGCTTACTATTTCAAAATCTAGTTGATTTTTTTCTAGGTTTACCAACTACAATCCTTACAGGAATCAGATAAATCAATACAAACTAATCAATGGGGAGTAAAACCCCAAATCCCAAGTTTCAACCCCTACTGAAATTGAGTACATGGAAAGAAATAAGAAAGATTTACAATAAACAATGCTCATTTAAATGAGCTGAATGGTTGTCGTTGCAGTTTGTTGAATGCCTCTTTGAATGCTAGGAGTTATTGCACTTCATTACTTAAGAGAACTTTAAGTGAAAAGGATTGCTCGTGGAAAATAGGGCATTCATTGCTTTTCTCTCATTTTTCTTGGATGATCCAAAAAGTACTACTTCTCTCTTTTATATCTAGAGCATTCTCTTTAACTTGGATATGATTGGAGTCTAGAAAAAGTAAAATTCGATGGTTAGAGAGTAGAAACTAGCCATTGAAAGTGAGAAAAATAAATTTGGAATAGTTCATTGAAAAGCTATCACTATGTCTCGAGACCTCTCGATTTGTCTCGAGATCTCTTGCCAGATTTTGGGACCTCTCAATTTGGCTAGGAGACTTCTCATTCTCAGATGCTCGAAAATCTACTTTCTAAAAAAAATGTATTGCCTGAGACTGAAAGCCCTCGATTTTGAACGAGACATCTTGTCGAAACTATGAGATCTCTCAAGAATCTTATGAGACCTCTCACTCTTAGAGTGCAGAAAATAAGTTTTTGTCTTCTGAGAATGAGACGTCTCGAGATTAACTTGAGACCTATCGAGGGCGTGCTAGAGCCTTACTTGAGCATGCCAGACTTCACGAGAGCTCTCAAAAAAATTTAGGAGATGTCTCAAAAATTGACCCAAGGCAATTTTGAGGAAATTCTTGCTACCAAATAAGGAGATTTGATTTTTATTTGAATTGGACTTTATGTCATTCTTATTTTGATCAAAGAGCTCTTTTTCTTCTGATATTTGAATACTTTAAAAAAAATATTAGTAACCATTTGCTTTAATATTTGGTCATCATCAGAATCACTTAGGGGGTTAACAGAACCACTATAAATTTTTTTGTATTTGTGTTGTGCCTTCTTTGCTTGCATTATTTACTTGTAATTCTTGCTTAGCTCAGTTTTGATTCTTGTTTAGCAACATATATGCTTTAATTTTACTACTATAAATTGCTTTCATCATATAATCTCTTAAGTTGATTTAATTAGAAGCACATAATTAATGTAGAGTTTAATTTGACCAAAATTTTATAAGAACCCAATTCACGCCCCTCTTAGGTTGCAACCTTTGGGCAATAGATCTACCATCTACAGTGAAGAAATTTGGCTAGAAGGAGTTCGACTATCTTTGAGGTCGGCCACTAGGTGAGGTTGGATGGTGTTGGGATTCTACACTTGGAGTCCTAGCGTCCATCTCGAGCCTAGGACCATAATCAATTGAATGGTGACTCTTTTTATTGTTCAAGCTCGTCCAGATGAAGTCCATGATGCCTTTGGTGGGTTTTATAGTCATTGGAAGAAAGCTGATGATTGCAATTAAAAAGATCATCTGGCATACATAGGTTGAAGGTCAAAATTTTTGAATTAGGTTGGGGTAGGAGAACAGCTTGGTTGAAGTTCAGTCATGGTTGCCACGACTCTATATGAAATCATACTAAGATCAGACATCCAACTAGACTTCGGCGGGAGCTATTTTATCCCCAATACTTATTCCCATACTCTCAAGTTCAAAGTTCGAATGAAGGGAGTATAGAAAACTATAAGTGCCGAAGTCCTTTTCTAGCTTCCTGCTGTCAAGAGATGAAGAGGTTTTGGCTTTTCTCAATTGGTGCCGAAGTTTCTTCAATATCGAATGACCCAAAAGACCTTGATGTTCAAAATTTTTCCTAAAGCAGAGCTCGAGGTATGGCACCATTAAAATTTTGTCAGCTGTCTTCTATGGTTATGATGAGTGGGACACATAGAGGTCAGGGGTTGGTGCAGATGATCTGCAATCATAACCACTCCTGATCTCCTTTAGCTTTTTAAAGTCTTCTTCTCCCCTCCCTTTCACCATTCCAGCCCTTCTTCTTCGCTTGCTCTTTTCGCCTTCCATTTCCTACGAGTCTGAGGGCCTTGCTCCATCCTCCCTTTGATACTCTTCTCCATTCATCTCCTATCTCCCCGGCTGCATCTACATCTTCAACTTCTCTGGTCGCCTTAGGTTAGTGTCCCAACCCTCCTCCTGCACTTTTTTTAATATTTTATTATGTTCTGATACTTAAGAATTTCTTAGGATGGGGTCTTTAGTCTTTTTCTTATTCTTTTGAGTTGTTTGTTAATTTTTTTTAATATTAGAGGGTTTTCCTAACTTTGCTTGATCCAAAATGTCGTTTGAAATCTCCTGATTGTTAGGATAGATCCATCAACTATGGAACATGAATCACCCACCCGAGATAACCTGTAGGAGATATGGCACCACTTTATTGCTATAGAAAGATAGAGAAAGACAAACAAATATAACCATATATGTGGTTCGGTCCAAGTGCCTACATCCATGGGACATGCAATGCTTCACTACTGAGAAAGAATAATAGAAAAGATACAATCTCAACTCACAAACCATTTCTCTCAATTCAGAAGCACTCACCCATATGATGCTCTCAAAGTAATCCTAAGAAGATCTTCCTTATAGATCTATCAATTCAGGGTCCTCGACATCCCTGGATACTTTATGAGACTCTCAACCTTTACATCAAGCCCCAACCTCTGTCTCTAGATAACATCGCCATTCCAAGACACTCCTGGCCTCCTTGATGCTCCTAGCACTCCCTGAGACCTCCTGACTCTTCCTAAGATCTACTCTCGATCTTCTTGAGATGCTCCTGACACTCTCTGCTGAGATACCTCCCTCGGCTACTGCACCACCGAGCCGCACTTAGCCTCCGTGCCTTCAAGGAGCTGATACTGTAGCACTCCAGCTCTCCCTGACTCATCTTTGCACTGCCTAAGAGATTTTCCTAAGACTCTTGTGATTCCTTAAGCCGTCAAGCCTTCTTGTAAGCCCTAATCAACCCAATAGCCATTCGATTAGCTCTTGCATGCTCTCTTGGCCACTAGATAGCACAACAACTCCATAGACCCCAAGAATAGACCTAGTCCATGAGTCAGAGCTATAGACCCAGTGGAAATGCCTCAGCATGTGTGTCTATGCATGCTTTTGCCTACACTATTCACCATCATCAAGCCGGCTCTATCAGGAGTTGAGCTAACTCGACTGCATCTTATTCGAGCACTGCTTCTATTTGCCTAAGAGGGTTGGCTCGAATCCACTCTGAGCCAGCTCGACTACGTATCCGAGCTAGCCCACCTATGTATTGGCTGATCTTTCTCGTAGCTCCTAAATCTCATTCTAGACTTATTATGGATCGAATCTTGAGGTGCCAGATTTCAATACTTACCTAATGATTCTAGGAGCTTGTCTAATCTGAACCCCTCAAATCTTGATCTTAGTGAAGTAGCCGAACCTAGGATAGCACCTCATCTGACCTTTATGCTCGAAAATATTCCTTGCTCTTTATGCTCTAAAGACCTTTCCCTGATAAGGATCCAATATGGGGTTTCTTTGAAATATGAGCTGGAGCTTCTGGGCCGAGTGACTGAGCCTGTGCTCTTCTTCTGGATCATTTTTGTCTATATATCGAAGCCCTTCATGCTAGATTCCTAAAGAAAAAACTACTTTTTTTGCCACACGATCGTTCAGATCCAATCAAATTTATAGAAATATTTTAAATTTTTTTTTACTTAATCTAATTAGACCTGAGACATCTCAAATTTGATCCTATAAATCTAATATTAAAATAAAAATAAAATTAAATTAGATTTAATTTTATACCTTGTTTGGGTAATCTAATTATCCTATCGATGATCTAGATGTTTTTGAGATTCTAGATCTTAGCCATGCAAGCATCTGGCCTCTACTAGTATCCACTCGAGCTAGATCTAAAGGTCTTCTCCTTCTGAATCACAACTCTAGAGATCAAATCTAGATCTGATCTGATGAACCTTCAAAAGAGTCTTTAAAGGCCGCACGTTCATCTCTCAAGTGAAAGTTGTCTTCTTCCTGATCTATGCGGCAAATCTCCTTGGAACTTTACTAGAATTGTGGCCAACTCCTTGGGCATGGAGAAGGGAGAGAGAGGATTAGAGGGAGGCATGAAATAGAAAAGGGTCCGCTGAGGCATGACCTATCAACCTTAGGTGCAGACAGGGTTCAAATAGACCCTGCTGCGCCATGCAATGCCATGCAGGTCCGATCAATCATATTGCTCGGATTAATCAGATCTTAATCTAATTTATAGAGTGTTTTCATTTGGTCCAATCAGATTAGAGATCCCTCAAAGCCCTCCAAAGGTGGTGCCAACACTAGATAGAGATAAAGACTTAGGTGCCCAACAATTTGAAACCATCAAGCAACCCCTGGAGTCCCATCTATATGGGACTCCTCCCTTTTCTCCATGTGCGCACGCCAACTAGGGGTGTGCACACACTTTGTGCATGGAATCTAAGGGAGCGTGCACCCCAAGGAGATGTCCAAAGGGGGGGTATACCCCTATCTCTTTCTTTCCTGCATTGAGACATCTTATGTCTCGGTAGTGACAGAAAATGGCAGGTGGTGATAGCATTTAGCAGGTATTATCTTATTTTCATCTAATAAATTAAGACAACCCTTTTCTAACCTGGACAAGCTCCAATCAATCAAAGATAAATCCATATAGAATTTCTAGTGAGCCCAAACTAATTTGGCTCATCTGACACGAACCTAGAATAATTACAGAAGGAGAATATTAGGCTCAATCATGTGCTAGCATGATTTTTTTGAACATAATTGGATCTAATCCAAATCAATCAAACTATGTTAGCCTAATTGATGACATCCAGATCCAAAACTCTTGTTTGTATGATCTAGTTAGGTTTAGTTCCGTATGGTAATGAGATATGTCATGATCTCCATTATCGACATCATCAAAATATCTTTCGATGAATCAAAATTTTTTTGATTCATATAATTAGAATGATCCATCATGAGGATCATTCTAATTACTTTCTAAATCCACTAATAACATCTAGTAGTATATGATGGCAATCCATCAAAATCGAAAGCAAACCTCTCAGTATAGCTATTTGTATGATTGGATTCTTCTATCTTAAGCTCCAATAAGATTAGGGTTAAGGTAAACTCATCAAATCCAATATTCTCATATGAATTAATCATTCGATTCGAGTTCGATGTGAAACTCTACTAGAAACTCTTTCTATCATCTTCACATTGCCATGGCCATGGGCTTATGGACTCAATCTCATGATTATCATAGGGCTACTCCTCATCTACTGAGGTAGATAGTGTTGGAAAATATGTTTTAAAGCCAATCATCTAAGTGGTAGATGACTGAAATTAATATATAAATTATTTAATAATAATAGTTATTTGGCTAATTCATCATAAAAGTTCTATCTTCCTTAAATGAACTCCTAAATTATGATGAAGTTCTTAGAACTAAAATCAATCGATAAAGGAGGATTTATCAGATGGTTCTTAAATTGTTCATGATCAAATGATAAGTTATTAATAAGGATGATAACTTATCGAGTGTAGGTTATTGTATGCCATATATGTTGGTTGTCCTCATAACCAAGTGGTGTGGAGATACTGGTATAGCATCCAGATAAGATATAGGAGTACATCTGCACTGAATGTGACCAATATAGCACTCTACTGTCAAGAGTAGCTAGCTAAGATAAATGCGTATAAGTATCCCTCCGATCTGATATCACTATGGTGACTTGCAAGCAACTAACTATACTTTGGTGTCGGATGACCTATATTTTTAATATAGATTCAAAAGATTTTTGGGAACAGTCAAGTATATGTGAAATTGGTATGTGAGTCAAGATGGAATTGACTACTCCTGATTAACTTTAGGAAGAGAATGACTCACTGTGTTTCAATTTAGCAAAACTTAGGCCTAGGTAATCCTCATGAGGTGTCATGAGATTTACAAAATTTTGAGACACAATAGAGATGACTTGTATGAGTGTTTGATAGCATACTCAAAGTCATCTTAAGCATTATTGATCAAAGAGATGAATTATACGGTAACCATGGGCTAGGATTCTAAGAATGTTGCTTTGCATACATTTGATCTATCCGGACGTCGGGAATCATTGTTAGATGGTAACTTCGATTGGTATGAAAATTAATTCTTATATTACTGACTTAGGTTCGAGCCTATGGGGTCACATACATTAGAGCTTGTAATCTGATCAGATGGTTAATTGATGATTTAGAATTATTCTAAGGTCAATCCATCAATATGATTGATGTTTGACCTAATACAAGTGTTGCAGGAGGATCGATTAGCAATTGGATAGCTAATTGACTTAATTTGATTAAGAAATTAGACTAAGATCAAGTTTAATTGAATTAGATTCAATTAGAATGGATTTGAATTTAATTAGATTAAGTATAATTGATTTATTGGATAAGTCAATTGCAAGAAAAGAATAATTCCTTATTTAACTAGGACTTGGATGCATCTGATTTACTTAGGATTTAAATTAGATTTAAATATTGATTTAATTTGATTTAATTAAACTTCTAGTTAGACTAAGATCATCCTTAATTAGGTTGTATTTAATCTAATTTAAATATTATTTAAATTGGGTTCAAACCTATTTTGACCTAGTCAAATAAGAGGAGTCCCAGTAGGACTGGAACTCTCTCTCTTTCTCTTGCACCTAAGGAAGCTCATGCCCCATAATTATATTTCTAATTTTTACGTGAGAATTTTCAAGCCTAAGAGGCCTTCCACACCCCATATATCTGATTGTTTTGGAGTTTGTTATGATTTGGTCAAAACTAGAAGAAAGTTAGGATTTGTTTCCTACTTGGAAGAGCCCCCTTTGACCTAAACTCTTCCCCCTCTTGTGCGCCCACTTTTCCCTTGCCATAATTTTTGTCCACCCTCTATTTCTCTCTTGTGTGCATGGAATATTTGGTTCTCACATCCAGAATTATTGGGGAGGCATCCAAGAGTTCGACTGCCCCCCAAACTCCTTACTAATTGCCTTATTGGACTAGGTCTTAACCTAGTCAAAGATATATAAGGAGGCACCACTTTTTGTGGAGCTTTGGCATGTAGAATCCTAGGAATTTTTCATGGCAAAAACCAGAGAAAAGTGAGGAGGGGTGTGGAGGTTTTGAGGCGCCAAGTCTCTTGGAGGAGATCCCTTCTTTTGGACATCAAATGTTGATGTCTCGATGAAGACAAGGTAAGAGAAGATTGTCTTCTCTTGTAATTTTCTTTTATATTTCTCTCTTCATATTTCTTATGTGATTTTTATATGATAAAGATCTAAGAGAGAGAAAGTGAGATGGCATAGGGATCCGTGCTTCAAGGTGTTGAAATATAGTGATTATCTTGGGACATGATTTGATTATGTCCTGATGAGAGAAAGAGAAGAGAAGAAAGGTCTTTTCTTAAGATTTCTTAGAGAACTCTTCTTCTCTAATTTGTTATGAAAATTTTATATGATAAAAATTAAAAATATTAGATCCAAAAACTTAAAAAAAAATTTAGAGGAGAAGGTTTCCTCTTATCCTAGCATAGAGATGTTTTCAGGACATCAACCGTTGATGTCCTGATGGAGAAGATTTATCTTCTCTTAGGATTTATTTTTTCTTAATTTTATTTTTTGATTTATGGAAGATCTAAAGGTTGAATTTTTTTCTTAATCCTCCTCATATTCTTCATCTCTTGGAGTGTCCAAGAGATCCAAAGAATATATATTTGATTAACCATTAGGAGGGATCCGCGAGAAGCTAGCACTTCGAGCGGATCTTCATTCGACGAACCTCCGATCTGTATTGTAGGTTTGTGTAGATTACGTATAGAGGCCGAACTCATGTGTGGCTCTAAAAGCAACAACAAAAATCAACCATGGAGTTCTCAACCCATGCAAAGATAAGAGATTTGATCTCTTGGTAATCTAGATATGATCTAAAATTATTCTAGATCTAGATACTGATTTGATCAATACTAATTATGATTAATTTATTTTTAAATTTATATTTACATCATGACATGTTATAGATCTTTAATGTAGGATTTTATAATTTGATTAGATGCATATTATAGATTAAATATTTAATCTATGTCTTTTGCTACTTTAATTTTAAAAGAATTTTAAAATCTATGCATGAAATCCTGCATGTTTTCCATCAGTGGTATCGAAGCATCTAGATTCTTTTATAATATATTCACGTATGCTTAAGAATAAATCTAAAAATTAAAATTAATTAAAGATCATACATACTACCATAAGGTTGTCCTGTTGTAAGGTTAATTTCTTACAATGAAAAGGTTATCATAGTATGTGCTGATCGAAACTTGAATCATGAATTTGTTAGATTAGATCTAAGAAAATTTATGATTTAATTTTTAATTTAAATCTAAAATTAAATAGATATTAAATATATTTTAGATTATTTAGATTAGATCTAAATAATATCAGGATTGCATATAGTGCCATAAGATTATCCTGCTATAAAGTTTATCCATTATAGTTGAAAGGTTGTCCTAGTATGTGTTATCTGAGAAACCTAAATCATAAATATGTTAGATGAGATCTAAAATTATTTATGATTTATTTTTAGATTTTAAATTTAATTTTAAATGGTTTATGATCTGATCCATATGATGTATTTTATGTTTAGATCTAGATCCTATTATTACATATGTTGATATGTAATTTTTATTTTGAATCTAAAATGTATATGTATGACATATTTATTTTATAGAATTTAAATTAAGAACTTACTTTCTATAAAATCCTAGATTCAAAATCCTAGGACATGATCAAAATATTAAAACAAATTAGATCTAAAATCATAAATTGAATATGATTCAATATAAAATGTTTATAATTTGAAAATATTTTAAATAACAAAATCAAAAATTAGTTTTGAGGTTTCATAAACCCAAACTCATAAACCTTAAACTTAATTGAGAATTAAATAATTATTTAGGATCTAGGTTTGTGATTTAAAGATCCTATGATAATTTCATAAAATATGGGTTAAAGGGTTATGGGTTAGCTTAATCAGGTTATTAACTGGGTTAGACCTAGGATTAGATTAAACATGAACTTAGTTAAAAAATTGATTAAACCTAAATAATAGTTAATTAGGATTAGATCATTTCTTTAGATTAATTCAATAATTGTAGTTGATCAAAGTCCATGTATCTAACAAATGGACCTGACGTGGCTTAATGGTCGAGCTCGAGTCTTTAGGTAGACCAAATCAAAATTGATAAATTAATTGGTATCTAAGGTAAGTCTGGCATTCTAGATCAGTGGTTTTTAATTAGCAACCCACATACCTGATCATTTTTGATAGTGTCTAAGGCATGCTTTGGTAGACCCGTCCATCGATCTCACTTACCTGACCAATATGGTTAATCAACTTTTGATTAGATTGCTCATTGATTCGTACTAATCCATGTCATAGAAAATCGGTGAGACTGATTTCATTCAGTAAGACTGATCTAGGCACCCATGGACTAAAATTGATCCTAGTCCTTATTGATGACTTGAGAAGTCAGTGGGAGGACTTGATTTGGTAAAGTCAGTGGAAGCAAATTGGTCCATATCCTTTCTATCCTTAAATTACTAATAATTTAAATTCTCTAAAATTATTAGATTCTTAAAATGATAAAATTATGGAGATAACTGAGTCATAGCCTCCTATTAAGGTGTTTGATAATAGGTCCATTAACTCAATAATCATTGAAGGCCCATAGGCCTGATGCTTGTTGACTAATGAAATTATCATTCATCATATGATGACTTGGATGTGTCTCTCTAATAGTGGTTAAGTTGACCAACCATAGTTGGACTTAATCATTCGTTGGTTAGATGGACCAAGTATAGTCATGCTAATGGTTGGACCTAATCAGATCCTTATAGTGGAGGCCCTAGCCTACTGATTAGGTTTTTGGGGCAAAATTAAATTACTAAAAATAATTTGGAGAAATAATTGATTATGAACCTATTCTTAGATGTACATGGGTTGATCAATCATAGTTGGGCTTATGTGCAGTCTATGTGGATTCTAGTACCTAATAAAAAATTAAAATAATTTTTTGAATTGGAGGTAGAGGCTATCAATTCAAATAAAATAGTAGGAGAACATTTAGATTAAAGTCCAAGTCTCTAGGCTTAATATAATTCATATACTTAGGTTATTATTTTCTTTTCTCAAAATAAGGCTAAATCCTAATTGCTCCTATCACTGTTAGACAATGATGACTTCTGGGATCCAACTTCGATAATTAGTATCAAAAGTTGAATTTGGTTCAGTAGTATGAATGGATTCGTATTGGGGCTTCAAAGCTCAGTCAAAATAATTAGTCTAAGGTTAACCCAAATCAGGCATAGTGCTTCTACCGTTAGAAGCAGGATCCTAGGAAGAAGATTTATCTTGCTTTTTTTGACCATAATAGGCTGAACACGAGAAATGAGCAAGAGTTGCTTATCAAGGATGTTATATGATAACATCTTGAAATTTCTCTGTATGAAATTCTGCTACCTAGGTATGAGATACTGATAGTTCTATACAATTTGTTGCAAGAACTATAGGTAAGTAGAATGTTTGAAAATGATGAGAAATATCTAAATATTTTGGATGGAAGTCTTGTTCCAATCCTAGCTTTAGAAATTGTCAAGCTTATTTTCAATAGATGTCATTTTGAGTGATTATCACTATTGTCCAACGTTTATGATAAATGTGATCTCTGATGGCCTTTTGGTTAGAGATGGTTATCATTTATCAATAAAAAGGATTGTTATGATATTATTATGAATAATATTGCAATAATACATGGATAATAAAAAAATAATTTTTAATATTTATACAGCCTATTAAGTGTAATGTACACACTCAAGTTATATTATGTCATGGATGTCTATCTTTGGCATTATAGGCTTAGTCATCTTGACAAGAATAGGATAAATAGATTAACTTGAGAGAAAAACCTCGATATCAATGATTGTAAATCATTCATAGCCTGTGAATCTTGTCTTCTTGGAAAGATGATAAAATCATCATTTATTGAAAAAGGTGGAGCCGATAAAGTTCTAAGTCTCATACATAGTGATGTATGTGGACTTATGAACTTAAGTGCCAAAGAAAGATATTAGTATTTTATTTCAAATGACCTATCTGGGCATGGGCGCATCTAGCTTGAATCATATGAAATGTTCAAATAATTCAATAATGAAATAGAAAAATAAACTGGATAAGGTATTAAAACTTTTTGATCAGATCGAGGAGGCGAATACTTATCTAGTAAGTTTGTGACATATCTAAGAGAGAATAGAATTCTCTCTCAATGAATTTTTTTTCAGAATACAGTGTATCTGAAAGAAAAAATTAAACTTTATTAGACATGGTTCAATCCACAATAGGGTTTACTAGTCTGCCTGTTTCAGGGTTATGCTTATTGACTACTTGTTTTACTCTAAAAATATTCTGAGTAAATCTATCGCAAAGACTCCATATGTGATATGGATTAGGCATAGACCTAGACTCTTTCACCTTCGGATTTGGGGTTGGTCGACCTTTGTCATAGGTTTGCACATAGATAAACTTGGATCCTAGTCCAATAGGTATTTAAGGGTGATTAATTCTACCATACTGAAGAACATGAGATGTTCTTCAGTAGTAGGGCATACCTTTTGGAAAGGAGTTCCTTAGAGAAGAAACTGATACCTATCAAGTTGAACTCGAAGAAATTTGACTAGTAGAAAAGAACCAATGTAATCTAGTAAACCTACAAAATTAGATTTGATCAGATTAAACCTAAAACCCATTAAAGTATCATCTTTAAGAAGATCCGGTAGAGTACCATGTTAGTCAGACAGATACTTTAGTATCTAGATCCGGGATGGCGATCCTATTGAGCTCGATGAGAGCAACAAGGATCCGATCACCTATAGGGATATAATACAGTGATCTGACTTTGAGAAGTGGCTTAGAGCCATATGATCCAAATTAAAGTCTATGAAAATCAATAGTGTATGGACACTAGTTGATTCATCTAAAAGGATAAAATTCATTGGATGTGAATGGATTTTTAATAAGATCAGAGTAGCATAGATGGGAAGGTAAGGATCTAAAAAGCCCGTCTGAGTATCATCTCAGAGTTTAAACATATGTTCTGAATGTATATCTTTGTTATGAATAAAGACAAACCCTATATTTATAATTGGGCAAAATGTTTTGTAGTGTTATTTCTTATGATATTTGAGGATGAAATTCTCTTAATCGAGAATGACATTCTAGCATTGCAAGGAATAAAGATTTAGCTGTCATCTTATTTCTTCATGTACGAGACCAGATATGGTATACTCATAAGAGGTAGTGAGTAGATACTAGTATGATCCAAGTGAGAGTCACTAAAAGATTGTATAGACAATCCTTAAGTATTTGAAAAATACTAAGATTCAATGACTCAAATATGAAAGTACTGACATAAAACATGTGGATGTTTTAAGTTCAGTCAAAATGAGATGACAACAAGAAAATGTCGGATCATACCCTAATTATAGAAGCAATCTACTGGAAAGGTTTCAAGCAGTATACTTAAGCCTATTCAGTTAGTAATGTAGAGTACATCATGGCATATGATGCTGCCATATAAGCTATGTAGTTGTTGAGGTTCATTAGCTAGTTGGGAGTGGCATCCTCCATCAATGGTCCAATCCTATCATAGCACTAGAGCCATAGCTCAGGCTAAAGAATCCAAGAACCAGCATATTCTGCATTGCTTTCACCTTAGATATTAGATCTGGGTGATGTCGATCTTTAGAAGATCGATGTAAAAGGAGAAGCTGACTGACCAATTTGCTGAGGCCTCAAAATTGAGTTCTACGAACTCAGATGGAAGATAGGATATTTGGTATCATTATGATTGGCTTTAGTCTAAGTGAGAGTTATTGAAAAATATGTTCTAAAGTCAATCATCTAAGTGGTAGATAATTAAAATTAGTATATGAATTATCTAATAATAATAGTTATTTGCTTGATTCATCATAAAAATTTTATCTTTCTTAAACGAACTTCTAAATTATGATTAAGTCCTTAGAACCATAATCAATCGATAAAGAAGGATTTATCAGATGGTTCTTAAATTATTCACGATCAAATGATAAGTCATTAATAAGGACGATAATTTATCAAGTATAGGTTGCTGTATGTCATATGCATTGGTTGTCCTCGTAACCAAGTAGTGTGGAGACACTGGTATGGCATTAAGATGAGATGTAAGAGTATATCTGCACTGAACATGATCAATGCAGCGCTCTACTATCAAGAGTAGCTAGCTAAGGCTAATGGGTATAAGTATCTCTCTGACTTGAGATCACCACAGTGACTTGCAAGCAACTCACTGTACTTTGATGTCGGACTGTCTGTATTTTTAATATAGGTTTGAAAGATTTTTGGGTATAGTCAAGTACTTGTAAAGTTGGTATATGAGTCAAGATGGGATTGACCACTCCTGATTAACTTCAGGAAGAGAATGACTTGCTATGTTTTAATTTAGCAAAACCTGGGCCTGGGTAATCCTCGTGAGGTGTCACGAGATTTGCAAAATTTTGAGACACAATAGAGATGACTTGTATGAGTGTTTGACAGCATACTCAAAGTCATCTTAAGCATTATTGGTCAAAGGTATGAATTATATGATAACCATGGATCAGGTTCTAAGAATGTTGCTTTGCATACATTCGACATATCCGAATGTCGGAAACCATTGCTAGATGATAACTTTCATTGGTACAGATATTAATTTCTATGCTACCAACTTAGGTTCGAACCTATGAGATCATACATATTAGAGCTTGTAACCTGATCAGATGGTTAATCGATGATTGAGAATCATTCTAAGGTCAATCCATCAATACGATTGGTGTTTGACCTAATGCAAGTGTTGCAGGAGGATTGATTAGTAATTGGATTGCTAATTAGCTGAATTTAATTAAGCAATCAGATTGAAATCAAGTCTAATTAAATTAGATTCAATTAAAATTTATTTGGACTTAATTATATTAAGTCTAGTTGATTTATTGGATAAGCCAATTGCAATAAAGAACAATTTCTTGTTTGACTAGGACTTGGGTGCACCTAATTGATTTAAGATTTAAATTAGATTTAAATCTTGATTTAATCTGATTTAATTAGATTTTTAGTTAGATTAGGATCATCCTTAATTGGATTACATTTAATCTAGTTTAAATACGATTCAAAACCTATTTTGATCTTGTCAAACAAGAGGAGTCCGAATTGGACTGGGACTCTCTCTCTTTCTCTTGCACCTAAGAAAGCTCACGCCCCACAATTATATTTCAAATTTTTATGTGAGAATTCCTATGCCTAAGAGGCCTTCCATGCCCTATGTATCTAGTTATTTTGGAGTTTGTTATGATTTGATCAAAACTAGAAGGAAGTTAGGATTTGTTTCCTACTTGGAAGAGCCCCCTTTGACCTAAACTCTTCCCCCACTTTTGCGCCCACTTTTCCCGCACCATAATTTTTGTCCATCCTCTTTTTCTCCCTTGTGTGCAAGGAATATTTGGTTCTCACATCTAAAATTATTGGGGAGGCATCCAAGAGTTGGATGCCCCCTCAAACTCCTTACTAGTTGCCTTATTTGACTAGGTCTTGACCTAGTCAAAGATATATAAGGAGGCGCCACTTTTTGTGGAGCTTTGGCATGTAGAATCGCAAGAATTTTTCATGGCAAAAATTAGAGAAAAGTGAAGAGGGGCATGTAGGTTTTGAGGTGCCAAGTCTCTTGGAGGAGATCCCTTTTTTTGGACATCAAACATTGATGTCTCGATGAAGACAAGGTAAGAGAAGATTGTTTTCTCTTATAATTTTCTTTTATATTTCTCTCTTCATATTTCTTATGTGATTTTTATATGATAAAGATCTGAGAGAGAGAAAGTGAGATGGCATAGGGATGCATGCTTCAAGGTGTTGAAGCATAGTGATTATCTTTGGACATGATCTGATCATGTCCTGATGAGAGAAGAAGAGAAGAAAGATCTTCTCTTAGGATTTTTTGGAGAACCATTCTTCTCTTATTTTTTGTAGAAATTTTATATGATAAAAAAAAAATTAGATCTGAAAACTTAGAAAAAATTCTAGAGGAGAAGGTCTACTCTTGTCCTAGTAAAGAGATATTTTCAGGACTTCAACCATTGATGTCCTGAAGGAGAAGATTTATCTTCTCTTAGGATTTATTTTTTCTTGATTTTTGATGCATACTAATCTATAGCTATGACAGTGCACCAGTCAATCAAGTAATAAAGTGAGTAGAGTATCGTTCCTAGAGGATTGAAAAATAAGTACTAAAAAGCTCTTTCCTATGCTTTATTTAGAAGATCAATTTATGAGAATAAAAAATAAAAAACAAAATAAAAAATAATTAAAAATTATAAGGAAATAGAGAGAGTGTAATTATTAGGGTTTTAAACTTAAGAATAATAGGTTACTAAGGCAATCGGTTCACCAACTTAGTCAATACAATATTTAGGTTATTAGGTTAATTTTATTTTATGTGATGGTGGAGTCTCCTAGTTTATTCACTATCCTTTGATCCAGGTGTAGCAAAACTATCAATATTTATTAATTACCCTTTGGTCCAGATGTAATTTAAATAAATATCGATGTATTAAATTTTGTGAAACCCTCTAATTAAAATATGCTATATCCAAAGCGCACTAAAATTTCTGCATGCATATGAATTCTAATTCGATTCATAATACAACGTGTATAATCAAGAAGCAATAACATAGATGTACTTGGTCCGTATCATCTATGTTCATCAGATCAATTAGAAGATGGACAGTAATCTAAAAGCATTAAGATCATATTTATATATTCTTCATGAATAAAATTTAAAATTAAAAATAAATCATACTGAATATTACATCAAAAGAGTGGCTACACCTTAGCCTTAGTAAAAAAAAATTTAGTTCATGATAACAAGTTCAAAAATAGCAAATAAAATAAAAAGCATAAAGAAATTAGTCTATTTATTCACTAAAATTGATTGTTTGTTGCTCTTGGAGTGGAGAACTTGATGAAGAAGAAAGTCGCTTTGTGTACTGGCTTTCGGAAGAAGAATAGAAGAGGAAAGAAAAATAACAAAAAAAAACTCTTTCTCTTCTCTCCTTAAACACCTTTCTCTATGTTCTCTCTTTTTCTCCCTATTTTCTATTTATTTTCAACTCTGTATTTTTGTTCTTTGCCTCTTCTCCTCAACAACAACAGGTAGCAGGCCTTTACATAGGCTAATCGGGGTGATCTTAGGTCGAAATTCCATTGAAATTAGATTTAAAACACTCAAAATAACTCAAAAAGAGCCCTGGATCAATTCTGACCGTTGGATGCCGATCAAATAGGCCAAAAACCACTTAAAAATTGTTTTAAAAATCCAAATCAAGTTGAAATTCATTTGGACCATCGGATCAACCTTGAAGATCAAATCTGGGCTGTCAAATCACATCCAAAGAAACCTCTGATTCTTAGTTTAAAATCAATAACGCATCTCCACCATTGGATCTCGATCGAGAGCTGCATCCGCCATTCGTCAGCACACAGATTTTCGTCGTTCGATCAAATCCCAGCAAACAACATCCATCAGATTAGGCAAAATTCTTAGAATATCCTCTGTAGATCGTGCACGAGTTTGGTGTCGCATAGACTGCCGCTTTCTTCAGCCAATTGAAGTGCGCTTGTCCCCATGAAATCCTTGCAATGCCCTCACCTGGTTACTGTAGCGATCCACCATGCACACAAAAAAATTCTGACGTCAGCATGGCGTAAGCTGGGTGTCAATGGGCGATCGGTCTGAGCATGATCAGATCGGATGGTCTACTGAGCCGATTTGAATCGGACCGACTGGCTTTTTTTTTTGAAATTCAATTTCGGGCTCATTTGAATTCCATTTTACTTGAAATTTATTTCATCTGATCGAGAAAAATAAGATCTTCACATTGATGGCCTTTTTTTCTACACAGAATTAACAAAAGTACCAATTTCTTAAAAGTAGATTAATTTATTTTATAATTTAATACTTTTATTAATGTATTTTTACCACTTATCACACCCTCCAACTTAATCATTGCTAGTCCCTTAGCAATGCTTTATTTAATACCATGTTTCAATAAGATCATCCATCAAAAAGGTAAATCTAGAGTTAAAGGTCAAAAGGTTTAGAAAATACCACTAAGTAAACATTGAGCTTCAGAAGCAAATTTTGCTATCAGTACAATTAACAACTTTTTTAGATTACATCAAAGATATACAGCACTTGTGTTCATGATGACTAACTTAGCATTTCAGTGTTAATTTAAAGGATAAAAGTATCATCTCTTATCATCTATTTTGGTTAATTTTCTATACATTCTTAATTTTATACTCATGAATTAAGGTAGCTTTCACACTGTCTCTTTTTTTTTTTTGTGCTAAGCATTCTGACCTTCCCTCCACTATTTTACGTAAATTTTCACACTTGACCTAGGTGTAGAGACTCAGTTACTAGGCTTTGGGTAATCCATATATACTCTATCTTTTATACTTTATTTTTAGGTAGGTAGCTCTTTTCTTAAATTCAATTTTTTTTGATTAGAATATATATTAATTATTAATTTTTAGTGATAATTGAATTCTTAGTTGGCCTTATAATCAATACCTACTTTGCTTTATTAGTGTGCATGTGCAATTAGAAGTGCTAATAGTCTTTTGATGACCTAAGTAGGCTGCTAAAAGTTAGACCAACTAATCTACTTTTTCAACTCGTTACATTCATTAGAAGATACTTCTATCTTTTATCACTTATCCAGTTTATCTTACTCAAGATTTTCTTCTTGACACATAATTTAAATTTTTTTTTTTACTCCCCAATTTATTCTACATTATTTCAAAGAAGAAAGAATAAGTAAAAGTGTAATAAAGAACAGAAAGGAATACACCTGATTTGGTTTAGTCTGGTTTTTTGAAGCTTTGAAATTTGGATTGAGCTCTCATTGATTTTTCTCTATAAAATTAAAAATACACACCAAAGCAGCAAAAGAGCAAAACAAATTATTAAAAAATAAAAAGAAAAAAATAATCAAAACTAAAAAGAAAAGAAATAATCTATCTAGTAGTTCTAATTTATAGTCTTCAGCTTGACTTTCTTTGAGTTCGGAGTTGAATCAATCCGGTGCTACTTCAATTGGAATACTTTCATATTTGGTCGACCCCTCTTTCAATTGAACATTGCTATCTTTCATAGTCTCAAATCTATTTTCTATAGAATTCTCATATACTAAATTATTAATAATATCAATTAAAAAATTAGTTTGATTATCATCAGAATGTTTAGTATCTTTGAAAATATTAAAAGTAACTTATTCATCTTGGATTCTAAGAATTAATTTTTCTTGTTGAACATCTATTAAAGCTCCTCCAGTAGCTAAAAAGGGTCATCCTAAGATAAGGGATACATCATAATCTTCTTCCATATCAAGAATAATAAAATCAACAGGAAAAATAAACTTGTTTACCTTTACCAAAACACCCTCCACTATACCTCTTGGATATTTGATGGATATATTGGCTAATTGAAGAGTAATAGTGGTAGACTTTGATTCTCCTAGACTCAGCATCCTGAAAATAGAAAAAGGCATGAGATTAATACTTACTCCTAAATCATATAAAGCTTCATCAAAACTACAATCACCAATAATGCAAGGGATTGTAAAACTCCCTAGATCTTTTAGCTTCTATGGTAATTTATTTTGAAGTATTGTCGAGCATTCTTTATTCAAATTTATTCTCTCATGCTCCTTCAACTTTTTCTTATTTGTTATAATTTTTTTGAGATACTTGGCATACCTAGGCATTTGAGTGATAGCATCTACAAAAGGAATATTAATATGTAAATTCTTTAAAATTTTAAAAAAGTTAGAAAATTCCTTATCTGAATGCTGTATTTGCCTCTCTGGAAATGGTAGTGGCAGCACATAGGGCTTCACATTTGGATTGACAAACTATATACCTAGAGACCATCCATCTGCTGGTTGTTTTGGTGACTGACAAATTTTAGTTGATGGTTCCTTATTTATAGTTGGCTCTTCAGTTTCTTTCTTCTGATATGGCTCCTCCAGCTTTTTACCACTTCTTAGGGTGATAGCATTGACTTGCTCCCTTGGATTGGTCTTCGTGTTGCTAGGCAAGGATTCCTGAGGTTTGTCGGAGATTGTCTTGGCCATTTGGCCTATTTGCATCTCCAAGTTTTGAATTGCTACTGCTTGGTCTCACCTAAGCTTGGCTTCCAAATTTTTTATAGTTGCTTCTTGATTTTGCATGAATTTGACCATCAGCTCCTCTATGTTGGACTTCTTTTCAGGTACTTGGAACCCCGAAGGTGGCTGTTATGCTATATTTTGATTGCTCCATGAGAAATTTGGATGCTGCCTCCACCCTTGATTATATGTGTTGAAGTAGGAATTATTTTATTATAGCCTAAAAAAATTACCAACATAATTAGCTGTATCAGTTGCTTTAGCAAAAGAATTACCTGTCTGACAGTTGCTTGTATTGTGTCCTCCACACAGGTCATAAGTGATACTCTGAATATGCATAGCTGTTCTCTTCAAGTTGTTGACTTTGACTCTAAGGGTTGTAATTTTAGCTAGTAAGGTTGGCATGCAATCTACTCCTTGCACAGCTATTGGTCTTTTCGACATCATGCATTCTATTGGCCACTGATAGCTATTTGATGCCATCTCATCAATAAGATCAAAGGCTTCTACCTCCATTTTTTGGTTAATGGTTCCTCCTACTACTGCATCAATCATAGAATGATTAGTAGGAGATAAACCATTATAGAAAGTTTGTACCTAAAGCCATACGGATAGTTGATGATGTGGACATCTCCTTAGCAGTTCCTTGAAATGCTCCCAAGCCTCATATAGTGTCTCCATATCCATCCACATAAAAGAAATGATATTGTTGTGCATCTTGCTAGGCTTGGAAGGTGGAAAGTACTTAGCTAAGAATTTTTGGACTAGGACATCCCAAGTTGTGATAAAACTTACAGGAAGATAATGAAGCCAACTTTTAGCTTTGTCCTATAAAGAGAAAGAAAATAATCTTAATTTAATAGCATCATCCGACACCCCATTAATTTTAAAAGTATCATAAAATTCAAGAAAGTTAGAAATATGGGCATTCGGATCATCATGCATGTGTCCACTGAATTGAATTATTGATTGAATTATCTGGATCATTGTTAGTTTTATTTCGAAGTTGTTTGCTTGCATAGGCCGTCTCCTGATGCTTGAAGCTACATCGGCTATAGATGGTGTGATGTAATCATTTAATGGATGATGTACTGCTCGAATAGCTTCATGCTATCCCTTGGTCGCCATATCCAATCCTAGATTGATGTCATTAGGATTTTTAGCTGCTATATTTCTTTCTTGTTATAGTTTTCTGATGGTCCTTTCAATTTCTGGATCTAAAGGTAGTAAGTTACTATATCCAGTATGTGTTATGCATTGAATAAATTTAAAAATAAAGTAAGAACAAAAATTAAAAATAAAATTCTAAAGTAAAGCTAGGATCAAAATTTTAATATTGTTTTAGACACAATCTCTGGCAACGGTGCCAAAAACTTGATACGTGCTAATCTATAGCTATGGCAAGTGCACCAGTCGATCAAGTAATAAAGTAAGTGAGTAGAGTATCATCCCTAGAGGATCGAAAAATAAGTACTGAAAAGCTCTTTTATATGCTTTATTTAGAAGATCGATTTATGAGAATAAAAAAAATAAAGAATAAAATAAAGAAATAATTAAAAATTATAAGAAAATCGAGAGAGTGTAATTATTAGGGTTTTAAACTTAAGAGCAATAGGTTACTAAGGGAATCAGTTCACCAACTCGGTCAATATAATATTTAGGTTATTAGATTAATTTTATTTCATGTGATGGTGGAGTCTCCTAGTTTATTCACTATCCTTTGATCTAGGCATAGCAAAACTATCAATATTTATTAATTATCCTTTAGTCTAGGTGTAATTTAAATAAATATCGATGCATTAAGTTTTGTGAAACCCTCTAATTAAAATATGCTGCATCCAAAGCGCACTAAAATTTCTGCATGCATATGAATTCTAATTTGATTTATAATACAAGGTATATAATCAAGAAGCAATAACATAGATGTACTTGGTCCGTATCATCTATGTTCATCAGATCAATTAGAAGATGGTCAGTAATCTAAAAATATTAAGATCAGATTTATATACTCCTCATAAATAAAATTTAAAATTAAAATTAAATCATACTGAATATTACATCAAAAAAATGGCTACACCTTAGCCTTAGTAAAAGAAAATTTAGTTTATGATAACAAGTTCAAAAATAATAAATAAAATAAAAAGCATGAAGAAATTAGACCGTTTATTCGCTAAAATTGGTTGTTTGTTGCTCTTGATGTGGAGAATTCGATGAAGACGAAAGTCACTTTGTGTACTGGCCTTCGGAAGAAGAAAAGAAGAGGGAAGAAAAATAACAAAAAAAAACTCTTTCTCTTCTCTGCCTAAACACCTCTCTCTCTGTTCTCTCTTTTTCTTCCTATTTTCTCTTTATTTTCAACTCTGTATTTTTGTTCTCTGCCTCTTCTCCTCAGCAATAGCAAGTAGCAGGCCTTTAAATAGGCTTATCCGAATGATCTTAGGTTGAAATCCCATTGAAATTAGGCTTAAAACTCTCAAAATAACTCAAAAAAAGCCCTAGATCAATTCTGGCCGTTGGATGTCGATCAAATGGGCTAAAAACCACTCAAAAATCATTTTAAAAACCCAAATCAAGTCAGAATTTATTTGGACCATTGGATCAGTCTTGAAGATCGAATCTGGGCCATCAGATCGTGCTTAAAGAAGCCTCTGATTTTTATTTTAAAATCGGTAACACGTCTCCACCATTGGATCTCGACTGAGAGCTGCACTCGCCGTTCGTCAGTGCATAGATTTCCACCGTTCGATCAAATCTCAGAGAACAACATCCATCGGATCAGGAAAAATTCTCAGAATACCCTCTGTAGACCATGCGCAAGCCCGGCATTGTGTGGACCACCATTTTCTTCAACCAATCGAAGCACGCTTGTCCCCATGAAATCCCTAAAATGCCCTCGCTTGGTTACTGTAGCGGTCCACCATGCACTGCGAACAATCCTGACGTCAGCATGGCATATGCTGGGCGTCAGCGAGTGATCGGTCTGAGCGCAGTTGGGCCGAACGGTCTGCTGAGTCGATTTGAATCGAACCGATCGATTTTTTTTTTTTTTGAAATTCAATTTTGGGCTCGTTTGAAGTTCGTTTTGCTTGAAATTTATTTCATCTGATCTAGAAAAATAAGATCTTCATATAGGTGGCCTTCTTTTCTATATAAAATTAATAAAAATATTAATTTCTTAAGAATAGATTAATTTATTTTATAATTTAATACTTTTATTAGTATATTTTTACCACTTATCAATTTTATTTCCTAATTTTTGGGAGATCCAAGGGTTGGATTCCTCCCTTAATCCTCCTCATATTGTTCATCTCTTAGAGTATCCAAGAGATCCGAAGAATATGTATTTGATTAACCATCAGAAGGGATCCACGAGAAGCTAGCACTTCGAGCGGATCTTCATTCGATGAACCTCTAATCTGTATTGCAGGTTCGTGTGGATCACCTATAGAGGCCGAACACATGTGCAACTCTAAAAGCAACAACAGAAATCAACTGTGGAGATCTCAACCCATGCAAAGGTAAGAGATCTGATCTCTTGGTAACCTAGATATGATCTAGGATTAAATCTAGAATTATTCTAGATCTAGGTATTGATTTAATCAATATCAATTATGATTAATTTATTTTTAAATTTATATTTGCATCATGACATATTATAGATCCTTGATGTAGGGTTTTATAATTTGATTATATGCATATTATAGATTAAACTATTTAATCTACATCTTCCGCTGCTTTAATTTTGAAAAAGTTTTGAAATCTATGCATGAAACCTTGCATGTTTCCCATTAGATAGATTTCTTATTGGTGTAATCCAATTCCTATAAGGAATATGCTATAGCCAACATACACCTCAGAATTCCTAATGGCTAGAAGATCGAGTTATGCTATAGTCAAATTATAACACCCTCGAGATGAACTGTTGATGCACCTTGTTGTTTCTATGGCTGCTCGGAGCCACAGTCGTAGATTCGATCTTTTGCATGAATCTAGGTGTTAATCCAGCAAATTGAAGAAGATCTAAAAAAGATGAGAGAAGCAAGTGTTTCAGTGTTGGAATCAGAGAGAAGAAAGAAGAGAGTTAGAAAGAAAAGCTCAATTGTATTTCTTTTTCTTGTAAAAGTTACAATGTCCTAGTTTATAAACCCTAGAGTTCCCACATGAATCCTAGTAAACCCTAGCTCAAAAACTCCCTTAGGCTAATCCAATACATGAAAGCTCTCATTGAGCCCAAGTCTCACATGCTCTCATCCCCTGGATCTAATCCCAACCCATACATGAATTAGCCCCCTTAAGACATCTCAAACCAGACCTTAAGACCCCTAGGATCAACCCAGACCCTAGCCCAAAATAGACCCTTGCATAACTCTTCCTGTGCACTGAGCCAGCTCAGCCTCAGCACTGAGCCAGCTAAGTTCCACTGGGTTAGCTCAGTCTGAAACTGAGCCAGCCCAGTCCTATGCAGTGCTTGCAGTTTTGAAACTCGACCTTTCTATTTTGCCTGTGCTTTGAGATTTAGCTGACCCAATTTTGGACTGAGCCAGCAAATCTGCAAAAAATCTTCTTTCTGTAGTTTTGATTCTTCGACTTTGATTTCTTGCTCGATCTTGAATCTTAGATCTCCGAAGCACCAACCAAGCTCCTTGAGGCCCTCAATACTTGAATCTCAAGCCCATGGAGAGCTACATGCCATCTCCACCCTAGGACAACTTCTATCCTAGCTCTATGACCATACCTATCCCAACCTCTCTGGAGCCCTCACCCTAGCTCCGCCCGTGGCCTCCTAAGGCTTGGGAGCACCACACCACCTACAATCTCTACCTTGGTGCGTCCAAGCCTTAGCACGTCTGGCAACATCCTCCTGTATGATCCTACTATTCCTGCATGTCCTGATAGCCCCTCGTACTCACCTTGCCACTGCCATTCTTCTTCAACTACTGAGCTCCCTTTGAGGCCTTCGGGATGACTGCCTCCACTGTTGAAGTCCTTGGCTTATTTTTCTACATCACCATTGGAGTTGTAGGTATCCTTCTGTTTGACAGCTGCATTACTTATCTTGGACTTTCCTGGAGATCATGCAACGTTCCTTCATTAGCACTCACTGCATATCCTGATGCTCCATCTGACACTATCCCCTCAGAGCCATGCTTATCTCCCTACATAATCCTCTCCATCTGGATCTGTATAGCCCCGGCACTGGTGCTGGGATACTGGTCCTCCCTCTGCACCCCTTGCTCTGAACCCGTGTACAGCTTCCTCCACATGTGAAGCCACCTCTGCCCGGTGCTCCACTTAGAATTGAAGTTCCTCTGATGCCGCAGAAGCCAACTCTATCTCCGAGTCTCCCAAGGCCAACCACCAAATGCTACACTACTGGGCCTGCCGCTGTACCTCGAACACTATCGCTAATCCTTCGGACCCTCTACACTTCACAAACCTGTCCGAAACCATCTCAGATACACCACACCCTGTGGGCTCCTTTGAGACCACCAAGAGCTCATCCGAATCTTCACTTTCAGTGACTGTACTGATGGAATCCAAGCTTTCTCCTCCTTTGCAGTTCTTCCAAAGTGGACACTCTCGCTTAAAGTGCCCTGATTCTCCATACTTGAAGCATCTCTTAGACCCCTTGCTACCCCTCTGTTCGTCCTTCTTCTTTCCTTTCTTGTGCTTCTCTGAAACCACAAGACTCTCCTGGAAGACCTCCCTTTTCATCATCTATTCTCACTGCTCGTTGGACCTGAGCACTGATACGATCTCTTCATACACCAGTGTCTCCTTACCATACAGCAAAGTTGTCACCAATGGATCGAAGCTCTCGGATAGCGAACACAGTGATAATAGACTCTTATCCTCCTCTTCTAAATCCACCCCTATATTGAGCAAGTCCATACTCATTCGATCGAACCATTGAATATGCCCCTCAACATCCTCGCCCTCCTGCATCCGAAGGCTATACATTTGCTTCTTCAGCATCAACGTGTTGCACATGTACTTCTCCATGTATAACTGTTGAAGAAAAATCCTGATTTCTCGGTCCAGGTTCGTCCAGATCTGATCAGATCAAGAGATATATTTCAAAAATTTTCTCTTGATCTCAATCAGATCTTGATATGTTTCAGATTTGATTCTTATTATTTTAATAAATAAAATAAAATAAGATAAATTAAATCAAATTTAATTTACCTGATTTGGGTAATCCTATTACCCTGTAGATGATCCTGATTGCAGCGGAAGGTTCTGGATCTAGCCACGCAAGCACCTGGCCTCTACCGGTATCCACTCGGGTTGGATCTGGAGATCCTCTTCTTCTCTATCACACCTCCAAAAATCAGATCTGGATCTGATCTGGAGGATCTTCAAAACTCTTTTGAAGATCTGCAGTCGTCCTTTTGCAGCAGCGCAGCCTTCTTGCTTTTGATCGCCTTTCCTTGATCTGAATCGCACCAACCTAAGTCCAAAACACCTTTTGGACGTGGAGAGCAAGGGGAGAAGAAGCTATGGCATGGAGAAGGAGGGGAGAGGCAGCCTTGGGGCATGGGGTTTCTCAATTGAATTGCATTCGCTTAGGAATCTAGGGTTGGGCGCAGGGTCTTATTTATAGACCTCTTGTGATCCAACTCCTCTTCCTCTCCAACCAATCACAACCCTTTGTGAAATCAGATCTAAATCTGATTGGTTGGAATAGAGACCCCTGGATTCCTCCTTAGAGGGCGCCTAAGACCAGTCAAACTTGGATTCTTAGTAGAACTCTGATTGGAATCCAAAAGGGAGGTGGAGTCCTTGTCCAACAAGGACTCCTAGGCGCCTCCTACTTGGGCTCACGCCACCCTTGGCGTGCGCCCTTCTCCTTGCCAGGTTCTGGCAGGGGGACAGGCCCCCACCAGCTCTCCAATAGGTGCATGACATGTGGTCAAAAGTCAAAGGGTCAATGGTCAACGTTTGACCAGTCAAAGGTAGACTTTTGACCAAAGTCAAAGAACAAGAAATGGCAGGTGACCAAAAATGGCAGGTAATGTCTTACAAATAAGACAACCTATTCTGACTTGGACAACCTCCAGTCAGACCATATGAAGGCCTCTGATTGAGCACAAACTCCTTTGGCTCAGTCAGGACAACTTATTTATGATAGTAAAAGAAGAACGTTAGGTTCAATCGAGTGCTAGCACGATTTCCTTGAACCTAATTGAATCTCATTCAGATCAATTGAACTAGATCAGTTCAATTGATGATCACCAGATTCAAACCCTTGTTTGTGTGACCCAGTTAGGTTCAGTTCTGTATGGTAATGGGATATGTCATGATCTCTATCATAGACATCATCGAAACTCCTTTCGATGGATCAGAACTCTTCTGATTCGAACAGCTAGAATGATCGATCATCTAAATCATTCTAATTGCTCCCAAAATCCACCAGTGACACCTAGCAGTATATGGTGGCAACCCATCAGAGCTGAATGCGAACCTCTTGGTGCAGCTACCTGTGTGATTCAAGTTCTTCTATCTTGAGCCCCGATCAGATTAGGGTTAAGGTGAACTCGTCAAACCCTAGTCTCTGTCATATGATGTAATCATTCGATTCGAGTCCAATGTGAAAATCTAAATAGAAACTCTTTCTATTATTTCACTCTACCATGGCCATGGATTTCTGGACTTGATTCTCATGATCATCATAGGGCTACTCCTCTACCACCGAGGTAGATAGATTCCATCTTGATGCAATCCAGTTCCTACAATGAACATGCTATAGCCAACATACACCTCAGGGTTCCATATGGCTAGGAGACCGAGTAATGGTGTAGTCAAACTATAACACCCTCAAGGTGAACTGCCGATGCATCTCAGGTCAAAGAACCAGACACACTACTGCAGCATCGAGTCAGTCATTGACGAGAAGGTAGACTTCCCTAATGACTACTCGAGGTGGTCACGCTCAGTGCCCTCGTTCTCTAACGAGTACCTGTACTCTCGCTCCGGTGTCTCCACACCGTAGACTCAAGACTCATCTACTAAAGAGAAGCGATCGTACACCAACCTTCCGGATCAATCACCATCCTCGTGATGATCCTATGGTCGGGAGCTGTTTATGAGTTAATAATGATTATTCATGTCTTAAATTTTCAACTCTTGAAAATATGAATTATCATTACCATTAACTCAAAGGATGTATCACAGACACTAAATACACATATGTGATAGAAAATAACCCATTTTATTAATTATAGTCAAAATTACAATTTTGCCCCTAGAAGTGTATTACAAGTGTCAGCCAATTCTGGCTTCTAGGGCACATATATCTAACAATCTCCCACTTGTCCTAAAGCCAATTGGCTACAAGTCTAAGTCCCATCTTCTCAAGGTGGGCTTCGATCTTCTGCTGGCCCAACGGCTTTGTAAGTGGGTCTGCCACATTATCTGTGGAGTTGACTCTCTTGACCTCGAACGTAACCTTTCTCAAGGTAATCGCGGATGAGATGGTATCACCGTTTGCTAGGAACTCTTCCAGCACAAACAGTCTGCCAGATGTCGACTTTCGATCATCTATATCGGACATGAAGTCCGAGTCTGTGTATCCTTGAACTTGGAGTTCTCCGTTACCAAAGACCAACATCATATCCTTAGTTCTTCTCAAGTACTTAAGGATACATTTCACAGAAGTCCAGTGTTCTTCACCTGGATTTGACTGATATCTGCTTGTGACACTCACAGCATGGGCTATATCAGGTCGTGTACATAGCATGGCATACATGAGGCTCCCTATTGCAGAAGCATAAGGGATCTTGCTCATGCGTTCTATTTCCTCAGGTGTGCTGGGGCACATCTTCTTGGAAAGATGAATACCATGTCTGAAGGGTATTAATCCCCTCTTAGAGTTTTCCATACTAAACCTCTTTAGTACTTCCTCTATGTACATCTTCTGTGAAAGTCCTAGCATCCTATTCGGTCTATCCCTATAGACCTTAATTCCTAGAATAAAGGATGCTTCACCTAGGTCTTTCATGGAGAATTCCTTGGACAACCACATCTTGACTGATGTCAACATGGGAATATCATTCCCAATAAGGAGGATGTCATCCACGTACAATACGAGGAAGACAACAGCGCTCCCACTGACCCTTTTGAAAACACATGGTTCCTCTTCATTTTTGATGAAACCAAACTTTTTGATCACATCATTGAAACGAGTGTTCCAGCTCCGAGATGCTTGCTTAAGTCCATATATGGACCTTTGCAGCTTGCAAACCTTGTGATCAGTATCACTGGATGTGAAACCTAGCGGCTGTTCCATATAGATATCTTCCTCAAGATATCCATTTAGGAATGCCGTTTTCACGTCCATTTGCCATATTTCATAATCGAAATAGGCTGCAACAGCAAGCAATGTGCGGATGGATTTTAGCATAGCTACCGGGAAAAGGTATCCTGATAGTCAATGCCTTCACGTTGACTATAACCTTTTGCCACCAGTCTAGCCTTGAATGTCTCCACATTCCCATCTGCACCAATCTTTCTCTTGAAGATCCATTTACACCCAATAGGTACTATACCTTCTGGTGGATCTACCAAGGTCCAGACTTGGTTTGAGTGCATCGAGTCGAATCTCTGACTTCATTGCCTCAAGCCATTTCTCGGAGTCGATATCTGATATCGCCTCGTTGTAGGTTTTGGGATCATCACCATGAGCACCATTACCTACGAGGAACATTTTCTCTACATCCTCTGAAATAATACCTAAGTATCTTTCAGGGGGATGGGAAAACTCTTTCCGATCTACGAGGTGGAGGAGGTAGTGTTCTTATTGGCTCAACCTGATTTGGTTCCACTTGGTCCTTAGCTCGTTCTGCTTGTGAGACTTTCTCATCAAGCTTAATCTGCTTTCCAATGCCACTATCTTGAATAAACTATTTTTCAAGAAATATGGCATGTCGACTCACAATCACATTGTGGTCTTCTGGAATGTAGAAATAGTATCCTAATGACTCTTTAGGATATCCTATGAATCGAGCTCTAAAGGACCTAAACTCTAACTTGTCCGCTTGTTGTCTTTTGACATGAGCCGGACAACCCCAAATTCTGAGATGACTCAGACTTGGTTTCTTACCGTGCCATATCTCATACGGTGTGGTAGGAACGGTTTTAGAGGGAACCCTATTCAGTAGAATAGATTGAAGTTAATAATGAATGTCCCCAAAGAAAATCTAGGGAGGTCTGTGAAGCTCATCATGGATCGAACCATATCCAATAGAGTCCGATTTCTCCGTTCTGAAACCCCGTTGAGTTGAGGTGTTCCTGGTGGAGTCCATTGAGAGACTATGCCATTTTTCCTTAAGATAGTCTAGGAATTCCCGGCTAAGGTATTCACCTCCTCGATCTGATCGAAGAACCTTAATGGGTTTTCCAATTTGTTTTTCTACTTCATGTCTGAATTCTTTGAACTTTTCAAAAGCTTCAGACTTGTGTCTCATAAGATACACATACCCATACCTAGACAGATCATCGGTAAAGGTAATGAAGTAGACAAAATTGCCTCTAGCCGGCACATCAAATGGGCCGCACACATCAGTATGTACTAGGGCAAGGAGATCTGTGGCCCTCTCCCCATGTCCAACAAAAGGGAGTTTAGTCATTTTGCCTTGAAGACAAGATTCACAAGTTGGATATGACTCAAAAGTCAATGGACTCAATAGCCCATTTTTCTCCAATTTGTTGAATCCTATCTTCTGCTATATGACCTAATCTCAGGTGCCATAGATATCTATCGTTTGGACTATCCCTAGGTCGTTTGGCATTCACGTTTTGCTCGATAGTTAAAACAGGTACATCAATATGCAACTGATAAAGACCATTAACAAGGAAACCATTTGCAATTTTATTTCTTTCATAAAGAATGTTACAATGGTCCTTAAAGAAGGTGAATCACATAACCTTCTTGTGCTAAGCATGAAACAGAAATCAAATTCCTGCTAGCTGCAGGCACATAATAACAGTCTTTTAAAACTAAGTCTAAACCAGATGGTAATCGAAGAGGGTATGTTCCCACGGCTACTGCAGCAACTCTTGCTCCATTACCGATGCGTAGGATCATGTCTCCATCCCTCAGCCTCCTGCTATCCTCAAGACCCTGCATAGAAGTGCACAGATGAGCACTAGAACCAGAGTCAAGCACCCAACTGGATGCAGAAGAAACCATAAGGTTAGACTCAATAACGAGCATACCTCCAGAAGGACCTTCCTTCTTGTTCTTCAGGGTGGCCAGGTAAGTAGGGCAGTTCCGCTTCCAATGGCCGTCGCTGTTGCAATGGAAACACTTTCCTTTGCCATCGGCCTTCTTCTTCGGTTCTGCCTTCTTCTTCTTTGATCCTTCCACCTTTTGCTTTTTCACAGACTTCTTTTTCTTTCCATAAGACTTTCTTTTGGAAGAAGTCCGTTCCATAGCAAGAACTGAGCCTTTAGAACCTTTCATAGAAAGCTCAGCGGTAACCAGCATATTCATTAACTTCGGCCAAGGAATTTTGAAGTTTATGCATGTGGTAATTCATGATGAATTGCCCATATGCATCAGTCAAGGATTGCAGAATAATATCATTCTGCAGATCCAAGTCCAACTTCACACCGAGCTTCTCAAGCTCTTCCATGTCCTTGATCATTGTCAGACAGTGATCTTGGACTGACTGCCCATCACGCATCTTAGCCTTAAAAAGTCATTTTGTGACTTGATATTTGGCTGCGCGACTCTGTTCACCAAACATCTCCTGCAGGTGAGCCAACATTTGGCGAGCAGTCCCGATATCTTCATGTTGGCGCTGGAGCTCATCAGACATCGAGCCCAACATGTAGTATCTGGCCTTATTATCTTCGTCAATCCATTTTTCCAGAGACGCTCTCTGTTCAGTGGATGGACGAGCTGGTAAGGTGGGAGGGTCCTGGTCCAAAACATGTGTTAACTTCTCTGAACCCAAAATAATTTTGTAGTTCCTGAGCCAATCTTTATAATTGGGTCCAGTCAGTCTATGTGTGTCCAGGATACGTGCCAATGGGTTGGACGCAGACATTTTTCTGTAGAGAGTCAAAGATTCTAGTTAGATACTGTAATTTTGACTTGACCAATTTGTTTAGGAATTTTATTTTTAAACAAATTAGCTCCCACTATTTTCTCGGATCCCTACACTCCCTCTGTAGAGATGCAAAAATCTCCATGATTAATGATTTCTAGTGGGTGGTGCGGTCTCACCAACTGACTCATCACCTCACCTAACAGTTATTGGTGATGGGTTAGCCAATGAGTGAACAACTCTTGTTCAATGATTCTCTAATCATGGTGCACCCTAAACTTGGTCTCTAATTCATGAATCTCACCGTATCCGGAATATTGATCCACTCCTTAGTTAAGTCAGACCCACCATTTGCATAGACTGGGTTCCTAATTGAGTCTCTCACCGTATCCGAAATATTGAGCCCAACTCATCCTCCAGCCCATAGCATCCAATGCCTAATAGACATGGTTGCATCTTCCCGGTGCAACTGAGCCACTGTATCCAGCCGAGAACAATCAACCCCGGGAAGGGCCCGCACATCTACAATGGTGGAAGACCTCAGACTTAATCTTTTCTTAGGGAGAATTGATTCAGGTCTCATTAAACTAGACTTGGCTTAGTCATAACAATTATGACTAACCTAGTGGCATGGGTTAGCTCGGATTATTGACCACCTCAGATCAGAACTGTGTCAACAGATATGGCCAGGTAAGTGAGACCGGTGGAAGGAATATGCCATTAACTCGCACAAGAACGCATTCAGGTCGAGTAGCTTCCAATTAAAAACCAGTCGGTCGTCTGTGCCAAACTTACCTTAGACACCAAATTGTTGAGTCAGAACCAATTGGGTTAGCCTACAATCCAGACTCTAACCTCTGAGCCTAATTAGGTCTTGCTTGATCGTGACTCGATCTTGACCCAGACTTAATCCTATTAGGCTGGTCAATTTAAGCATTGTTGATCCCATCTAACCAACTCTTGATTCGGTTTGATCAACCGCTTAGACCTAATTGAGCTACCCAAGCCCGAACCCAGTATTATGAATATGTCTTAGATCTGAAATTCTCAATTTTAGACCTAATTAATATTCCATAAACTTAATTCTTAATTAAGTTGGGTTCATAAACAAAATATGCACAATAAATCCTAGGGTTTCAGGATCTAGGGTTTTGCAGAAAGTAAGTTTTGGGTTTCTGATTAAGGACGAACACGCAGCACCCCTACACGTCATAAGAACACCCCATCGAATGGAAAAGAGAGGGCCTTTAAACCCTTCTTCGTTCTTATGATCCGGACGGCCAAGAGGAACGCCTTAATCAGGAACATGTAAATACTACAAAACAGTTATAGATCTATATCATATATCTCATATACAAATTTAGATCTAATCATGGCATATTTTGCATACATCTCATGTATCAAATCATGCATATTTTCAGATCTAAATTATCTCATAATAATCTAAAAAATTAGATTTAAATTGATCTAATCAAAATAAATTCTAATCTAGACAATTATGTAGAACTATTCTACAACTAGTCTAGACATGCATCAATCATATCTCATATGATATTTAAAATTAAATAATTTTTATTTGCTGTTTATCAGATGTTATTATAACACTTATAATATCAAAAAATAGTAAATAAGAAGATCTAAAATATGATTTAATCAGATTAAATCAAAGACATGCAAAACTATTCTATAGAACTATTCTATTCTAGAACTAGTCATGCATATCTTCTTAATCTTAGATCCAAATCATTTAATTTTAATTTTTTCTGATTTCAGATCTGATCACATCTCATGTGACATCTGAAATCACTTTATTTTCTAATTAAAATAAAATTAAAATCAGATCTAAACAATTTAGAACCATGGCTCTGATACCAGTTGAAGGGAAATCCTGATTTCCCGGTCCAGGTTCGTCCAGATCTGATCAGATCAAGAGATATATTTCAAAAATTTTCTCTTGATCTCAATCAGATCTTGATATATTTTAGATCTAATTCTTATTATTTTAATAAATAAAATAAAATAAGATAAATTAAATCAAATTTAATTTACCTGATTTGGGTAATCCTATTACCCTGTAGATGATCCTGATTGCAGCGGAAGGTTCTGGATCTTAGCCACGCAAGCGCCTGGCCTCTACCGGTATCCACTCAGGTTGGATCTAGAGATCCTCTTCTTCTCTATCATACCTTCCAAAAATCAGATCTGGATCTGATCTGGAGGATCTTCAAAACTCTTTTGAAGATCTGCAGTCGTCCTTTTGCAGCAGCGCAGCCTTCTTGCTTTTGATCGCCTTTCCTTGATCTGAATCGCACCAACCTAAGTCCAAAACACCTGTTGGACGTGGAGAGCAAGGGGAGAAGAAGCTATGGCATGGAGAAGGAGGGGAGAGGCAGCCTTGGGGTGTGGGGTTTCTCAATTGCATTCGCTTAGGATTAGGGTTGGGCGCAGGGTCTTATTTATAGACCTCTTGTGATCCAACTCCTCTTCCTCTCAACCAATCACAACCCTTTGTGAAATCAGATCTAAATCTGATTGGTTGGAATAGAGACCCCTGGATTCCTCCTTAGAGGGCACCTAAGACCAGTCAAACTGGATTCTTAGTAGAACTCTGATTGGAATCCAAAAGGGAGGTGGAGTCCTTGTCCAACAAGGACTCCTAGGCGCCTCCTACTTGGGCTCACGCCACCCTTGGCGTGCGCCCTTCTCCTTGCCAGGTTCTGGCAGGGGGACAGGCCCCCACCAGCTCTCCAATAGGTGCATGACATGTGGTCAAAAGTCAAAGGGTCAATGGTCAACATTTGACCAGTCAAAGGTAGACTTTTGACCAAAGTCAAAGAACAAGAAATGGCAGGTGACCAAAAATGGCAGGTAATGTCATTACAAATAAGACAACCTATTCTGACTTGGACAACCTCCAGTCAGACCATATGAAGGCCTCTGATTGAGCACAAACTCCTTTGGCTCAGTCAGGACAACTTATTTATGATAGTAAAAGAAGAACGTTAGGTTCAATCGAGTGCTAGCACGATTTCCTTGAACCTAATTGAATCTCATTCAGATCAATTGAACTAGATCAGTTCAATTGATGATCACCAGATTCAAACCCTTATTTGTGTGACCCAGTTAGGTTCAGTTCTATTTGGTAATGGGATATGTCATGATCTCTATCATCGACATCATCGAAACTCCTTTCGATGGATCAGAACTCTTCTGATTCGAACAGCTAGAATGATCGATCATCTAAATCATTCTAATTGCTCCCAAAATCCACCAGTGACACCTAGCAGTATATGGTGGAAACCCATCAGAGCTGAATGCGAACCTCTTGGTGCAGCTACCTGTGTGATTCAGTTCTTCTATCTTGAGCCCCGATCAGATTAGGGTTAAGGTGAACTCGTCAAACCCTAGTCTCTGTCATATGATGTAATCATTCGATTCGAGTCCAATGTGAAAATCTAAATAGAAACTCTTTCTATTATTTCACTCTACCATGGCCATGGATTTCTGGACTTGATTCTCATGATCATCATAGGGCTACTCCTCTACCACTGAGGTAGATAGATCCCATCTTGATGCAATCCAGTTCCTACAATGAACATGCTATAGCCAACATACACCTTAGGGTTCCATATGGCTAGGAGATCGAGTAATGGTGTAGTCAAACTATAACACCCTCAAGGTGAACTGCCGATGCATCTCAGGTCAAAGAACCAGACACACTACTGCAGCATCGAGTCAGTCATTGACGAGAAGGTAGACTCCCTAATGACTACTCGAGGTGGTCACGCTCAGTGCCCTCGTTCTCTAACGAGTACCTGTACTCTTGCTCCGGTGTCTCCACACCGTAGACTCAAGACTCATCTACTAAAGAGAAGCGATCGTACACCAACCTTCCGGATCAATCACCATCCTCGTGATGATCCTATGGTCGGAAGCTGTTTATGAGTTAATAATGATTATTCATGTCTTAAATTTTCAACTCTTGAAAATATGAATTATCATTACCATTAACTCAAAGGATGTATCACAGACACTAAATACACAGGTGTGATAGAAAATAACCCATTTCATTAATTATAGTCAAAATTATAATTTTGCCCCTAGAAGTGTATTACAAGTGTCAGCCAATTCTGGCTTCTAGGACACATATATCTAACAATAACTACTATAACCTTGACCATAATCCCTTAGGTGTTCTCTCCTCCAGCACACCATACATAATCTAATCCGTCAAACGTGTTGTTCCTACGGCTGCTCGAAGCCATAGCCATAGATCCGATCTCTTGCATGAACCTGGGTATTAATCCAGAAGATCTAAGAAAGATGAGAGAAGCTAGGGTTTTTGGTGTTGGAACCAGAGAGAAGAGAGAAGAGAGTTAGGGAGAAAAGCTTAATTGTATTCCAATCTTATTGTAAAATTTACAATATCCTAATTTATATACCTTAGAGTTTCCACATGAACCCTAATAAACCCCAACTCAAAAAACTTCCCTAGGCTAACCCAACCCATACATGAATTAGCCCCCTTAAGACCTCTTGAACCAAGCCTTAAGATCCCTAGGATCAACCCAGACCCTAGCCCAAAATAGATCTTCATGTAACTATGCCCGGGAACTGAGCCGGCTCAGTCTCAGCACTGAGCCGGCTAAGTTCCACTGGGCCTGTGCCATGCCAGCAGTCTCGAATGCACAGCTCTCTATTTTGCCTGTGCTTTGAGACTTAGCCAACCCAGTTTTGGACTGAGCTGGCTAACCTGCAAAAAATCCTTTTTCTACAGCCTTCAAGCTCCGACTTTGGTTTCTTCCTACACCTTGTGTCCCAGATCTCCAAAGCACCAACCAAGCCCTTTGAGGCCCTCAATACCTGAACCTCAAGTCCATAAAGAGCTACATGCGACCTCCATCCTAGGATAACTCCTATCCTAGTCCTAGGATCACACCTATCCTAGCCTCCCCAGAGCCCTCACCCTAGCTTCGCCCATGGCCTTCCAAGGCTTGGGAGCACCATACAACCTACAATCTCCACCTTGGTGCGCCTAGGCCTTGGCACATCTGGCAACATCCTTCTCCACGATCCTATTATCCCTGCATGTCTTGATAGCCCCTCGTGCTCATTTTGCCACTACCATTCTTCTTTAGCTATTGAGCTCCCTTTAAGGCCTTCGAAATGACCGCCTCCACCACTAAAGTCCTTGGCTTATTCCTCTGCACCACCTTTGGAGTTGTAGGTATCCTTCTACTTGGCAGCTGGATCACTTATCCTGAACTTCTCTGGAGATCATGCAACGTTCTTTTACTGGCACTTGCCACGTATCCTGATGCTCCACCTGACTTTGTCCCCTTAGAGCCATGCCTATCTTCCTGCACATTCCTCTCCATCTGGATCTATACAGCCTTGGTACTAGTGCTGGGATATAGGTCCTCCCTCTGCACCCCTTTACTTTGAAACTGTGTCACAGCTTCCTCCACCCGTGAAGCAACCTCTGCCCGGTGCTTCACTTGGAGCTGAAGTCCCCTTGATGCCGCAGAAGCTGACTCTATCTTCAAGTCCTCCGAGGCCAACCATCCAACGCTGCACTGCTGGGCCTGCTGCTATATCTCGAACACCATCACTGCCTCTTTGGATCCTCTGCACTCTACAGACCTATCCAAAACCCTCTCAGATACAATGCACCCTACGGGCTCCTCCGAGACCACTAAGATTTCATCCAAATCTTCACTTTCAGTGACTGTACTGATGGAATCCAAGCTTTCTCCTCTCTTGCACTTCTTCCAAAGTGAACACTTCTGCTTAAAATGCCCTGCTTCTCCACACTTGAAGCATCTCTTGGATCCCTTGTTGCCCCTCTATTTGTATTTCTTCTTTTCTTTTCTGTGCTTCTCTAAAATCACAAGACTCTCCTGAAAGACCTCCCTCTTCGTCATCCATTCTTGCTGCTCATTGGACCTAAGCATTGATACGATCTCCTCGTACACCAGTGTCTCCTTACCATATAGCAAAGTTGTCACCAATGGATCGAAGCTCTGGGGTAGCGAACACAACAACAATAGACTCTTATCCTCCTCTTCTAAATTCACCCCTATATTGAGCAAGTCCATGCTCATCCGATCGAACCGCTGAATATGCCCCGCAACATCCTCACCCTCCTGCATCTGAAGGCTGCACAATTGCTTCTTTAGCATCAACTTGTTGCACATGTTCTTTCCCATGTACAACTACTGTAACCTCGACCATAATCCCTTGGGTGTTCTCTCTTCCAACACACCATACAAAACCTCATCCACCAAACAAGTCCTAATCATGGCACATGCTCTTTCTCCAAGGACACCCACTCCTTATCTGTCATCTCTCTCGACCTATCCTTCAAGATCGAATCCAGCCTCATCTGAACTAGTAGATCCTCCACCCTTACCATCCACATCATGAAATTTTTCTTTCTATCAAACTTCTCTAATCCTACCTTCAACCCACTGTTCTCCATGATCAATCCAAATCAAATAACAACAAACAGGTAGATCTGAGAAATACCTTAACTAGGGATGGTGGACAGTAGTCCTGTGATCTCTCCCTTCCTCACAAAGCCTGAAAAAAGTCTTTTGATCTGAATCTCACTGCTGATCTCTATTGTAAACCAATTTTCTTCCTCCTCCATGTTCAACTAGGCTCTGATACCAATTATTATTTCTATGGCTACCCAGAGCCACAGTCGTAGATCCAATCTCTTGCGTGAACCTGGGTGTTAATCCAGCAAACTGAAGAAGATCTAAGAAAGATGAGAGAAGCTAGGATTTTTGGTGTTGAAACCAAAGAGAAGAGAGAAGAGAGTTAGGGAGAAAAGCTCAATTATATTTCAATCTTATTGTGAAAGTTATAATATCCAAGTTTATATACCTTAGAGTTTCCTCATGAATCCTAATAAACTCTAGCTCAAGAAACTTCCCTAGGCTAATCCAAATCATACATGAATTAGCCCCCTTAAGACCTCTTGAATCAGGCCTTAAGATCCCTAGGATCAACCCATACCCTAGCCTAAAATAGACCCTCGCATAACTCTGCCCACGAACTGAGCTGGCTTAGTCTCAGCACTGAGCTGGCTAAGTCTCACTGGGTCGGCTCAGTCTAAAATTAAGCCGACCCAGTCCTATGCCATGCCAATAGTTCTGAATGCATAGCTTTCTATTTTACCATGCTCTGAGACTTAGCCGACCTAGTTTTGGACTGAGCTAGCTAACCTGTAGAAATTCCTTTTCTACAGCCTTCAAGCTTCAGCTTTGGTTTCTTGCTCCACCTTGTGTCCTAGATCTTCGAAGCACCAACCAAGCCCCTTGAGGCCCTCAATACCTGAACCTCAAGCCCGTGAAGAGCTACATGCCACCTCCATCCTAGGACAACTTCTGTCCTAGTCCTAGGACCACACCTATCCTAACCTCCTTGGAGCCCTCACCCTGGCTCCGCTCGTGGCCTCCTAAGGCTTGGGAGCACCACACCACCTACAAAACAAGCCCTAATTATGGCACAAGCCCTTTTCTCCAAGAACACCCACTCCTTGTCTGTGATCTCCTTCGGTCTATCTTTCAAAGCCAAATCCAACCTCATCTGAACCAGCAGATCCTCCATCCTTACGATCCACATCGTGAAACTTCTCTTTCCATCAAACTTCTCTAATCCTACCTTCAATCCATTATTTTTCATGATCAATCCAAATCAAATAACAACAAATAGATAGATTTGAGAAATACCTTGACTAGGAATGATGGACAACAACCCTATGATCTCTTCCTTCCTCATGAAGCCTGGAGAAATCCTTTAGATCTAAATCTCGCTGCTGATCTCTACTGAAAATTGATCTTCTTCCTCCTTCATGCTTAACCGAGCTCTGATACCAATTGTTGTTCCTACGGCTGCTCGGAGGCATAGTCGTAGATCCAATCTCTTGCATGAACCTGGGTGTTAATCAAGCAAACTAAAGAAGATCTAAGAAAGATGAGAGAAACTAAGGTTTTGGCGTTGGAACCAGAGAGAAGAGAGAAGAGAGTTAGGGAGAAAAGCTTAATTGCATTCCTTTTCTCTGTAAAAGTTACAATGTTCTAGTTAATATACCCTAGAGTTCTCACATGAATCCTAATAAACCCCAGCTCAAAAACTCCCTTAGGCTAACGCAATACATGAAAGCAGTCACCGAGCCCAAGTCTTGCATGCTCTCATCCCCTGGATTAAATTCCAATCCATACATGAATTAGCCCCCTTAAGACCTCTCAAACTAGGCCTTAAGATTCCTAGGATCAACCTAGATCCTAGCCCAAAATCGACCCTCGCGTAACTCTATCCGCGCACTGAGCTGGCTTAGTCTCAACACTGAGCCAACTAAGTTCCACTAAATCAGCTCAGTTTGAAACTGCGCCGATCTAGTCTTATGCCATGCCTGTAGTTCCGAAACTCGATCATTTTATTTTACCTATACTCTGAGACTTAGCCAACCCAGTTTTGGACTGAGCTGGCTAACCTACAAAAAATCTTTTTTGTGCAGTCTTGATTCTTCGACTTTGATTCCTTGCTCCACCTTGAATCCTAGGTCTTCGAAGCACCAACCAAGCCCCTTGAGGCCCTTAATACCTAAATCTCAAGCCCGTGGAGAGCTACATGCCATCTCCATCCTAGGATAACTTCTATCCTAGTCCTAGGACCATACCTGTCCCAGCTCTACACCACCTACACACCTCAGGTCAAAGAACCATACACACCACTATAGCATTGAGCCAGCCATTAACGAGAAGGTAGACTTTCTTATGACTGCTCGAGGTAGTCACGCTCAGTGCCCTCATTCTCTAACGAGTATCTGTACTCTTGCTCAGGTGTCTCCATACCATAGACTCAAGACTCATCTATCCTAAGAAAGCAATCATACACCAACCTTTTGGATCGATCACCATTCTCGTGATGATCCTATGGTCACTAGTAGTTTATGAGTTAGTTATGAGAATTCATGCCTTAAATTTTCAACTTTTGAAAATATGAATTATGATTACCATTAGTTTAAAGGATGTATCACAGACACTTAAAATACACACTATGATAGAAATAACTTTTTTATTAATTTATAGTCAAAATTATAAAATTGCCCCTTGAAGTGTATTACAAGTATTAGCCAATCTGACTTCTAGGACACAAATCTAATAATTTTAACTTCAGATTCCTCCTTTTGTTGTAGATCTCTTTCGATTTCTAGATATTTCTTTCGCCTCTATGGTCCCAAATTCATTTAGGTTCATTATAGGATTCCTTTCTCTTTACATCTCGATCGAGGTCTAACCCACCAATTTCTTGTTTTGCAACTATTTCACCTTCAAACGTCATCCTATTGCTAAATATTGATCGTACTTGTTCCCCCGGTTTAGCAAGAAGGGATTACTTAAGGATGCTACATCTTCCATCCATAATTGAAAGAATTTTTTTTTGTTTCCTATCCTCTTTTAGAATTAGGGCTTCCAAGCTGGGGCCAACTGAGAGATTTGATCTGCCAAGTTTTTGGGTTGGAGAGAGAGAACTTCGACTCAGCTAGTAAATTAAGAAATTATCGAGCCCCTCCACTATCCGAATTGCTAGAAGATCAGATCTTATTTAACCTCAACTTAAGTCCCTTCAATCCAATAGGTATACATTCATATCTTGTTAACTAATCTATTATCTTTTCTTCTAACTTTACTCTACTATTGCAAAAATGACTCTAAAAAAGATAAAGCAGTTGTCTCAGGAACTTTGGGCTCATAAAAGGAAGGATAGCGCATTCGGAGAGTTATCCAAAAAGGTGAAGGTCAATAATTCAAGCTTATTTGTCCTATCTCGAGCTACTTCTGCTGCCGAGATTGTGGCTCCTCCAACATCTTCAAGTCCACTCTTTGAGGTCCAAGTCCCTGCATCTCCCACCAAGAAGGAAAAGGAGGTGGAGAAGAAAAGGAAGAAGTCACTCACCAAAAATGTTCAGCACCAAAATAACTCTAAAGGATCCAATGATGATGATACTGATGGGAAAAAATCTTTCTTCAATGACTGGAGGATTGTCAAATCTTTGATTGATGGATGCACATTGCTAAATATCATGGATAGGATCATCCAGACTGACGTTAAGCAGTGGATGTGGGATTCCCTCAGGGCTTTCCTCGAGGTAACTGTCTTATCTCTCTTTTTTTTTAAAAACTTATTCATGTATTCTTCTATGGGCACAACTGACTTTATCATTTGTAGATGGGTCACCAACTAATCACCAATATTAAGATGATCAATCTTCAAAGGGCCAAGACCTCAGAGGTGGTGAAAATCCATGAAGAGTACAAGGCTGTGGTCAACCATCTATTGAAGAAAAAATTTGCCAAAGTCAAGCATCTTCAGAAGGTGGCCCAAAATGCCGAACAAACTTTGGCGAAGGCGAAGGAAGAATTAGCTCTAGAAATAGAGAGGAGGAAGAAAGTGGAGGTTGAGATTGCTGAGAAGGAAAGGCAGGTCTCTGAGGCCAAAAAGCAAGCTATTTTAGACTTCAAGGCCTCTAAAGAACTAGAAGACATAAAGATTAATTTTGCCAAGAAAGCTTTCATTAGAGGTTTTGAGCTCTGCCAGAGGAATGTGGCTGAGAAATTCCCCAAGCTGGATCTCAGCTTCCTGGTGGGGGAGTCTTTTGATGAGGAGGCCGAACCTTCAACTATTGGCATCGGTCATCCAATCGTTGAACCTGCCACTACGACCTCTGAACCTACCCATGAACGTAAGGTCACCGAGGCTGTGCCGACCTCATCTGCTATCCCATCTCTGGAGGTTGGAGACTTTTGATGACTATATTTTTTCCTTTTCTTCTATACTTAGATATAGTCTTCTATACTCTTAAGGAGATGGGGAAGCGGATGGGGCTGGAATGATCAAATTGCTGAGCTCTAATGGACAGTTTGGAAAGCCAACAAAGTGATTGCTCAACTTCGAAAGCAGCTGGCAGACAAGGCTCAAGCTGGTTCAAGCAGAAATTTAGAGAAAATTGGTTCTTTGAGGAGGACCATGGGAAACCTTTCCAAACTATATGAAAAAAAGAAGGCCAATCTACAACAACTGAAAATACAGATGGTTTATCAATAGGATGCCATGAAAGATGCAGAGGTTGAATCGATCGTTCTAAGAAAGAGGTTGAAGAAGACTTCTGAAGGTCTTAGAAGTTACTGAGAGAGAGTTTAGCAGTGAAGCGAGAACTTGAGGAGAACGTGGAAGATTTAAAGCACTCTCTCATGCTGGCTGGGGGTGGAAGTTCGAGTCTGAGTAGGATTTTGCCTCTTCTCTTTTTCTCTCTTTCTTCTTTTGTAATTGGTCTTTTAGACCTCCACTTGTAATGAACTCCATTTGAATGAAATAATATTTCTTTTGTTCCTTCTTCACTGTCTTGTCTCAATTGAATGCTCATAGAATTCCTCATTCCATGCTATTTTTAATGTTAGCATTATTTTGCGATGATAACCTTGGTTTGTCATTTTATAGGTATGTCTCCCTTGTTTATGAATAAGGGTCTCTAAATTGGGTTTGAAAATTAGCTCTTCCCCCAATTTGGAAACTGAGGGTTGATAAGTGGTAAAAATATACTAATAAAAGTATTAAATTATAAAATAAATTAATTTATTTCTTTAGAAATTGATACTTTTATTAATCTTAGCAGGAAAGAAGGCCACCAATGTGAAGATCTTATTTTTCTGATTTAAATGAATTAAATTTCAGGCAAAACGGACTTCAAACGAGCTCGAAATTAAATTTAAAAAAAAAAAAATTGATTCAGAAAACTGGCTCAACGGTTTAGCCTGATAAAATCGTAACAGCAGACCGACCCACTGACGTAACGTTGATGTCAGGAAGATGTCAGCATTTTTTGTGGCGCACGGTGGACCATCTGGAGGGTAATTCGAGAATTTCACAGCAAAAAGTGCGCTCCGATTGGCTGAATAACACTGCGGTCCATGCAACATCGGGCTCGCGCATGGTCTACGGAGGGCAATTTGAGAATTTTGTTTGATCCAATGGGCGCCTTTCACCAAAACTCGATCGAATGGCCGAAAAGAAGGCGTTGATGAATGGCATCCACAGCTCCTGGTCGAGATCCAATGGCTGAGATTTATTCCAACGGTAAACAAAAGATCAGAAGGCCTCTTTCTATGTGATCGAATGGCCCAGATTCAATCCAATGGTTGATCTAATGGCTGGCATGAAATCCGACTTGATCTGGGTTATTTTAAGGGATTTTTAAGTGATTTTTGGATCGTTTGATCAACATCCAATGATCAGAATTATCCAGATCTTAATTTGAGTTATTTTGGGAGTCTTAAACCTAATTTTTAATGGATTTTTAGGGGAAATCAATCTCTTGATCTATAAAAAACTTGTTGTTGCTGTGAAAAAA
Source organism: Cocos nucifera (assembly GCA_006176705.1). Taxonomy (NCBI): domain Eukaryota; kingdom Viridiplantae; phylum Streptophyta; class Magnoliopsida; order Arecales; family Arecaceae; genus Cocos; species Cocos nucifera. The sequence continues at coordinate 18,831 of QRFJ01001468.1, read as the reverse complement.
AAAAGAATCAGAGAGAGAGAAAGAATCAGAGAGAGAGAAAGGGAGAAAAGAGGGAAGTTAGGGAAGTCAGAGAAAAAGAGAAAAAGGGAGAGAGTTAGAGAAAAAAAGAAAAACAAAAAGAAAAAGAAAGGAGAAAGGTAGAAAGAGAAGAGTGATTTATGAGAGAAAAAAAAAGGGGGTTTTGATTTCATTCGACAATCAAGATATCGATCAAGGAGTATCTTCTTCTTCACCAAGTTCTCCACGCCAAGAGCAACGGATAATCAATTTTAGCAATCAAATAGTCTAATTTCTCTATGCCTTTTATTTTATTTGCTATTTTTGAATTTGTTATCATGAACTATTTTTTTTTTTACTAAGGCTAAGGTGTAGCCACTCTTTTGATGCAATATTTAGTGTAATTATTTTTAAATTTTATTCATGAGGAGTATATAAATCTGATCTTAATGCTTTTAGATTACTGGCCATCTTCTAATTGATCTGATGAACATAGATGTTATGGACCAAGTACATCTATGTTATTGCTTTTTGATTATATACCTTGTATTATGAATCAAATTAGAATTCATATGCATGCAGGAATTTTAGTGCGCTTTGGATGCAGCGTATTTTAATTAGAGGGTTTCACAAAACTTAATGCATTAATATTTATTTAAATTACACCTGGACCAAAGGGTAATTAATAAATATTGATAGTTTTGCTATGCCTGGACCAAAGGATAGTGAATAAATTAGGAGACTCCACCATCACATGAAATAAAATTAATCTAAAAACCTGAATATTGTATTGACTGAGTTGGTGAACTGATTGTCTTAGTAATCCATTACTCTTGAGTTTAAAAGCCTAATAATTTACACTCTCTCTATTTTCTTAAAAATTTTTAATTATTTTTTTTATTTTGTTCTTTAATTTCTTATTCTCATAAATCGATCTTCTAAATAAAGCATAGGAAAGAGCTTTTCAGTACTTATTTTTTAATCCTCTAGGGATGATACTCTACTCATTCACTTTATTACTTGATCGATTAGTGCACTTGCCATAACTATAAATTAGCATGCATCAAGTTTTTGGCATCGTTGCTAGGGATTGTGTCTAAAATAATATTAAAATTTTGATCCTAGCTTTACTTTAAAAATTTATTTTTAATTTTTATTATTTAAAAAAAAATTATTCAATGCATGACACGTACTGGACATAGTAACTTACTACCTTTAGATCCAGAAATTGAAAGGACCATTAGAAGATTACAACAAGAAAGAAACATGGCAGTTGAAGATCCTAACGACATCAATCTAGGATTGGATATGGCGACTGAAGGACAACATGAAGCTATTCGATCTGTACATCATCCATTAAATGATTACATCACACCATCTATAGCCGATGCAGCTTCGAGCATCAGGAGACTGTCAGTGCGAGTAAACAACTTTGAAATAAAATTGGTGATGATCCAGATGATTCAATCAACTGTCCAGTTCAGTGGACATGTGCATGATGATCTGAATGCCCATATTTCTAATTTTCTTGAACTTTATGATACTTTTAAAATTAATGGGGCATCGGATGATGCTATTAGATTAAGGTTATTTCCTTTCTCTTTATGGGATAAAGCTAAGAGTTGGCTTCATTCTCTTCCTACAGGTTCTATCACAACTTGGGATGTCCTAGCCCAAAAATTCTTAGCTAAGTACTTTCCACCTTCCAAGACTGCCAAGATGTGCAACGATATTACTTCCTTTATGCAGATGGAAATGGAGACACTATATAAGGCTTGGGAATATTTCAAGGAATTGCTGAGGAGATGTCCACATCATCAACTACCCGTATGGCTTCAGGTATAAACTTTCTATAATGGTTTATCTTTACTAATCATTCTATGATTGATGCAGTAGTAGGAGGAACCATTAATCAAAAAATGGAGGAAGAAGCTTTTGATCTGATCGATGAGATGGCATCAAATAGCTATCAATGGCAGACAGAATGTATGATGCTAAAAAGACTAGCAGCTGTGCAGGGAGTAGATTGCGTGCCAACCTTACTAGCTGAAATTGCAGCACTTAGAGCCGAAGTCAACAACTTAAAGGGAATAGCTATGCATGTTCAGAGCATTACTTATGACCTATGTGGAGGAGGATACGATACGAGCAATTGCTAGATAGGTAATCTTTTTTTGAAAATAATTGATATAGCTAATTATATTGATAATTTTTTTAGGCTGCAACAAAATAATCCCTACTCCAACACATACAATCAAGGGTGGAGGCAGCACCCAAATTTCTCATGGAGCAATCAAAATGCAGCACAACAGCCACCCCCGAGATTTCAAGTACCTGAAAAGAAGTCCAACATGGAAGAGCTAATGGTCAAATTTATGCAAAACCAAGAAGCAACTATAAAAAATTTGGAAGCCAAACTTAGGCAGGACCAAACAGCAGCAATTCGAAACTTGGAGATGCAAATAGGTCAAATGGCTAAAATAATCTTCGAGAGACCTCAGGGATCCTTGCCCAGCAACATGGAGACCAATCCAAGGGAGCAAGTCAATGCTATCACCCTAAGAAGTGGTACAAAGTTGGAGGAGCTACATCAAAAGAAAGAGACTGAAGAGCCAACTACAAATAAGGAACCATCAACTAAAATTCGTCAGTCATCAATACAACTAGCAGATGGATGGTCTCCACGTATATGGTTTGCTGATCCAAATGTGAAGCCCTACCTGCCGCCACTACCATTTCCAGAGAGACAAATACAACATCCAGATAAGAAATTTTCTAACTTTTTCAAAATTCTAAAGAATTTACATATTAATATTCCTTTTGTAGATGCTATTACTCAAATGCCCAGGTATGCCAAGTTTCTCAAAGAAATCCTAAAAAATAAGAAAAAGCTGAAGAAGCATGAGAAAATAAATTTGAATGAAGAATACTCAGTAGTACTTCAAAATAAATTACCACAGAAGTTAAAAGATCCAGGGAGTTTTACTATCCCCTGTATTATTCGTGATTGTAGTTTTGATAAAGATTTATGTGATTTAGGAGCAAGCATTAATCTCATGCCTTTTTTTATTTTCAAGAAGCTGGGTCTAGGAGAACCAAAGCCTACCACTATTACTTTTCAATTAGCCGACAGATCCATTAAATATCCAAGAGGTATAGTGGAGGATGTCTTAGTAAAGATAAATAAGTTTATTTTTCCTATTGATTTTATTGTTCTTGATATGAAAGAAGATTATGATGTACCCCTTATTTTAGGGAGACCCTTTTTAGCTACTGAAGGAGCTTTAATAGATGTTCAATAAGAAAAATTAATTCTTAGAGTCTAAGACGAACAAGTTACTTTTAATATTTTCAAAGATACTAAACAAACTGATGATAATCAAACTTGTTTTCTAATTGATATTATTGACAATCTATTATATGAGAATTCTGTAGAAAATAGGTTTGAGACTATAAAAGCGAGCAATGTCAAATTGAAAGAGGACTCAATCAAACATGAAAGTATTCCAATTGAAGTGGCACCAGATTGATCCACTTTAGAACTCAAAAAAAAAAGTCAAGCTGAAGACTATAAATCAAAACTACTAGATAGGTTGTTTCTTTTCTTTTTAGTGTTGATCATTTTTTTTTTTTTCAGTGATTTATTGTTGCTCATTTACTACTCTAGTGTGTATTTTTAATTTTGCAGAAAAATCAATGAGAGCTCAAGCAAAATTTCAAAGCTCCAAAGAACCAAACTAAACCAAATCAGGTGTATTCTTTCCTATCCTTTATTGCACCCTTTATTTTTCTTTCTCCTTTAAGACAATGTAGAATAAGTTAAAAAAAAAAATATACAATGTGTCAAGAAGAAAATCTTGAGCAAGATAGATTGGATAAGTGATAAAAGATAGAATTATTTGCTAATGAATGTAACGAGTTAAAGAAGTAGATTATTTGGTCAACTTTTAGCAGCCTACTTAGGTCATTAAAAGACTATTAGCACTTCTGATTGCACATGCACACTAACAAGACAAAGTAGGTATTGATTATAAGACCAACTGGGGATTCAATTATCACTAAAAATTGATAATTAATATACATTCTAATCAAAGAAACTTGAATTTAAGGAAAGAGCTACCTACCTAAAAATAAAGTACAAAAGATAGAGTATATGTGGATTGCCCAAAGTCTAGTAACTGGGTCTCTGCACCTAGGTCAAGTGTGAAAATTTACGCGTAAAATGGTGAAGGAAAGGCCAGGATGCTCAGCATAAAAAAAAAAGGTGGGGGGGGGGAGGCAGTGTGAAAGCTACCTTAATTCATGAGTATAAAATTAAGAATGTATAGAAAATTGACCAACATAGGTGATAAGAGAAGATATTTTTGTTCGTTTAATTTAATATCGAAATGCTAAAGTTAGTCATCACGAACACAAGTGCTATAGATCTTTGATGTACTCTAAGAAAGTTTTTAATTATATTGACTAAAAAATTTGCTTCTGAAGCTCAATGCTTAGTTAGCAGTATTTTCTAAACTTTTTGACCTTTAATCCTAGATTTCATCTTTATGATGGATAATCTTATTGAAACATGGTATTAAATAAAACATTGCTAAGGGACTAGCAATGACTAAGTTGGAGGGTGTGATAAGTGGTAAAAATATACTAATAAAAGTATTAAATTATAAAATAAATTAATCTATTTCTTTAAAAATTAATATTTTTATTAATCTTATGTAGGAAAGAATGCCACCAATGTGAAGATCTTATTTTTCTGGTTCAGATGAAATAAATTTTAGGCAAAACGGACTTCAAATGAGCCCGAAATTGAATTTCAAAAAAAAAAATGATTTAAAAAACCGGCTCAGTGGTTCGACCCGGTTCAATCGCAACAGCAGACCGACCTGTCGATGCAACGCTGACGTCAGGATGATGTCAGTATTTTTTGCGGCACACGGTGGACCATCTGGAGGGCAATTTGGGAATTTCACAGCAAAAAGCGCTCTCCAATTGGCTGAAGAACACGGTGGTCCACACAACATCGGGCTCGCGCATGGTCTACAGAGAATAATTTGGAAATTTTATTTGATCCAATGGATGCCTTTCACTGAAACTCGATCGGACGGTCGAAAAGAAGGCACTGATGAACGGCATCCGCAGCTTCCGATTGAGATCCAACGGCTGAGATTCATCCCGATGGTAAACTAAAGATCAGAAGGCCTCTTCCTACACGATCGGACAGCCTAGATTCAATCCAACGGTTGATCCAATGGCTGGCATGAAATCCAACTTGATCTGGTTTATTTTAAAGAGTTTTTAAATGATTTTTGGACCGTTTGATCAACATCCAACGATCAGAATTACCCAGATCTTAATTTGAGTTATTTTGGGAGTCTTAAACCTAATTTTTAATGGATTTTGGAGGGAAATTAATCTTTTGATCTATAAAAAACCTATTGTTGCTGTGAAAAAAAAAGAATCAGAGAGAGAGAAAGAATCAGAGAGAGAAAGAGTGGGAGAAAAGAGGAAAGTCAGGGAAGTCAGAGAAAAAGAGAAAAAGAGAAAAAGGGAGAGAGTTAGAGAAAAAAAAGAAAAACAAAAAGAAAAAGAGAGGAGAAAGGTAGAAAGAGAAGAGTGATTTGTGAGAGAAAAAAAAAGGATTTTTGATTTCATTCGACAATCAAGACATCGATCAAGGAGCATCTTCTTCTTCATCAAGTTCTCCACGCCAAGAGCAACAGATAATCAATTTCAACAATCAAATAGTCTAATTTCTCTATGCCTTTTATTTTATTCACTATTTTTGAATTTTTTATCATGAACTAAATTTTCTTTTACTAAGGCTATGGTGTAGCCACTCTTTTGATGCAATATTCAGTGTGATTAGTTTTAAATTTTATTCATGAGGAGTATATAAATCTGATCTTAATGCTTTTAGATTACTGGCCATCTTCTAATTGATCTGATGAACATAGATGTTACGGACCAAGTACATCTATGTTATTGCTTCTTGATTATATATCTTATATTATGAATCAAATTAGAATTCATATGAATGCAAAAATTTTAGTGCGCTTTGGATGCAGTGTATTTTAATTAGAGAGTTTCACAAAACTTAATGCATTAATATTTATTTAAATTACACTTGGACCAAAGGATAATTAGTAAATATTGATAGTTTTGCTATGCCTGGATCAAAGGGTAGTGAATAAATTAGGAGACTCCACCGTCACATAAAATAAAATTAATCTAAAAACCTGAATATTGTATTGACTGAGTTGGTGAACCGATTGCCTTAGTAATCCATTACTCTTGAGTTTAAAACCCTAATAATTTACACTCTCTCTATTTTCTTAAAAAATTTTAATTATTTTTTTATTTTATTCTTTAATTTCTTATTCTCATAAATCGATCTTCTAAATAAAGCATGGGAAAGAGCTTTTCAGTACTTATTTTTCAATCCTTTAGGGACGATACTCTACTTATTCACTTTATTACTTGATCGACTGATGCACTTGCCTTAGCTATAAATTAGGACGCATCAAGGGTCTTCATATCTCTCGTGAGGATCTTCATTCATGTTAGGACAAGGTTCTCCTACTGTTCCTAATGTGATTGGCTTTTATCCTTATTAGGATGAGGTCCTTCTTCTATTTCTAACAAGAATGTCAGGACACAAAAGGACTATTGAGAGGGCCTCTCCCCATGACCTTCTATTTAAGAATCGGAGGTCTTCACCCTCATTAACATGAGATTAACCTCCTATTTAAGAACTAGATGCCTTCACCATTATTAAGATGAGGTTTATCTCCTATTTAAGAACCGAAGGCCTTCACCCTTGTTAAGATACGGTTAATCTCTTGTTTAAGAATCAGAGACCTTCACCCTCGTTAAGATGAGGTTAACGTCCTGTTTAAGAATTGGAGGTCTTCAACATCATTTGAGAATGAAATTTGGTTATTAAATTTTCTACCATAGCATAATTTTGCACCAAAGACAAAGATGTTAAAGTAAGAAAATTTATTGAAATGAGGTTATTGATAATACATCAATAAATTTCCAAGTTCCAAGGTCATGGAAGTGTAGCCCCTCCAAGCTCCTTCAAGTAATAAATTTTAGGTCGGATGATTACCATGACCTCATAGGGGCCTTCCAAATTCGAAGCAAGCTTTTCTTGATGTTGTGGCTATAAGATGTGCACTAATCTTCAACTTTGAATATTTTGCTCCTAATTTTGAAATTATAATACTGAGCCACTTTCTGCCTGTCGGCTACCATCCGAATTGGGGCTATTTTTCATTTTTCTTCTAGTAGATCTAGATTTGCTCAGAGGTCTTGTGAGTTATTCTATTCGTTGAAGCCTTCAACTCGCACTGAGAAAAGTCCAAGCTCAATTGGTATAACTATCTTAGTCTCAAAAGCCAAAGCAAATGGAGTCTCCCTATTTGGCAAACTTTGGAGGATTCTGTAAGCCCAAAGTACATGATAGAGTTTGTCCATCCATGTTCCTTTTATCCTTTAAAGTCTTACTTTTATCTTCTGAAGTAGAGTTCCTTTGGTTACCTCAACCTCACCATTTACTTGAGGATGAGCTATAGATGTAAAATGATGAAAGATATTTAGATATTCACAAAACTTAGCAAATTTAGCTTCTACAAACTAGCATCCATTATCAGTAATGAGAGTCCAAGGTAGGCCAAATCTGCATACGATAGACTTTCAGATAATGTTCTGCACCTTGGCTTCAGTGATTTTGGCTAGAGGTTTGACCTCAACCCACTTGGTGAAATAGTTCACTACCACCAAAAAAAACTTTCTCTATCTTGATGCTATGGGAAATGGCTCAAGTATATCCATTTTCTATTGTGCAAATGGCCATGGGGTACTTAAAAATGTGAGTTGGGAAGTCAGTTGCCTTTGAACATTAGCATTTCTTTGGCATCGATCACATTTTCTTACATAGTTAGCTGCATCTTGCTGCATGGTTGGCCAGTAGTATCCTTAATGGAGCAGTTTATAAGACAATGATCTAGCCCCAAGTTGATTTCCACATGCACCTTCATGAACTTTTCTTAGGACATAATCAGCTTTAGATGGTCGGAGGCATTTGAGAAATGGCAAAGAGTAGGACCTCTTGTATAGCTTATCTTCATATAGAATATAACGAAAGGCCTGATTCCTCATTTTTTGAGCTTTTTTAGGATCTCTGGGGAGAATATCAATTTTAAGATAAAAGACCAATGGGTCAATCTAGCTGGGCTCAGGATCTACTTGCATTATTGCTTGGATCTCTAAACTCGGATGCTAAAGAACTTCAAAGAAAACACCCTTCGGCAATTCATTTGGGGCCAAAGTAGCCAATCTGGATAGAAGGTCAACTCTTACATTTTTCACTATGAGGATCTGCTGGATGTCAAAGCTACTAAAGGCTGAGATCAAATTTTCAACTTCTTTTAAGTACTTCTTCATGCCTTCCTCTTGAGCTTCATAATTGCCATTAACTTGCTCCACTAGCAATTGGAAGTCACTATAGACTTTCATATGGTCTGCTTCTAATTCTTTAGTTATTCTTAATTTAGTAATAAAGGCTTCACATTTTGCTCCATTATTTATTACAGGAAACTCAAAGCACAATGCATATTTAGCAATGACTCCTTTCGGATTGATTATAATCAAGCCTGCACTTGCCCCACAAGCGTTAGATGAACCATCAATGTATAGGGCCCAAAAGTCTTCAGGAAGATTTGTTCTTTCTTTAGAGAAATTTGGCTGCAAATTGAGAGTACAAACTTCTTGCTGCTCAAGTTTGACTAAATCTAGGATGGTACATTCTATCATAAAATTGGCTAGTATTTAAGTTTTGATTAACGATCGAGGTTTGAACTTGATATCAAATTCAGTCTACTCAATCGCCTACTTTGCTATTCTTTTAGAGATATCAGGCTGATGAAGAACTACTTTGATAGGTTGATCAGTGAGAAGTATGATCCTATGCCCCTAGAAATAAGGTCGAAGCTTCCTGGCCGCAAACAATAAAGCATATATTAGCTTTTCCAATTGTATATACCTTGTTTCTGCATCCCTCAGAATTCAGCTTATATAGTAAATCAGCTTCTAAATTTTTACCTCTTCTCTAATCAAGATAGCTCCAACAACTGTAGGAGACACCACCAAGTATAAAAATAATTCTTCATCAGGTTCAGGTTTGGTAAGAAGAGGAGGTGAGCTAAAATAGTTCTTCAATTCTTCAAAGACCTATTGGTATTCAGGGGTCCAGCAAAAATTCTTTAGCTACTTAAGGACTTGGAAGAAGGGCATGCAATGTTCCACCAATTTTGAAATGAAGCAATTTACAGCTGCAACCTTTCCTGTTAAATGCTAGACCTCTTTTATTGTCTTTGGAGAAGACATTTCTTGAATGGCTTGGATCTTCTCCGAATTTAGTTTGATTCCGCACCTCGACACCATGAATTTTAAGAATTTTTCCAATGTCACTTCGAAAGAATATTTGATTGGATTCAGCTTCATCTTGTACTTCTGAAGAGTGTTGAAGGTCTCTTCTAGCTTGACAATGATTTATTGAAGATTGGCTCTTGACGAGCATGTTATCCATATAAACCTCCATATTATGGCCAATTTACTTCTTAAAGATTTTATTCACCAAGCGTTGGTAGGTCGTACTTACATTTTTGAGTTCAAAAGGCATAATCCTATAATAATAAAGACCACGATCAGTAATAAAAGTAGTTTTCTCCTCATCTTCTGGTACCATCTGGATTTTGGTTATAGCCAGAGAAGGCATCCATGAAGGTGAGAAGCTCATGGTCGAAAGTTGCATCTACTAGTTGATCAATTCTAGACAGAGGATAGCTATCTTTTGGATAGACCTTATTCAAATCTATGAAGTCTATGCACATCCTCCACTTGCCATTTGCTTTCTTGATGAGGATGACATTTGTAATCCAATCCGGGTAGGATACCTCCTAGATGAATTTGGGCTTGAGAGGCTTGTCGAATTCGTCCGTAATAACCTTCTATCGCTCTGGTGCAAAGCTGTATTTTTTTTTGCTTCATAGGTCGATGTTTTATATCTATAGTCAGATGAAGTTCTATCACTTTTGCATCAATTTTAGACATATCTGCAAGAATCTAAGCAAAAATATTAGCATTCTCTTGCAAGAAGATGATGAGCTACCTTTTAATCTCTTCTTGTAGATTTGAGCCAATGTAAACTGTGTGGTCCTCATTCCCATCATTCAAAGATACTACAACAAAATCGCCAATGGGCATCCCATGATCTTCTGTCAAGTCATCACGGGCATTCAATCCATCCACCAGACAAAGATCTAGCTATTTTTCTTCTTATAAGGCTATGGTGTAGTAGTGTTGTTCTAGAGCTTGATCTTCTTTGACTTCTCCGATCCCATGTCTTGTCGAAAATTTTATCTTCAAATAGTAAGTTGAGACCACAGTCCGAAGTGCATTCAAATCAGGTCGACCAAGAATTGTATTATAGGTGGAGGAAGCCTTTACCATCAGAAAATCAACTTGGGCCTTGGATTGCTTTGGGTACCGACCCGTCACTACTGATAGAGTAATTATTCCTTCAATCGGAACAGCACCACCAGTGAACCCCACTAATGAAAAGCTTATTAGTCCCATATGACTATCAGCTATAGATATTTTGGAGAAAGCATCGTAAAATTAAATATTAGCAGAGCTTTCATTATTGATCAAAATGAGCTGTATATCATAATCAGTAATATTCAAAGTAACTACAACCACGTCATTATGTAGAAATTGAACTTCTTATGCATCTTCTTTAATAAAAGCAATGGATTCAATCCTCTTCCTCTTTGCTTGCACTGCTGATCCACTGGCCTTCCCCTATTGATGTCCCCCAGTAATGGTGTTGATGATATTGGAATCTAGCACCTCAAGATTTGATCCATGATAAGCTAAGAACGAGATTCAAGAGCTATGAGAAAGATTAGCTAACATACAGTCGGACTGGCTCAGATATGCAGTCGAGCTAGCTCAGGATGAGATCAAGCTGGCTTGAGGTAGATTCAAGCCAGCTCTCTCAGGTGGACAGAAACTAGTGCTCAGGTGAGATATAGTCAAGCCAACTTGGCTTCTGATGGAGCTGGCTTGACAGAGGTGAATAGCACGATGGCGAACAGTGCGCGGGCATACGAGTAGAAGCCTTTTGATGGGGTCTACAACCCCTAAATCATGGACCAGATATATTCATGGGGTCTATGAAGCTATTATGCTATCTAGTGGCTAGGAGAGAACACGGAAGCTAATCAGATGGCTATTGGAATGATCAGGACTTATAAGAAAGCCTGACGACCTAAGGAGTCAAAAGAAAGTCTCAAGAAAACCTCTCAAGTGGTGTAGAGATAAGGCAGGGAGTGCTGAAGTGCTATAGTAGCATCTCCCTAGAGGCATGGGGGTTGAGAGAGGCTCGACGGTACAACAGCCGAGGAGGATATCTTAGTAGAGAGTGCTAAGAGCTTCTCAGGGAGACTAGGAGCAGGTCTCAGGGAGAGCCAGAGATCTCAGGATGTGCCAAGAGCATCAAGAACATTGGGAGTGTCCTAGAATGGTGGGGTTGCCTAGGGACAAAGGTTGGAGCTTGATGTAGAGGCTGAGAGGATCACAAAGTGTTCAGGGATGTCGAGGACCCTGGACTGGTAGATCTATGAGAGGGATCTTCTTGGGATTACTATGAGAGCATTGTATGGATGAGTGCTTATGGATTCAGAGAGAGGATTGATGAGTTGAGACTGTATCTCTTCTATTGTTCTTTCTTGGTAGTGAAGCATTGCATATCCAGTGGATGTAGGCACTTGGATCGAACCATGTATATGGTTGTGTTTGTTTGTCTTCTTCTATCTTTTCATAGCAATAAGTAGTGCCATATCTTTTATAGGTGATCTTGGGCAGGTGATCTATGTTCTACAATTGACGGATCTATCCTAATAGTGGTATCAGAGCCAGGAGGAGTCTGGTTGTTTCAAAGGTTGTTGTGGTGGTGATCAAGTTAGAAGAAGGGCACAATCAAGGTGGATGCTTTTACATGCAAGAAGAAGCTAGATGGAGCTCAGTGTGAGATGGAGCTTCAGATGGAGATGGATTGATCACGAGACTCTGTTTGGGATTGAGTGGTCTAGTTCGACTTTCATGTTTTTCGATCCATGAGCAGTAGGCGGTAGCCCTAGGATATGAGGGTAGTATTATACAGGAAGCTCTCAGATTTGAGATGGAGCCGAATATTGAGTCGAGGTGGAGAATGTCGAAATCTGGTAGCTTGAGATTTGATCCACGATAAGCTAAGAACGGATTTAGGAGCTATGAGAAAGATCAACCAACATATAGTCGGGCTAGCTTGGATATGCAGTCGAGCTAGCTCGAGATGAGATCGAGCTTGCTTAAGGTGGATTCGAGCTAGCTCTCTCAGGCGGATAGAAACCAGTGCTCGAGTGAGATGCAGTTGAGTCAGCTTGACTTCTGACGAAGCTGGCTCGATGGAGGTGAACAACATATGAGCACACAAGCGAAAGCCTTTTGATAGGGTCTACAACCCCTAACTCTTGGATTAGATCTATTCATGGGGTCTATGGAGCTGTTATGCTATCCAACAGCTAGGAGAGCATACGGAAGCTGATCGAATGGCTATTAGAATGATTAGAGATTATAAGAAGGCCAGATGATCTAAGGAGTCGAAGGAAAGTGATAAGTACCATAAATTTATCTATAAAAGCATCAATTTATTAATTAATTTATATTTATTTTTAAGAATTAATAATTAATTGATACATATTTTTAAAAAAAATTATATTTTTATTTATTAAAAAAATTAATTAAAAATAAAAAAATAAAAAAATACTATTAATGGAAAGAGCTTATTTTTTTTATCACAACAAAATAAATTTCAAGCAAAACAGAGCTAAAATGGAGAAGATATAAATTTCTAAATAAATAAAATAAATAAAAATTAAATAAAAAATAACATACGGCTCAGTCGGCTCAAGTCGCCATGCCATATCAGTCGACGCATCCAAATACACCAAGCTGAGCCGATAAAGCCAGCGCGCCAAGCTAGTCACACTAGAAAACTTAGCCATGAAAGCTGTCAGTCGGTCCACGATCCAGGCATGGACCGCCAGCTCAGCAGAAACTGATGAATCACGGAGCGACACGTACTGGACCTAGACCTTTAAATGGTTTACAAAAAATTTATCATGGCTCATAGGGCATTTTGGACTTTTCACTCGATGATAGGAGGTGGTGATTCATTGTGGTGTGCAATGCAGCTGATCCATGCGGTCTATGGGAACAGTAAAGATGCGATCAGATGGATCCGATTGGTTGCGATCAAGATCGGATGATGGTGATTATTTCTAGGTTTGATTCGAATTCCATCAGCTTCCAGCACACCATCTAATGGTAGTGCTTGATCCAGGGGATGATCCGATGATGGAGGGAACTCCCGATTATGATTAAGCTCCCAGATTGCGATCTAACGATCAAAACTCATTCATCAAGCGATAATCGGACGGCCAGAATCTATTTTGACTAAAATTGGGCTAATAAAACTCCATTTTTGATGGTTTTCGGGCCTTTTGATCTAAATCCGACGGCCAGAATATAGGAAACTCAGCAGAATTCAACCAGGACTCCTTTTAATCCAATTTTCACTTGGATTTCTCCATATTTTGATGATCAAAGACCTCCTTAGTTCCACATTGCCTCCAGAAAAAGTCTTCAATCCTCCTAGCTCTATAAATAAGACCCTAGGCCTCTAGAGTTCAGAATCTTCGATTAAGGTAAAGCTTTGGTATAGGATGAAGCCAGGCTTTGGGTTAATGGCTACTTCGAGGCAACTAGTGTCGAGAGGCAAAATTGAGCTTCTACACCATCTTTCCACCAATGCCGATCCAAGATCAGAGATTAGGCTATTTTATTTTATTTTATTTTCTTTAAAATTTTATATATTTAAATTCTAAAATTTTAATTAATGTAATATTTATTTTTATGCTCTTTAATTTCATGCTCTTTAATTTTATTGCAATTTAATTTCTATACTTTAATTATTGCTTTTTATTTTATTGCAAGTAGATGCTAGGATCTAACTAGTAGATTTTAGTACCAAGTTTAAATTTCTGCATCTTTTAATTTTTGCTTTTTATTTTTTGACTCTACTTTTGATTTCAAAACTCTTTTCTTTTCTTTTTTTTTTTAAATTAAATATTTTAAAACTAAAATACTACCTTTCTTGTGGATTCGATCTGACTCACTGCTATCGACATATTTTTAATTATTTTAGAAAGTCGGATTAAACTAATAAATACAGTGTCTTAATGATAATATCGCATTCTTATCAAATTTTTGGTGCCATTACTGAAGATTATTTTTGATTTTTAATTTTATTTTTTTTTATTTATTTTAAATCAATTAAAAATAATTTTGGCAAATGCACCAAGTTTTTGGTGCCGTTGTCGAAAAAGGAATAGATATTAAATTTTTGATCTTCTTAATTTTTCTATAAATAAATTATAAATAAAATTTTTATTTTCTTATAAATATTTCTTGCTAACTTTTTTATTTTGCAGAAAAAAGATTAAAGAACAAAAGGAACGAGGGCAAGGAACAAATCATTTAGTTTTTCTTGGTGAGATCAATCCTAACCCTAGTCTTTTTCTCTTTTTATTTATTTATTTATTTTATTTTTAAATTAAATTTTTAAAAAATATATCTACTTAAATCTAATTACAAATCTCATGACAAGATTAGAAATCCTAACTACTTAGAGCATGCAACATATTAGTTTTATTTTTATTTTATTTTTTTGGTTATCGTTGGAGATAAGGTAAGCTCTTAAGTTTAATCAATTTTGTGCATCTACTTTAGTTGCATAGAATCCTTTGTTGAAAGTGATTGTGCATATGCATCTTTAAATCAAATTAAGGATAATACCTAATTAAACAAGATAAGGTGGGGATTTGATCACCCTTACTTGGCCCACAAGCAACCAACCAGCATTCTGCATTGACCTAAGCCTTTAATTTTAAAATCAATTAGACATCAGCCCTAGGAGCTCGAGCTCAATAGGACAAGAAACCCTAAGAGTTGAATCAGGTTATGGTTAGTCAATTTGACTGATGTCTAGAAAAATGGTTTAGGAATGACTGAATCCAAAGGAAGGTGGTTTCTAATTGATTTCGTTAGCTTACCTGACCAAGCATAATTGATGTCTAAGGCAAGCAACTGGGGGACTACCCCCGATCTTATACTTACCTGGTCAGTTGATTGGCCGATCTTATACTTGGAGGGCTTGAAGGTAATCTTGACAATTAGGAGCTGTCTAGATCTAGGATAATCCTTAGTCAAGATTGATTGACCAACTTGATTACTAACAAATATTATCACTAATTAAAACTAATTCTTCTCTCTCTTCTTAGCTCTAGGACTCTTTTGGACCTTTTCTTTAGAATATTTATTTCTTTTTTTTCTCTTCAAAAATAAAATAAAATAAATTAAAAATTAAATTAAATTAAATTAAACTAACTAAAAAATATTAAAAATAATAATTAAATTAAATTAAATTAAATTAAAAATAATAATTAAAATAATTAAAATAATTTTTAAAAATTATTTTTTTAAAATAATAATATAATAAAATAATAAAATATATATATATAAAATTTAAAAAAAATCTAAAAAATTTTGAACCATACATTAGGATTACACTAATACATGCACGGTAGGAAATCACTTTTTTTGATTTAGTTGAACTTAATTGAATGGTTGATTCATATTAAACCTGATAATCAAATGGTTGATCTGAACCTAATAATCCAAAAATTAGATAAAGTTGACCTTCTTATCCAAAAATTAGATCAACTCCTAATCCTAGGTCAATAATCTCCTGTACAATTCACATCACCTAGCCCAACCCATTATGTAAATGAATGTCCTATTGCTACACAGTTTCCATATTTTATCCAAGAATAAGTTTAAGCTGCTTAAGGTTACTCCAAATTGATTAATGACCCATTTTTAAATTCACATAATCCAGATTAGAGCAACCACCATAATTTTTCTTGGACATCCCAACAGACTCAAGCTCAGACCCAAATTTCACCTATCCAAAACTATCAAAATAGGCTCCAATACCAAAACTATACTTATAATAATGCTCAGCCTAGTTAGTTTACCTAGCCATCATATAACAACTAGCTATCATACCCACCTCCTCAATAGATCAATCTAGTTGACGATAGATTTAACTAACTTCAACAATTAATTTTGAATCAACAATAATCGATTTTAACTCAACAAGAATCTATCCTCAAGCTAGAAGCTCAAATAGGATAATTAGTTGAGTCTAACACGAGGAGAGAACTAGATCAACTATCAATCTACCAATTTCAAACTATCCATCTAAGGTCCACCAACTACCTAGATCAAGTTATCAATTTAATGTCTCACTTAAGAATCCCTAATTTGAGAATGCCAAAGTAATTTCTAAACTTAAAAGTTATAGGATTCTTATGGACTCATTCCAAGATTAGGTGAGAGAAGCTAGTACTGATGCTGGCCAAAATAAAAATTTAAAGAAATGAGTTAGTACTGAGACTAACCACATAAAAGAATCTAAACTCGAAACTAGTACTAATGCTGATTCCAGTTTAAATGAGATAGACATAGGAAAAAAGAGAATAGATGATTTACCCGAAACTTATAAACCTAATGTTCTATTCCCTTCAACCCTAGAAGTTGGTTCTTCTTACAAAAATCAAGAGGCATGTAATGAAGTGTCAATGGAGTTGTTTAAGTAAGATCACACTAATTTACCTTCAGAATTAAATCCTCCTTTAGACATCCTTCCAGTATGCAGTGCATTAAATTTGACTCCTAATTCAAAAACTCAATTCATGAGTATTTTAGAAGAATAAATTGGAGAAATTCTTAATAAACATGGGTCTGAGAATGGAGAACACATTATGTTCCTCTAATTAACAATGAATATATCAATAATGGAATTATAAATCAACTTTCTAAGATTGGTAATCCAAAACTATTAGAATTTGTCAATTCAATATTTGACATAGGATAGTAAGCTGCATTGTATCTGGCTGAAGACGATAAACTTAGTGCTTATTGAGAGGCAATCCAATATTTAGTTTTTTTATCTAATCTATTTTTTTAGTTTATTTTCTTTTTAGGACATGAGAGAGAGCCCAAATTCTCAAAGGCATGTGCTGGACCAAAAATATACTGAGTCAGGTGTATTCTTTCTTTATTGCACCCTTTATTTTTTCTTCTTCATTGAGGATAATGTCAATTAAGTTGGGGGAGAGAATAATAAAATTTTTAAAATTTTTTAAGTCCTCAAAAAAGTTAGTATTTAGTATTTATACATCCGATTATGCTTAAGAATCGAATTAAACTAAGCATTTTTAAAAGAAAATTGATGCACAGATCAGAGAATTTATGAGATATTAAGGGATCAAGTATTAAGAAAATCAAATAAAGAGTTAAGTCTAGAACATAAAAAGTTTTTTCTTTGAGCATTTCTAATTTTTTCTACTAGCATCAAAGAAAAGTTTACTTTTTATGAGCTTGTGTATGGTAACTATACGTTTCTTCATATAAAAAAATTAAAATAAAATAGTTTTCATGTACTTCTTACTGAGTAATCAGGCCTCTTTGCCTAAGCAAGCATTGAGTTTCACATCAAAAGATGGGAAGAACAAAGAAGCTCATTGTAAAGCTAGTCTTAACTCGTAGCCCATTTGATTCGAGCTAGTAAGCCTGAGGGATATTCTATACCTAGTACCCTAAAGCTAACTGGTTTGAGAGTCATTGGCCTAAAACTCGCTACATGGATCAAATAAAAAGCTTAAGAGATTAAGACACTCAATAGTGGTACAATGTTAAAAGAAAAAATGATTTTTCATTGAGTAACTGGGTCTCATTGTCTAAGTAAGCAATGATATTTGCGTTAAAAAATGGATAATATAAAAATAAAAATCAATAAATGAAGGACGCAAGTAGCAATACACTTGCCTATATGAAAGTTTAGACAAATTAGAGATAAAGGTAGGATAATTTAGAAAAAATTCAGAAAAATTTAATGTTCTTTACTTAAATTTCTATTGATAAGTATTAATATCCCAATGATATACTTCACTTATACTCTACTGAATATCAATGGCCATTTTGAAAATTACTTAGGTAAAATTCAAAACTCTAAAGTTAAAAGGTATTTAAAACTAAATTCTTTCTTTACTCGAGGAGGAGCAAAGCTTAAGTTGGGAGGTGTGATAAGTACCATAAATTTACCTATAAAAGCATCAATTTATCAATTAATTTATGTTTATTTTTAAAAATTAATAATTAATTGATACATATTTTTAAAAAATTTATATTTTTATTTATTAAAAAAATTAATTAAAAAATTAATAAAAATAAAAAAATAAAATTTTATTATCAATGGAAAGAGCTTATTTTTTTAATCATAATAAAATAAGTTTTAAGCAAAATGGAGCTAAAACGGAGAAGATATGAATTTCTAAAAAAATAAAATAAATAAAAATTAAATAAAAAATAACATATGGCTTAGCTGGCTCAAGCCGCCGTGCCATGTCAGTCGAAATGTCTAAATGCACCGAGCCAAGCCGACAAAGCCAGTGCACCAAGTCAATCACGCTAGCCGACTCAGCAGCGGAAGTCGTCAGCCAGTCCACGATCTAGGTGTGGACCACCAGCTAGCAGAAATCGGTGAATCATGGAGCGACATGTAGTGGACCTAGACCCTTAAAGGATTTATAAAAAATCTAT